>OX359280.1:17131664-17519164 GCA_947179155.2 Hedera helix
CCTTAAAGTACACTTACTCACCGATCCTCTAAGCTCCCTTAGATTCAATGGTAAAATATCCTAACCCAAATCGGATTAGACAATAGTTATGAGTTATGATAATCAATGAATTATACTAAATCACACGATAACTATGATCAAAGCGAGAGAGATAAATCAATTCAAGGCTCACAAATCCTAAATGTAATGACCAAGTATAAGGTAAGAAATATCACCAATATATCTCACTGTAATGATGCCAAAAATATATGAATCAAGATGCTTCGATTTGGATTTTTCAACAATTTAATACTTCACCGATGATTTTATGCTTTGGACCAAAACGAGTGAAGATGATCAGGACAAGAAAAGAATTCGTGCACGGTTATAACCTTTTGAATGTATATTTTCAGTTTATGAGTATGTTCTCCAATGTGTATCCCAGCTAGGGAAGAAGATGATGATGATGATGATGATGATATATATATTAAAAACTCAACTAGTTGTTTAATCATATTTCTGTTTCAATTAATCTCAGATTATCCCAAATTTGTATTAGCATGATTTGCAATAGATTATGTCCAACAGGATTGATTTATGTATTACTGTTAGGTTTGACAAATCGATCACCTTAATTGATGTATAAAGAATAAAGAAGGAAGACAATCTTTAATCAATTAACAGATACACCTAATATGGAAAGGATAATCATGATGCTCAATTAGTTTCATGGATTCCTTGATTTGAATAACAAGGCAAGATTTGATAATTCCATGATTTTCGATTAGATGTAATAAATCAATTATGACTAGTATATTTATGGAAGGTCTAGATAATTGATTGATTTAAATATATATGGAAAGTCCATTTAATTATTTAATATGCCAACAAATTATTATTTTTAAAAAGAATTTTGTTTAAACTTTTCAAAATCGTGATTGAATATTTCCTTATAGAATTTTTTTTGAAAATTCAAGAAAAGTTTCCATGTATGTAATGCAATCTAAGAGCCTTGATTGAATTTAAAACTATAGCTAAAATCTTACATTGATTCCTAAGTGTCTCAATTTGAAATCTGTCCAGCTTTAATAATAATGCAGACTTGATCCAACTTGGTTATGTAGCCTACTGTATATATGTTCTTGTCTATCACAATCTAGTCCAGTTTATAGCATAACATATTGATTCAGTTCAGTTCACAGCTTGCTGTATTGATGTATATAACTGATTTCACATTCAGGATGTTGTATAGCCTGCTGCATGATTAGTATATAATACAAGAACTTAGTATTCATACAAAGTGATCATCAAAATACAAAGATGGAATGTGACCAAGTCAACATAAATTAGAATAGAGAATCAAGGTTTTTATTAGCTCTAAAGGAGGATTCACGCAAAGATTCAAGATTGAAGAAAGAATTGGAGATCGCGCTTCAAGAATAAGATCTTTTCTCTCTAACTCTTTTATTTTAATTATTGTAATTCTTTGGATGATGATATCTAATATTATAAATGTGTTTTCTTATTTAGTTATGAACTAACCGTTTAATTAAGATTGCAATGGAACATAATATGTAGTTTAAATTAATTTGCTTCCTTATTAGTTAATATTAATTATGATTGGATGTTCTATCATATTTGTGCTTTAATTATTAATTACCTAGCCAATAATTAACATGGTAACTTATATGAAATTGAGAGATGAATTATAAGTTTAGACCTTGGTATGATAGCATATAGTTATGTTTTCTATGTTGATGGAATTCATGATTCATGTATAGGATAAAGATATACCTATACGTCTTATGTAACCTTGAGAGAATATGTTCTTCAAATCCTTCTTAATTTTAATTCACATAGAGATATAGTGAGTTAATTAATTAGGGTGCTCTCTTTAATTCTGTTGCCATTGTGTTAGATTTAAAGTAAATTGTTTCTATCATCATGACATGCATATAAATACTATAAAGAATTCTCGGTTAATAATTTAATATAATTAATTTATTAAAAAGGGAGTGAAGAGATTAAATGAAGCATTAGAAAAAATTCTAGTCTTAGGTCTTTAAAATATGATATTAATTCTTGTAATTATATAAATTTAGTTGTTAGTTTAATTAGATTTTACTTCATAGTTTTATTTGATTGTTTAAATTAAATTAATTTAATTTATAATTAGTAATTGGTGAATAATTATTAATAATTCTCTGTGGAAATGATACCTTGTTTGCCATTTTATTACTATTCGATCACGTATACTTGCATGTATTTCCTAAGTTAAAAATAGGCAAACATCGCACACGTGGTAGATACTCAAAGAATGGGAACTGAAATGGGGCAAATACCAGTAGTTAGTGAGTTTGCGAATGTGTTTCTAGAGGAATTGTCTGGTCTTCTGCCAGATCAGGAGATATAATTCGTGATTGACTTAGTGTCGGGGACAACGCCAATATTGAAAGCACCATAGAGATGAAGGAATTGACGATACAATTTCAGGAGTTATTGGATAAGAAATACATTTAGACAAGTCTGTCCCCATGGAGAGCGCCAGTGTTATTTGTCTCTTCAAGAGAAGTTGGGGTGGTTCCTCTACCTAGGATTATAGTTATTGGGGTTACTGACGTTTTGCTGCCGATTATAATTCCCTACATATTGCACAGACTCGGAACTTAAAACACATTGCTCAGTTGGATGTTCACCAGGACTCAATTCACAAATCACTGATACATTCTGAATATTAGGCACTCCCATAGCATCAAACCTCTTCACCAAGGTAGACATTTGTGCAGCCAATGCAGTTATCGAATCTACTTCAATTCTTCCAGCTGCTCTAGGTTGATTCATTCGTGTGGTAGGCCATTGGTAGTTATTCACTGACATGGTTTCTAACAACGTGTAAGCTTCATCATTATTCTTTGACATGAGAGCTCCCACTACAACCGCATCAATACTTGTTCGCGTGGCATTGAATAACCCACTATAAAACGTCTGAACTAACAACCACTATGGTATCTCGTGATGAGGATATTTGCACATCAAGTCTTTAAATCTCTCCCATGCTTCATCTAGCAACTCCGAGTCATGTTGAGTCATTCCGCATCTTAGCTATTTTAGCTGGTAGAAAGAACTTGGCAAGGAACTTTTCCACAAAATCATTCCATGTCGTTGAACCAGGGGCCAAAGAGTGAAGCCAAGCCCTTGCCTTATCACGGAGTGTAAACGGAAATAGCCTCAGCCTGATTGCATCTTCACTGACTCCATGAAACTTGAACGTATCACAAATCTCTAGAAATCTCACTAAGTGCTCACTCGGATCATTATTCGGTAATCCCCCAAATTGAACCGAATTTTGAAGTATCTAGATTATTCCTGGCTTAATTTCAAAATTTGTAGCAGTAATTGCGGGCCTTTGGATGCTTGGCTATATCTTAGTGACCTAAGGCATTGCAAAGTCCCTTAACGATTTATGTTCCCATTTTCTCTTGATTTTGTATCGTTTCTTGAATGAAGTGTCAAATTCGATGGAACCTTCATTCAATATCGTCTTTGTAAGGTACAGTTACCTGGCCCTTCGAACGCATTTGCATACAAAATCACGAGTACCTGAAATAGGAAGTAAATAAACAAAAAATGAGAAAAAGTTTAATCTAATATCAATTTAAAAAAAAACTAATATTGACAAAATATTAAAAATAATCCCCGGCAACGGTGCCAAAAACTTGTTGCCTATTTTTAACCCTAGGTTTAACACGCAAGTATAAGTGGTCTAACTGTAGTAAATTTGATAAGAAAAGTATCGCCCCACATAGATTATAATCGATAACTATCAAAAATTAACTTTTTAGATAAACTAATCTTAATTAAACTAACACTTTGAGATTGATTATGATCTATTAAAAATAAATTAAAATTAACTAAGACTAATTATCAAAAATCAAATAGTATGTTTAAAGAATTAAGACTATAATTTCTCCCAATGCTTCATCTAAATATCATTAATTCGAGTTACTTCATATTAAATACACCAGATTGTTAATTAAGAATTCCTTATAATATTCATATGCACCTCTCGATGACACATAACAATTCCACTCAATTTTACCAAATTAAGGAATAAAGTTGCATGGAGCATCCAAACTAATTAAAACACTATATCTCTATATGAATTATATTAAAGAAGATTTCAGTGTAGATTTTCTTCACAATTACATATGAAAAATAGGCATATCTGTATCCTAGTCACAAATCATAACTCCTATCTATCATACCAAGGTCTAAATCTATACTATGTTCATCAAGTTCATATAGATTACCATGCTAACTACTGGTCAGGTAATTAAAAATATGCACAAATATGATAGACAATCCAAATATATTTAACATAAAGCAACTAAGAACAAACTCAATTCAAACTATGCATCGAGTCCGGTTGTAATCTTAAAAGAGAATTTAGTTCATTATAGAATAATTAAAAACCATAATTGTGAAAGTATTCAACATCTAAGAGTATTAAATACAAGAAAAATAGAGAAAAATAAGAATAAACTCTTTAATCTCTCCAATCCTAATGCTTTGATCTCCTCTTGTTGTATGCTTCCAATCTCTAGCCTCCAATTGCAATCTTTGATGCCCAAGCCTCAAAAAGAGAAATTCCCTTCACTTAGTGTTATAAAACTACTATTTATACTTCTAATAGGTTTTTTCCTAATTTCCCACGAACTACTAATCAAAAAACCCATTAGCCCAATCCAAAAACTCGTACAATTAAAAACTGCTCGCAGCTGAGGTGACTGTGCTACTATATGGGTCGGTCGTGCTACTCTCACAGAGATAAAGTAACGTTCTGCATACGTGGGGCAGTCGTGCTATGAAGTGGGGGTCGCGCTACTGCTCCATAATTCATGTTTTGCTCATTTTCATGCACTTTTGATCCTAAATGTCCAGTTCTTCCTCCAAAATGATATTTCCTACAAAATAACATAAAAACACGACCAAAGTAACATGTAACACATAGAAACAAACATTAATTCACGGCTAAAAGTACTCAATTCGTAGGTATTTAACCCACTCATCAAATACCCCCAAATTTGAACTATTGTTTGTCCCCAAACAAAACTAACATGCACAAAACTAAACACATACCTACTGTGCACAACACAAACTAGACAACTCTGAACATGATGAAAACCAACTACCAACTCGAGCAATTGATCAATTAGTAATCCAAACATTTAGCCTTAAAAATTCTTACAAACAATTCCACAAAACATCAACTTCATGCTTATCTATGAATTGTCCTTTTACCCATTTCACTCACTTTTTAACCCGCCAATGTGTGTGTGTGTACTCAAATGCATCAAACACATCAACTCAATTAAAACAGTGAATAGGGATACTTAGAAATCAATATATAATAACTATATTCCAATTATTAGTGAACTCAATTAACACATCTTTATACTTTTAGCTCACATCGCGAGTGCATTTTAACGCTCCATCTTGTCTCATCCTCTTGGCATGTGCAATTTTTAATCCTCTTAGGCTTTTCAAAGTTACCCACATAGCGAACTTTCCACCAATGACTCTCAAACCAGTTGATTTTAGGACACTAAGTGTAATGACACTCTTATAGGTTTACTCATTCAAGTAATAGAGGCCACAGAAATAAACTAGCCAAACTGCTTTTAACCATCGACTTGTTTAACATAATTTTAAAAAAAATTCCTATAGCCGATGGACATTAAAGCAGAATACAACCCAATATATTTACTCATACCCCTGACATGATTATGTATAATAAAGGAATTATATATCTATTACAAGCACCCCAATTCACGGCTTATTCCAAATTTAACAAATTTAATGCTTCGAATATATGCATGTTATTTGAACAGGATCTCAAGTATCACAAAACTAATAATCAGATCATTCACAAATTTGCATTCCATAACCATCTCATGAAATTTATCTGTAAACGATCGAAGTTTTCATCATTGGCTAATAAGTTAAATTTCCTCTATCAATCCATTGCTCAAGCTATTACCCTAAATGCAACACGATGTATATAATAACATATGCAAGATGCAACAACATGATTAGCAACAACACGACTATATGCCTTAACTGAAATGCAACTATACTACTAAGTAAAGGAAACAAATGCAATGCAACACATGCATAAACAAGGACAACACCCCGAACTTAATATAAGCAATGTCATCATGTAGTAAATAAAAAGAGTTAAGAATAGAGGACTCCCCAAGTAGTTTGTGTTAGAGTTTATGCCCTAGAGGCTAATTATTTGATGTAATTGCTTAACATTTTTGATATTATATTTGATTGAATAAATGGATTATTTTATTATGATTTCATTTACTGCGTTATATAAATGTTAACATAATAAAAGCCCTTAGAATAATGATACGAATTATATTGCCTTAAGTATGTGACTTGAACATGAGATTATATAATTATAATTAGTATCATTGCTCTTAAATGTCCCTAGTCGAGTATCATTGTTAATGGGACAACAATGATGCATTGAGACTAGTATGTGGATTGACTGATAGCCAAATCTCATTGGTCATAAATATATGAGATATTTGAGTTAATGCATAGGTACATGTTAGAGAACAATGTACTGGACTTGTAACAGCCCGAAATCCCGACCTTATTAAATTATCCGATTATCTCTGGATATTATAATTATTAACTTTAAATCATATTAACCTGGGATCTCGTGTGTTAAAACTTAACCTTAAACCTTATTACATCAATTTATTGACCTTAAATTCGGTCCATATTTTTTTTTTTTTTTTTTTTTTTTAAAAACTTATTTAATAACTTACATTCTTTAAACGTGTCTCAGGATCGCAACGTTTATTTGTTCTTCATTATAACTTAGGTCAACCATAATTAATTTTGACCTACTCTATTAAAACTTCCATAATCATTTTTATTCATGATTTAACATAATCTCTAAATAAAATTTCGCCATGAACCATCTATACATGGCCCTGATTGTATATACCTATTTACATATTTCTGTACCACACATACAAGCTTATCGCATGTATCACCTTTCCTCTCCCTTGGAATATATACATAACATTTTATCCTCCAATAATACCATTAGCGAATCATACATTCCTTTCTACCATCTAGGTTTAGCGTTAAAAATCAATTATTACATAACCAGCATTTATACAAATGCACATATAATTGCTTTACATGAATGTCTCACAGATACAAATTACAAATTTCTTCACGCATCCCCATGCATTCACACTTTTTACCTTAGCTTCACCGGAACATCCGGCCTTCATGTAAATCACCTGAAATGTTAGTTCATAGCAAGAGTGAGCATAAAGCTCAGCAAGTAATTCAGTTAACACATTTCATGCTTGCATTTCATTTATGCGTTATGCCTCTCTACTTAATCATGTTATACATGAATGCCACGTATTACACGTAACAGTTAAATCACATAGTTGCACGTAAGACACGTTTCCAATGTTTTACTAATACACAGTTCGCCTAGCACAATAACACCTTATAGTCTGAACACTTGCCTGTACCGCATTTATTTAGCTTAACCTTTTTCCACCTCGCTTGGCCGTTCAATCCTTCTGTGCCTCGGTTCGCTACATCGAGCGTTATCTGTAAACATACAATCTATATTTATTAATATAGGATCATCGACTTATATAACTTAACAAACTTAATTTATAATACCCGACCATCGTCTCAGTCACTTCACATTTGATGTATTATACCTTACATAGGTTAATAATACATCCTACATTGTTCTCGACATTTTTCATAACCTTCAACTCACTTTGACTTAACTTTAGGCATATTACATTATGCCATTTCTTATTTCATTATACCTTGACATCCTTTATATAACTTATTCTTAATCATTTAGGGTTTACATAACCCATTATTAACATTTCATATCAAAACATAGCGTTTCAGACACTTTAAAAATTTTCTGGTCACTGTTCACTGCGCCCCGGCGCCAAGTTTCTTCTTCCCCATCTCGCTGGCCGCGAGAAGCTCTCGGCCGATGAACAGTGACACTGCGCCCCGGCGCAGTGTCAAGGCCAAATAGCTGCGCCCCGGCGCAGTCCTTGGTTCAGCAGAATCTGATTTTTCTTGCCTACTTTGCTGATTTTTAACTTCTAAACCACAACTCCAATTCATACCAAATTCGGCATACATCCAGACCCTACTACATAGTATTTTACAAAATTTTCATTTACCTCATTTGGCCTTTCTAAATCAGAGATATGCTAGCTTGTAGGAGGGCTATTCATACGATTTCAACACTTAGAAATATTTTCAGAATTTTAAAACTCAACTTTTGCAACTTTGTAATTTTTGGCCAATTGCTTCAAAACTCAATTCCAACACTTGACATAGCTCACATAACTTATATGTGACATGTCCAAACTTTCAAAACCTTAAAACTTCGCACGAGGCGACTTTTGTCCGTTAAAATCCATTTCGAATCGAAACGATCGATTTCGATCGTTCGAATCGCCTTTTCGCTCAAATTTAAATCCGTTGATTCCCAAATCAACCTAAACACGTGTATTTACATAAACATGAGTCATTTGACTCAATTTCATCTTTAATTTCTCACAATTGCCAAAAATCACATCCTTGTAGGATTTCCTTAACTTTTCAAAACTTCCAAATTTCAAACTTAAACACTACTTGACATCTAAATCTCCATACACCACAAGGTTTATCACCAACACATTTTTACGACTTTACAAGTCCATATAACTTCTAACTGCATATTCTAATGCACTTTACAGATTATTACGAAATCTACACAAAAAGTATAGCCTAATATTGTAACTTTCTTTACAAAAACATGGTTTTCTATCTTCAAAGCATTCTTGTGTGCTATCTAACATAAACTTTATGTAATTTCTTCATGATCAATCCTCTATTCTAGGTTTCTATCAGCTTTAGCCACATATGACACTTAATCATGCCTTAAATCATTGTTTTTAGTCTTGAACATAAACTTGAATTGTATATCATCTTGACTCTATCAACTTAAGTCTAGGGTTTCATAATTTACCACACAAATAACACATATACCATATAATCAACATGTCTAACCAAAGTTTCATGCATGGCTTCTACTATTCTTGAACTTAAGTACATAAAAGATGAATTTCATAACAAAGACATGCTTATACCTTCTTCAAGCTCTTCCATATCTTGTTAAAAGACTTGCTAAAGCTCTATCTCCCACTTTGATGACTTATGAAGCTCCTTTTACCACTCTTGATCTTGAATCTTTCATGATTCTCTTGAATTATATTGAACCCTAGCTCTTGGTTCTCTCTTTTCTCTCTTAGCTCTTCCTCCTTTCTAGCATCTTCGAATGAGAAGAAGAAAATGACCAACATGCTGAAAAATACTACACACATGTGCTTTGTATACTCATCCAACACTTAACCAACTTTGGTTAAGGTAAACTTGCTTAGTTAAGGGCGTTTTGGTCATTTCACACTTTAAGTAAAGGGTATTCTCGTCATTTCACCACTTGGGACATACAAGTCATTATCCAAATTGTCGAGGGTATTTTGGTCATTTTACCCTTTAGGACATATTGGTCATTATCCAATTTGTTGAGGGCATTTTGGTAATTTGCCAAATTATCTAGATTTCCATTTCTTACAACTTTTCCCCCACAACTAAACTTTCTTACATTTCCCCCCCCCCCACATTAATTCATTCTTTGCTCATTTCTTATCCAAATCAAATCCTTTTTGATCCAAATTCGTTTCATCATACTTGAATTTTATTTCTTCATCAAATAATGTCCAATTGGTTTGTCCCAAATTACTTGTCACATTTAGAAACTTAATTTTCTTTAATAATTCATTAATTTATAAAATTTGCCACAATTGCGTATTATTCCCTAAATTCCAATTTCATTGAACCTTTTGATTCCTCAATAAATCACTTCCAATTTCCAACATCTCAACATCATCAACTTAATCACTTGTCCAATAAACCGCCTTCTTGAGAAGCGAACCTCGACCAATTTTATCAAAAATCCCTTATCATTTAATCATTTATACCTTTTCAACGACTTTTCGCACTTTTACTTATTTACTTCACATCAATATGCCAAATTTACCCCATTCTTACATTCACGTGCTTTTGACCTATTCTCGGAATATTACATTCGTTATCCGTACATCATACACACGATTATATTATTTTAATCATTCAACATTATCAATTTCTTGATAACTTTAACATTCTAAAATCATTGTTCATATTATTCCTTAAATCCTTAATATACCATTTAGGTACCGTAGTTCCTTCTTTTCTACACATACATCTTTACCTTACCATTCTCATATCATCGCCTCTCCAGGCCTACTCATTTAGCTTACCATTAATTCTCATAACTTAAATTCTATTTACAAACACATATATACACATATTCATGTATTCAATCCATAACTTGCTGACACATAAAATCGTGTCTTACAATAATTCCCATTTAAATTGCCTTAATGTAGGTATTACAATAAATCATTTAGCTCAAATTTGTCATACTTTCAACTTTAACATTCATTAATTCGTTTATTTTACACACATATGCTAATTTGTAACTTACTTGCATACAACATCCTTTATACATATTCTCTGGGTATTATTTTCTATTTCTACTCATCGTGTAACTACATAACTAATTTCAATTCCTAATATCAATTTCTTCATAACTTCACAATATTAACAAATCATTATCCTCATTATTCTTTAAATCCATAATACACAAATTAGGTCAAACTGCTCTTCCCTTCCTCAACTCTTAAAGTCATACATTATCTAATCATTTCTACACTTTGAATCCTTCTTTATATATCTTGCCAAATATACATATATACATACATTCATCCTACCACATAGGTCATTTAGCACATTGCTTACATAACAAAACATTCCTTAATACTTTTAACATTAAACACTAGGTTTTACTGCTAACCTTCACTTAATTAATCATAATTATTAATTTAGAAATTCTGTAAAATCCTGGGGCGTTACAGGACTGACCCACCATGAGAATTCTACATGGAGCATTATGTAAAGTGTCATAAGATATTCTTATAGTGACAATGATGTAATGATCCTCCGACCTAAAGTCATTATATTATTACACGAGAATTTGTGTACTTTGATATCATCAAATGTCACCTTTAATATGGTGGACAATAAAGGTGATTATTGGGTACATCATAAATCGTGTGAGGAATATGAGTGATCTAGATGGAATTTAACCCTCCAATATATTGGGGGTGATATCCATAGGCCTCTTGATTGAGTAGGACTATGAAATGCATGGCCATGCTCAAATATTGATTTGTTTCATATAGTCTACTCATTGATCAAGAAAACTCAGATTAAATTATGAAGAGTATGACACATTCCATGCCTCGAGTTTAATCTAGGATATAAGGTTAAAAGGATTAAATTACATTGAAACATTGGTCACGAAAAGGTTGTATCGAATCACCGATCTTATTATTATTTGGGTAGCAGTGATGCATTACTAGATGCCGCTCACTGTTTATAATTTTATAATATGATTTTAAAATTATTGCCAACATAATAATAACCTATAGGGTCACACACTTAGAACGTAATTAAAAGGGAATTAATTTAAATTGTAAGTATTTTAAATATGTCAATATGATTGATAGTATTTAAAAATTACGAATTTAAATTAATAGGATAATTTGTATATATGTATATTAATTAAGTAAGACTTAATTAAAATATAATATATATAAATTCGGATTTTATTTTTCTATTTATTTTAGGTTTTAGTTAATTACTATTAACTACTATATATATGATATATCAGTAGTCTAAAAGTCACGTAAGGAAAAACTAAAACCCTAGCCGCTTTCAGAAAGAGGCTAGAGAGAAAAATAGGTTAGAAATCCTGATCTTGGTGGCTAGTACTGCAGATCCCTTTCGCTGCAGATTGTGTGACGGTTCGCGGAGCGTTCGTGTGGATACCATAGAGACGTAGTCGCTGGATTGCGTTGAAGATTCGAAGCCGTTCCAGAATTACATCGTCTCCTATTCATCTTGGATAATCGGTAAAATAATCTAAACCTCTGATTAATCTGTTTTCGCATGGATCCTGTCTTAGGGTTTCGAAAATTTTTAAAATTCCGCTGCTTTCACTGTGTCAAAACCCTAACAGTTTGGTCAGGCGTCATCATCGTTCTCCTCATTAGGAGAATCAACTGGATACTTTGGAATGGTTATAGGATCTAGAAATTGGACTAATCTAGAGCTGGAACTTGCACCACCACTGAAATGTATCTGGGACAGCGCAGTGGCAAACTGCATGTTAAACTGTAATATAGCATCCACATGTTGCGCCATAGCATCCATTCGTCTCTTTTGCCTTTTGGTCTGTCGGTCCACTTTACGATCGATTCTGTTAATGGTAAGTTGTAAGGACTCCAAAAAAGGTGGTTGTTCCTGGGGTTGTGGTCCTTTAATTACAGCATCAAGTACCCTCTAAAGTCGAGGCCTCTCGGATGGGAAACTGCACCATCCCATACCCGATATCGCTCATTATTGCTATGGTCAATTGCAGCCAAAGGCAGCTGAAGTGCTTCATCAGCTCCCCCCCTAGACCCCAACGAGCCGACATAAGCCAGTAAGCAAAGTTAGGAATGGTAAACCGCATGTTGTCTACCTGGTAAGGAACTTGGTGATAAACTCGTAAATTACCGACCCCACATCAGTTTTCTTGTCGAGTACTAAAGCATATAACAATACAACCCTGTAAATAGTCACTTCGGTTTGATGCGTAGTTGGCATCAAGTTGGAGCAGAGAAAGCTAAACAAAGTCTTCCCATATTTACTTAGAGTTGTCTGAGGGAAGGGGACATGTTTGTTGGTACCACTATTCCTTGTCCAAGTAGTCTCGGGTTGGCAAATTCAGCGCACCACCAAATCTGAATCATACTTTTCAATCCCATGACTCAAATATTCATCGGCCTTATCTGCAAGATTTGGCAAATGAAAGTAGGCATTTATCATGTGTCGCAAAAAAGATACTGGCTGACTGCAAACTTGAACAACGAAGTTAGTGGCATGTATGGCATTTGCATAAAATTCCTTCACCACTGATATAATGGTTGGCCCTGATTGCTCTATGAAGTTAAACTAATTACGCTCTGCAATCTGTATGGCTATCTCACCATCCCGCTCGGCGACCGGCTTTAATCCCCTCTCTAGGACAAATGTTTTCCCTAGTAGCACCGTTTGATATCTTATCGCCACTTCTTCACTCATAAATCTAGTTTCATCATAAGTCGATCATGAAGAAAGCGAACTAGAACCCTTTCTTCGCTTTGATGTCATGTCAGATGTAACCCACGGACAACTTGGTTACTGTAGCAAATGACCCATAATTTATTGTGAATTTATCTCCTTGGCTTTTTGTCAAACAGTTGGTGGGCGACAATATACTCCCCCAAACTGAAGAATTGTTCACTTTATGCACCCAAGTCAATCACCACACTACCTAATTTATATATGCTTCCAATTGTGGCACATACAAGCATGTAAAATATTAAGATCACACAACAAAGGAATAACATATATAGAATCAAAAAATCCCAATTCACATTGAACCCATTGATCGTGTATATTAACTGCACAAATCCTTTTCTCGTGCACAAAAAAAATGTAGATGGCTATCGGATTATTCTTACTTGATTGTATGTAGACTATTGAAGCAACAAACCTTGTAGAAAGAACCCGTAATCTGACGATTAACACTGTTGCAGATGAAATTGGCTCTCCTTCCATGTTTGAGGGCTAGATTGAGGGAGAAAAGAGGCGTGGGATGATTCCTAGCGATGGGGTATGCAGATTGGGAGGAGAAAAGGCGTGGGTCGGTATGATTGAGAGGGAAATAATGTGAGAATTTAGAGCGAATAAGAGTCGTCGGTTGTTTGGGGGAGTTTAAGAGAATACAGCACTACAGCGAACATCAGGCGGCCACGCTACTGTGGCAGGAAAAAAAAATAGTCGTGATTTGGGAAATGGGGCGGGCTCTCTAAAAAATGGGGCGGGCTCGCTACTTCGGCAGTTTTTTTCCTTCGTAATCTGGGGGAGTGGGGCGGGCTTGCTAGAAAATGGGGCGGTCGGTCTACTTCGGAAAAAAAAAAAAAACTTCGTGATCTAGGAAAATGGGGCGGGCTCACTAGGAAATGGGGCAGCCTCACTATAATGGCAATGCCTTTTTTCAGCTTGATTCTCCTCAGCTATTGTCTGCAACTATGTTGGTTAACCTATAGTAGAATAAATACATAATTAAATCCCATTGATTGCAAATAGAGCTACTAACAAAAAATTAAATAAATAAATAAAATAAAAGTATTCCTAAAAATTTCAACAATTTTAAATACTGAATAAAGATAAATAATACAATTGGGTTGCCTCCCAATTAATGCTTGTTTTAGAATCTTCAACCTGACTACTCCATGTCTCAGTTGATCATGGCGAGGCTGAATGAGGATTTCTGGCGATCAATACCACCACCTATATAATGTTTAATTCTTTGGCCATTGACTTTGAATGTAGCATCAAACTTGTTATCTTCTAACTCGATGGCTCCATGTGGGAACACTGATCTGATAATAAATGGGCCTGACCATCTGGATTTAAGCTTCCCAGGGAAAAGTTTCAACCAGGAATTGAATAACAACACAGCTTGACCATGTTCAAATTTTTGATCCAAAATATTCTTGGCATGCCTCCTCTTTACTCGCTCCTTATAAACCTTGGCGTTTTCATAAGCTTGAAGACGAAACTCGTCCATTTCATCAAGTTGCAGGAGGCACTTTTCTCCCACTGCATCTAGATCAATATTGAGTTTTTGAATAGCCCAAAATGCATTATGCTCTAATTTCATCGGCAAATGACACGCTTTTCCAAAGATTAGCCGATACGGCGACATCCCAATTGAAGTTTTATAGGCTGTTCTATATGCCCATAGAGCATCGTCAAGCTTCAGCACCTAATCCTTCTTATTGGGATTCACTCCCTTCTCCAAAATCCTCTTCACCACTCTGTTCGAAATCTCAACTTGACCACTTGTTTGAGGATGGTAAGCTATGGTTATCCTGTGTATGACTCCATATTTAGCGTGTAAGGCCTCAAAGAGTTTATTACAGAAGTGTGAGCCTTCATCACTAATTATTGCACGTGGGGTTCCAAATCTTGTGAATATGTTTTGTCAAAGAAATTTTATCACCACTTTTGCATCGTTAATGGGAAAAGCAGCAGCTTCTACCCACTTTGAGACATAGTCAACTGCGACTAAAATATAGGAGTTGTTGAAGGAGGATGGAAAAGGGCCAATAAATTCAATACCCCATACATCAAAAAGTTTAACTTCTAAAATAGAATTGAGGGGCATCTCTTGCCTTTTAGAGATATTACCAGTTCTTTGGCATCTGTCGCAACATGAGGCAAATGAATGGGCGTCCTTGAAAAGAGTAGGCTAATAAAATCCTAATTGTAATACTTTTGCGGCTTTCCTCTCTCCACTGTAGTGCCCTCCATACAACAAATCATGGCAATGCTGTAGAATATTGTTTATCTCCTATTAGGGTACACACCATCTAACCATTTGATCTGCACATTACTTGAATAAGAAAGGCTCATCCCACATGTAAAATTTCACATCATTTAAAAATCTTTTCCTTTACTGGTACAACAAATTAGGACGAAGCACTTTACCTACAATATAATTAACGAAATATGCGTACCATGGTGCTACTGTATTGATAACGAGTAATTGCTCGTTTGGAAAAAATTCATTTATTAACAGCTCATCACCTGTGTGATCTTAATTTTCTAGCCTTGAGAGGTGATCAGACACTTGATTCTCCATTCCTTTCCTATCCCGAATTTTCAAGTCGAATTCTTGAAGCAATAAAATCCATCTAATTAACCGTGACTTCGCATCCTTCTTGGAAATTAAATACTTAATTGCTACATGATCTGTGAAAACCATAACCTTGGTCCTAACTAAGTATGATCAGAACTTATCAAATGCATACACAACCTCTAGAAGTTCTTTCTCAACAGTTATGTAATTCAATTGTGCCTCTGTTAATGTCTTGCTAGTATAATAGATAGCATGAAAAATCTTATCTTTGTGTTGGCCTAAGACCATGCCAATTGCAAAGTCACTAGCATCGCACATCAATTCGAATGGTGACAACCAATCTGGGGCAACAATGACAAGAGTTGTGATCAATTTCTTTTTTAACACTTCAAAAGCTTCTACATAAAGCTTCTTTGTCAAAATTGAAAGATACATCCTTTTCCAAAAGATAACATAAAGACTTAGTGACTTTTTGAGAAATCTTTCATAAACCTTCTATAAAAGCCCGCATGACCAAGAAAGCTTCGAATCCCCTTAACAGACCTCAACGGGGGAAGATTTTCAATTGTTTATATCTTCGCCTTATTTACTTCAAGTCCTTTGGTGGAAACCCTATGTCCTAAAATAATACTTTATTGGACAATGAAATGACACTTCTCCCAATTCAACACTAAATTTGTTTCCACGCATCACTTAAGCACAAGAATCGGGTTCTCCAAACATAAGTCGAAAGAATTCCCAAATACTGAGAAATCATCCGTAAATATCTCCAGATTGTGTTCGACCATATCGGAGAAAATTATCATCATACACCTTTGAAAAGTAGCAGGCGCATTACATAACCCAAAAGACATTCGTCTAAAAGCAAACGTACCACAGGGACAAGTAAATGTCGTCTTCTCTTGGTCTTCGGCTGCAATCGCTATATAATTATATCCTGAATACCTGTCCAAGAGGCGGTAGAATTCATGACCTGCCAAATGGTCCAACACCTGGTCAATAAAGGGTAGAGGGAAGTGATCTTTTCATGTAGCTTTGTTGAGTTTCCTGAAATCCATGCATAATTGCCAACCCGTAACTATCCTTGTTGGAATTAGATTATTGTCGTCGTTAGTCACCACTGTCATTCCTCCCTTCTTAGGAACGCAATGTACCGGGCTTACCCATGAACTATCGGAAATCAGATAGATTATTCCCGCATCTAGCCACTTGATAATCTCTTTCTTCATGACTTCTTTCATTATTGTGTTCAGCCTCCATTGCTGCTCTATTGTTGGCGTAGCTTCATCCTCCAAAAGGATTTTGTGCATACAGATAGACGAATTAATCCCCTTTATGTCTGCTAAAATCTAACCAGTAGTCGATTTGTACTCTTTAAGAACCCGCAACAGTTTTTCATCCTGGCTTTCATTCAACGAAGCAGAGATTATTACTGGTAAAGTAGAAGAACTCCCTAAATAAGCATACCTCAAATAACTCGATAATGGTTTTAACTCCAATATGGGTGGTTCCTCCAATGAAGACTTCATTCGAGCAGATGGTTTATCTGAATAATCCAATGTCTTAACTGGTGGTTTGAATTTATCTACCCTTGGCACAGTATTTAACAGCTTTACCAACTCAAACAATGTTGGATCATCTGAATTAGCATCCATGATCAAAGATGTACCTAGAGGATCTGCATTCACCCTAAACTACATCTTCTACTATATCCACACTAAAACACTCCTCCATCTCCTTAGGAAACTTCATTGCCATAAACACATTAAAAGTTACCACTTAATCCTTGGACTTGCATGGTCAACTCGCCTTTTTGCACATCAATCAGTGTTCTTCCAGTTGCCAAGAATGGTCGTCCAAGAATGATCGGTATATCACGATCCTCCTCAAAATCTAAGACGATGAAGTCCGTTGGGAATATAAATTTATCTACCTTCACCAAGACGTCCTCCACAATTCCCCTTGGATAAGTAAGAGATCGATCTGCCAGCTGTAATGTCACACTAGTGGGAACTGCTTCCTTTAACCGAAGTTGTTGATAGACCTATAGAGGCATCAGAGTGATGCTCGCACCCAAATCACAAAGACATCGACTGAAAAACTGAGTCCCAATTGTGACGCCCCAAATTCGAGTCCCTTGAACCTCAGGTTTGGTGCTCACGTTACTATTCTACTCTGTCATCACATCCATCCATTATAAATAAAATAATAATAATAATTAATTTATATTCATACATAACTATTCTCAGGTTCTACATACCTTTATATATATACACATCCGTACCTGATATATTACAAAAGATAACAAAATTAACTTTTACAAAAGTTCTCTAACTAGGCCTTTACTGTTTACCAGCCTTTCCTTTGCCTTTGTCTACCCCTGATCCTTCGACCTTCTCAGGTTTAACTGAAATATCATGTTTAAAGACAAGAGTGAGCATACAATAGCTTAGCAGGTATATAAATAAGAGATGACATGATACTTTGAAATGATGAATGACAATCATTTATAATGGAACTAAGTTGTTTTCAATCAACTGGAATCATTTCCAATAAGTTGAATCATTTCTAATAGCGAAATTTAATATCAAGAACTGAATCCTTTACAATTAACTAAATTGATGTTAATAGGTTGAATTATTTTGAATAAACAGATTCAATATCAATAAGCTGAATCAATATCAATTCAATGTGTGAACATGAGAATTATCCATAATCTTTACATGAATAACTGAAAACATGGAATTTGATTATTGTACGGTCGGAAGACCAAGAACTCATTAAGAACAATACCAATCGTACAGAATGATATTGCCCAGATTAGTCAAAAGACTACTATTCCAATTAGATGTGTACTTTGGGTGATCAGCCCATCGTACCTTTATATTGTGCACAACATAAACATCTATCGACGCTACCACGTCATAAAATTATATTATATATACGTTACTCCCCTTTATCAAGGTTGTTCTGTTACAGCATATCAGAGAATCCGCACCACAGCAATGTGGATGGGAGCATGTAATAATAAACATCTGATTACAACATGTATCATTATCTGTGTCTAACTGGAATCAATATTGGCATCGACTCTTTTCAAAGTAGGTCAATAGTGAATGAACTTTACATGATCATATGAATGCATAACATGAATGATTTTTCAATGAACTATAATTGAAAGTTCGGATAGAAGACTTGCCTGTATCCTCGTGTACCGCAACTGGTACAATATTATCCCATCTATAACCTACATGACCATAATATTGGTTCATGCATTAGTTACATACCCATGCATGTCATAACTTGCTAAACAAGCTACCCGTTAGCTTAACATAACCCTAACACGTAACACATTGTTCATTTATAACTTAATGTCTACCATATTGATCATTTTTTATCAAATTATGGCATACATACATGTTTCTATTATTTAATATCAAAACATTTCATTTTGGAAATAAAATAAATTATTTTTCAAATTTCAGTACATGGCGCCCCAGCGCCATTTTTTGTTCTACCAATCTCGCTGGCCGCGAGATTGGTTCGACCAAACTTTGCCCCGGCTCGCTCTGATCTCGCCCTGGCGTGGTCTTCACAGCAACACTACGCCCCAGCGCATTTCACAGCACAAAAGATGGCGCCCCGGCGCCATTCTGGTTTTTCTAAAAAAAAATTCTATTCCAATTACCCTGCTATTTTTGGCCCTAAACTAAATTCCTCAATTCTAACACTTCACATAGCACGTATAACATGTAATTGACTTCCATGGGCCTTCAAAATATTTAAAAATCATAATTTGACCTTATTTTTCTATATAATTCGTTTCGGTTGTCGGTGAACATTTTAAAACGTTTAAAATGGACAATTGTCGCCATACACAACAAATGTCTCCCAATTCAATCCTAACATGTGTATATATATGTAACTTAGCTATATGGCCTAATTTAACCTTCACTTTCACAAAATATCCAAAAATCACACTTTAATGGCATTTTACCAAAATTCCATAATTTGAAACTTCAACCATCCATGAATTATCAACTCTACATCTTATATACATGGACATATACACATTTAACAACTTTGTATGAACATGTAACTTTTACATGCACTTCCCAAAACACTTTACAGATTATGGTTTGGTTTAATCATAAATCCTAGCCTAATATTGTAACCTTCCATAACAAGTCATACTTTTAAACCTTCCATGCATCTACTAAGCTACCAAGCAACAATCAACACATGTATTCAACATGTTTAACACCTTCAAACATGTTTTCATCAATTCAAGTAACATATAATACATTATCACACTTAAATCATGCTTTCTAGCTCTGAAATTACACATGAATAGTGCACCACCTTTGTCACATAACTTGAACACTTAGGGTTTCATGATCAACCAATCAAACAACATTTAACTCACATAATTCACATAATCAATACATATAACCAATAATACATGCATGGTTCCATCTCTTCTTGCATGTAAGCACATAAACATCAATTATAGAGCTTGAACATCTTGTTACCTTCTTGTGGCTCTCTTTCTTCTTGAAATGAAACTTGTTAGAGCTTTATTATCCACTTTGATGACCTTATATACTTCCCTTAATCACCTTTTTACTTGCAATTCATTGAGCTTTTCTTAAACCCTAGTTCTTTTTCTTCTCTTTTCTTTCTCTCTTGAACTTTCTCGAACTCTTGCTAGCAAAGATGGAAAATGACTTAGCTACTTAGCTTGATACTTAGCAAATATATGATCTCCAACATTTAACCATGCATGGTTTAGTTTAACTCAAGATTGGTTAGGGTTAAATTAGTCATTTCTCATCACTAAACAAGGGTATAATGGACATTGAACCAACTTGGGACACATGTGTCATTTTCCAATTTGATGAGGCTAGTATGGTCATTATCCATAAATCCTAGGGATTTTAATTCCTAAAAATTCATAAATTGCTCAAATTTGATCCAATTCAAATCCTTTTTGATCCAAACATGTTTCATTAACCTTGAATTTAATGCCACCATTAAATACACCCTAATTAGCTTGTCCCAAAACACTTGTCACATTCCAAATATTAAATTCCATTAA
Organism: Hedera helix; assembly: GCA_947179155.2. Classification (NCBI taxonomy): domain Eukaryota; kingdom Viridiplantae; phylum Streptophyta; class Magnoliopsida; order Apiales; family Araliaceae; genus Hedera; species Hedera helix. The sequence goes on from OX359280.1 coordinate 17,152,706, forward strand.
TAATATATTAATTTACAATATTTATAAAGCTTCTAATTTGCATATCATTACATTCTTCCCTCCTTACAAGGATTCCGTCCCCGGAATCACTATTATAGAATTACATAAACAAACTTGGATATTCTTTCATCATTTTCTCTTCTAACTCCCATGTTGCCTCTTCAATATTGTGGTTCCTCCACATTAATTTTACGGAAGGTATTACTTTGTTCCTCAAAATTTGTTCTTTCCTGTCTATGATTCGAATAGGAGTCTCTTCATACATCAAATCCTTTTCAATCTGAATCGACTCATATTCAATCACATGCTTATAGTCCGGTTTGTACGGTCACAGTACCGACACATGAAATACATTGTGAATGTGTTCTAGCTCTGGAGGTAATGCCACAACATAGGCTACCTCTCCTATCCTTTTTAATACCTCAAACGGTCCAATAAACCTTGGGCTCAGTTTACCTTTCTTTCCAAATCTTATCTTCCCCTTCCAGGGCGATACTTTTAAAAACACATGGGACCATACTTCAAATTCTCTTCTCTGTCGATGCTGGTCTGCATATTTCTTTTGTCTGTCTTGTGCTGCTATGAGCCTTGATCTTATTATTTTGACAATTTCAACAGTCTGTTGTACAATTTCTGGTCCTAATAACTTACGTTATCCTACCTCATACCAACAGAGAGGTGTCCTACATTTTATTCCATACAATGCCTCATACGCCGGCATACCAATACTCACGCGATAGCTATTGTTGTATGTGAATTCCACTAACGGCAAACGGTCGTCCCAATTGCCCTTGAAATCCATCACACATGCTCTTAACATATTCTCTAATGCCCGGATCGTTCTTTCACTTTGGCCATCTATTTGAGGATGATACGTTGTGCTCAACCTTAACTGCGTACCTATACACTCCTGAAAACTCTTCCAAAAATTTGACGTGAATCGCGGATCTCGATCTCAAAAAATTGATACCGGAACTCCATGCCTTGACACAATCTTTTTCACATAAAGCTTGGCTAACTGATCCAAGTTGAACTTAACTTTAATCGGCAAGAAGTGTGCAGACTTCACGAGTCGATCTACTATTACCCATATCATGTCATAACCTTTCTATGTAGTTGGGAGTCCCACGACAAAATCCATTGTAACGTGCTCCCGTTTCCATTCCGGAATTTCTAGCGGTTACAGTAATCCAGTAGGCCTCTGATGTTCTGCTTTGACTCTTTGACAAGTCAAACATTTACTTACACATTCTGCTACATCCTTCTTCATGTTAAGCCACCAAAAATATTGTCTAAGGTCTTGATACATCTTCGTGTTTCCTAGATGGACTGAATATCGCGAGCGCTTCTTGCAGAATCTCATCTTTTACTTCAGATACTATCGGCACCCAAACTCTTTCTTCAAATCTCAACAACCCATTATCATCCATCTTGAACTTTATCTCTTGTCCATCAGCTATACGGTCTCTGATTTGACAACATTTTTGATCTCGCATTTAAGCTTCTTTAACTCTATCCAATAACGTCAGATGAGCTTCAACCGCAAGTAACTTTTCTTCTGATTTTATTGGATACTTCAATTCTAGTTCCAACTTTTCCATTTCTCTGATTAACTCTTCCTGAGCCATTAACATTTCTAATCTTTCTCGACCTTTTCTACTTAAGGCATCGGCCACCACATTTGCTTTCCCTGGATGGAACAAAATCTCACAATCGTAATCCTTGATTAATTCTAACCATCTTCTTTACCTCATATTCAAATCCTTCTGAGTGGAAATATACTTCATACTTTTATGGTCTGTGTTTATCTCACACTTTTCTCCATACAGGTAATGCCTCCATATTTTCAAAGCAAATACCACTGCTGCCAATTCCAAATCATGGGTTGGATACCTGTTCTTAAAATCTTTTAACTATCTTGATGCATATGCTATGACCTTAACATGTTGCATTAATACACAACCCAATCCTTTGTACGATGCGTCACTGTAAACCACAAATCCTCCTGTATTATCAGGCAATGTCAACACCGGTGCTTCACTCAACCTCTTCTTGAGTTCTAGAAAACTCTCCTCACATTTATCTGTCCATATAAACTTTATAGCCTTTCACGTCAAATTAGTTAGAGGTCCTGACAACTTTGAAAAATCTTTGATGAACCTCCTGTAATATCCTGCTAATCCAAGAAAACTACGAACCTCGGTTGGTGTCTTTGGCTGTTCCCAATTAATTACTGCCTCAACTTTTGCTGGATCCACTGATTTACCTTCTTAATCAATCACGTGCCCTAAAAATTGCACTCTTTGCAACCAAAACTCGCATTTCGAGAATTTTGCATAAAACTTCACTTCTCTTAACTTTTCCAATACAATTCTCAAGTGTTCCACATATTCTTCTTCAGTCTTTGAATAAATCAATATGTCATCAATGAATACTACCACAAACTTATCTAGATATGGCTTGAACACTCAATTCATCAAATTCATAAATGCAGTTGGTGCATTTGTCAATCCAAACGACATTACTAGGAACTCGTAATGACCATAACGAGTTCTAAAAGTTGTCTTAGACACATCTTCAGACCTCACCTTCAACTGGTGATACCCATTTCTCAAATCTATTTTCGAAAAATACTTGGCTCCCCTTAGCTAATCAAAGAAATCATCAATCCTTGGTAGTGGATACTTGTTATTAATAATCACTTTGTTTAATTCTCTATAATCAATACAGAGTCTTAACGAGCCGTCTTTCTTCTTTACAAATAAAATTGGTGAAAGCAGTATGCCCTCAAGCCAATCACATTTGATATGATAAGCATATACTTTGTAATCTTGTTCATTTATTTATAAAAGTATCAAGGCATTTCTTTATTCATGATTAATTACTTGAATTAATCAAATGGATAAACCCATAGTTTTTGAGCAATGCTTTTAGAACCATGATGAGGATCATGCTAATGAGATCTAAATTCAAGATAGCTCAAAACTAAAATTATTCCTAATCGTTGGATCACTAAAAAGGGGATTAGTAGATCCGGATAGATTGGTACATACTATGCTTGCTCTTATGAAGAGGATGATTGATCTCATAATCATTTGTGTAGAGACACTAAAGCAAGTATGTAGGTGCTTATTAGAGAATAAGTTCACTGAACGTGACTCGCTCAAGGAACACCTAATGGAGTTTTACTCGTCTGTCAATAGGAGTTCCTTATGTGATAGTCGTACAAGTGATCCTTAGACTTGAGATCATCTTAGTATCTTGTGTGTACTAAGTTATACTTTGACATATTCCTTAAGACCTATTGGTATATCAAAGGATGTGCTTGGGTATAATAAGGTACACATGGAGATAGATGAATGGTCAACAAAAGATCTACCACTTCCAGTAAAAGGAGAGAATGTCCTATGCGATTCAATAAGTGACAACTCAGAAATCCCTGGCCAGGGTTCAATGGAATTAGAAAGGAGTTTCTAATTTACATTAACTAGAGTTGTGTATTTGTGAATTGAAATGCATATAATCAAATAAATAAGACTTGACAGAAATTCCGTGTCTTATATTTGATTGGGACATTGTATGGTAGAAGGATTGAATTGTACGATAACTATTTGCTGAAAGGTTCTTTTACGATTAAATGTTGAAATCTATATTATCTGGAAAGTCGACTAATCGCTAAGGGGGCTTACCCTTATTGTGGAATAATTATTTATTCTGAATTAAAGAGTTAATTCGTAATAAATGAATTAGAATTGTTCTAATTTATTTATTATACAACCGATTTAATATGGAGAACCTAAAGGGTCACACCGCAAAAGAGTAATATTTATTTTAGAAGTAGATGGCATAATTGTAATAATAAATTAAGTATATTTAATTTATACTATGGTGATAGATTAAATTAAATAGCTTAATATTTATAATTTAGTATTTTAGAAATACTAATTATAAATTAATAAGAGGAGTCTTATTATTATTATTATTACTATTATTATTATTACTAGTATTATTATTTAGTTCCTAAATGGTTTAGGAATTAATTAATAAATAGTAATATTATTATTAAATAATTAAGTTCCTAAATAGTTTAGGAATTATAATTATAATAATTAATTATGTTACTAAATGGTTTAGTAATTAATTAATAAGAAGTACTCTCATTATTAAATAATTAAGTTCCTAAATGGTTTAGGAATTGTAATTAATTAATCTAGTTCCTAATTAAATTGGGAATTAAATTAAAACCCTAATCCTAAATAGTTTAGGAGGGTTGACTAGATCGATAAATAAGAGGAGTCTTATCATAGATCAAGGTTACACACTCTTTCATAAGAGAGAGAGAGAGTACTCCATAATTCTCTAGATCTAAGAGTTAGAGAGAGAGAGAGAATTAGGGTTAGCCACCCATGGTTTGGAGAAACCAAAAATCCACTTCTTTAATTCATAGATCTCTTGGTGGATCACCTCTAGAGGCTCAACACTTGGGGAACTAACATTGATCCGTGGAATCTAATCGGTGAATTTGAAGAAGAACTTGAAGGATTAAAGGGAGATGAACTTGTATCCGTGGAAGCTTGGTTCTACAAAGGTTAAAATCTGATTTTCTTGCTTCCGTTGCGCTTATATAATTTGATTATATGTATGTCATATTTTTGCAAACCAACAGTGGCATCAAGAGCCAAACTTATGCGAATTATTAATTGTTTTAATTTCATATAAGTATGGGTATGTGTTTAGAACAATTTATTGGGCATAATTTATTGTATAAAATTATTTTTTTTAATATACCGAAACCGTGCGGCAGTTTTATATCAAAGCAGTTTTTTTTTTCGGTAAAAGATTAATAAAGCAGCCGCTGTTTCGGTCCATGCTCCTGCGGATGCTAAACATGTCTGTCCCAAAATTATTGACACCAAAAAACAAAGCCGGCAAGGCATGTTTGGTTATCAACTGGCAGCGGCATGTTTGGTTATATAATAGTCGGTTAGGATATATATATATATATATATACCGAATCCAAAACATGGCAGCTTGATTATTTTTTGCAATCTACTTTATGCTTGTCCAAAAAAGATTGTCACGGATGTCATATATATATATATATAGCTTTCGGTAATATACATATATATATAAAGTTGACAAGCAGCATGGTTTTTGGTAAGTATATATATATATTAACAATCCAAGAGGCAATGCAATATATATTGTATTACCGATTATTTATATATATTAATATATGAGATATATTTATAATATATATTTAATTGCCAAATAATTTGGTAATTTGTGCAAATTTTAAAATTTCAAAAATAAAAGAGTTTATTTTGGGTAATTTTAAAATAATAAAAATAAATAGTTTATTTTTAAATAATTTTATAATTAAAATAAAATGTTTATTTTAAACATGAAATTGGATTTCATGCAACTTTAAATTGCCCATTAAATGATACCAATACATATATGGAATGATTTATTTAATTCATGAGATGAATATTATTTATTAATATATATGTTGATATATATGATAATGAATGGGATTGATTATGGACTATTGACCAATGTGATTGGATTTAATTTTAATTAAATGCATGAATGAATGGGTTTTAATAAATGGGGTCTGCGTACCTCGTCTTTTTAATTTTTCTTATGTATAATTCTATCTCCCTCCTATGTACTTTCCATTGACTGCTGATCAAGGTTTCTATTTATTGTAAATAATTTGTAATAGGATTAGTTAGAATTATTTTGAAGAATTGGAGCAAAGAAGCAAGGAGCGCATGAAGATTCGTTTGTAATGGAACCCGAATTTAAATGTAATAGTTACATTTAATTTAATTTATTCTTGCACCCTAGGTTTGACCAATTGGTTTATTTGATGGCTCGAATAAACCAAACTAGAATAAAAGTCCATAATCAATACAAGTAGAATATAGTATTCTATATGTGCATGCTTATTTATATATATTATATATTATCAAACATGCTTCGCATGTTAATTAATATGACGCGTATTTTATATATATATGTACATGGGCGCTAAACAAGATGAGACAATTAATATTAATAAACCCCTCATGATGTAGAATAAATATTATTTATAAAATGAATTAAAATGTTTAATTCATGAATTAAAGGAGTTTAATTCAATTAAATAAAATTAGAATTGTTCTAATTTATTTATTCTACTACTCATAATATTAAGTTGTAACGTTCAAAGATATTTATTAAAAATATCGAACGTCGCCTTCTAGCATGGTAAAACGATAAAGTATCAAATAATCATTATAAGTATGTTGTGTCACACAAGGCTTATATTAATTTTTTGAAATGTTGTTTTATCACATTTGATGTTTATAAAAAGAATTGAACATTACTGTTTTGTTGTGTCACACAAGGACGGTCTTTTTCTCTTCTAATATAAGAAAATTCTATGTTGGACTTAACTTGGATAATTTTGATTTGGATGTGTCACACATGATCATAATAATCTAAGAGGCAAAATAAAAGGAGTTACATGTTAATGTAATTGACAAGAGTTGTCTACCTATTTATTTATATATCGTTTGTTGTGTCACACAAGGCTATATACATTTGAAATAGGATCCTTATTCTCACTAGCAAATCTTTAACTAGATTTGCCGAACTATATAAGCAGGGTAATATAGTTTGATAAAAATAGTGGGAGACACCATTTTAAATAAAGACCTAATTTATTTTGGTAATTAATAAAACGAATGCATGTTAATGTTGTTATTAATTCACTTAAAGAATATTGCTATGTTTAATTCACTAACACTGCATAGCATATTGGATGCTAACGATTAATCGAACCGAATTGTTCGAATTGATTAAACAAATTTGAGAATAGTTCTCAATGCTGAAAAGCTAGCAAATGTCCTTAATTTGTCTATTCCTACAAACGTTGTAGACTAAGCCTCTGAGGAAGAGATTGCTATTTTAAATGACAAGATGATGCAAAGATGGCTCAATGCATCATGCTCGCATCCATAAGTATCGAGTTATAGCGTCAACACGAGAAAATGGATGCACCTACTATATTGCTGCACATTCAATAGTTGTAAGGTGAGCAAAATAGGTCAACTAGATATAAGATATCTAAGGAGCTCTTCCGATCTATAATAATCAATGGCACTATAGTAAAAGACGCATGTCCTAAAGATGATTAATTGGATTGATCAATTAGGACAACAGGTTTTGTCAAGGATGGAGAGTTGAGTCAAGATTCGATCTTGCAGTCACTCACTAACTCTAATTCACAATATGTTGTGAACTTCAAACATTATTAAGCTAGAAGTCATTTAACTGATTTGCTTAAATATGTTGAAGACTGTTGAGAGTCATTTTCCTTCCTAGAGAAACAAAGTCTTACTCGTAGATGAATCTTCTAAGCGGAGGAAGATGGCCAAAGGTATTTCTGAGGAGTCAGAAAGAGTAGAAGGCAAAAGAAAGGCTAAACAAAGGATGTAAATAAAAGTGATCCCGAGGGCAAAGAAGTTTGCTTTCATTGCGATAAGCTGGGACACTGGAAGAACAACTGCAAGATAGTTGTAGTAGTTAAGTAGAAGAAGTTTTGGTGAAACTTCAGCTACAAATATAGATTTGTTCATAATAAAATAGAACTTTCTATAAGTCAAGTTTCTACTTAGGTATTAGATACCGGACGGTGGTCTCACATATGTAAGTCGTTGCAGAGACTAAGCAGAAGTAGAAAGCTAAACAAAGGATAAGTAATCATGTGCTGGGAAATGAAGCAAAGGTTGCTGCATTAGCCATGAGAACTTATAGTTTAGCAATGCCTACGGGCAAGTCTATTAAGTTAGTAAGTTGTTACTATGTTCCAGTTCTTAGAAACATTATTTCAGTTCCACATGATGACAGGAATGTTTTTTTGACATTATAATAATGAACAATCGTTGTTCTGTTTATAATGATAATGTTTTATTTAGAACTGGTTGATTACTTAATAGATTTTGTATACTTGACTTATATGAAAAATATTCCAATTTGAACAAACTAAAAGCAAATAGATGATATGAATCATACCTTCATGCAATACTGTTAACTCGGTTATGTTAATGAAACAAGACTAAAACAAATTGTATAAAGATAGGCTTTTAGAGCTTTTGATTATGAATCAAATACAACTTGTGAATCTTGTATCATATATGACTAAATCTCCATTTAGTGGACATAGAGAGCGAGATACGGAGTTGTTAGAGATGGTACACACAATGGTGTGTGGGACCTATGACAACAAATACAAGAGGAGGGTATTCATTCATTACTTTCACTAATGATTCTAGATTTTGATATATGTATTTGATGAAATACAAATCCAAATCGTTTGAAATGTTCAAAGAAATCAAAAGTGAAGTATAGAAACTAAAGGCCAAAAGTATTAAAGTTCTTCGATTAGATCGAGAAGGGAATACTTAAGCAGTAAGTTTCTAGATCATCTCAAGCAAAATGGTATTCTCACAGAATGGACATGGTGATGATCCATAATGAGTATTACCGATCTTCCAGTATCCTTCTAGGGTTATGCTCTAGAAACGATCGCATATCTACTAAATACGATACCTTCAAATTCCTTCCCTAAGACTTCATATGAGTCATGGATAGGGAGGAAACCAAGTCTTAAACATGTTAAGATTTGAATTGTTCAGCTTGTGTCAAAAGGTTTGACATGATAAGCTAGGGACAAGATCTGATAAGTGTAAACTTGTGGGATATCCTAAAGAAAGTTTATGGTATCACTTCTATAATCCGACTAACTAAAAGGTGTTTGTTTGAAACACGCTGCCTTATAGGAAAATGAGTTTTTCCTTAAAGGGTTAGTGGGAGTAAAATAGATCTTGAAGAAGTTCAAGAACCACAAAACACTACAGATAAAATGAAGGAATCTGTACAAGTTGATAAACCTATTGTACCACAACCAAGTCGTAAATCTGGTTTAGTACCGAAGATACCTGAATGGTATGGATTCATCATAAATGATGATGATAAGGTACGCATTATAGTGGATGATGATCAAGATATATACGATGAGGTATGAGTGTTAGATACTCAAGAGAAATGGCTGATGACCATAAAATCCGAAATGGGTCTTTGGAGAAAGACTAAAACAGATGGCTAGGTGGAGACCTATAAGACCTAACTAGTGGTAAAAAGATTTCAAACAAGGTCAATGAGTTGACTAAGGTGAAATTTTTCACTAGTGAAAATGCATATATCCATTCGGATTTTACTTGCAGTAACAGCTTACTATACAAAAGAATGTATGTATGATACAACCAAAATGATTTGTCTCCATAATGATGGAGTAAATCAAGTATGAAAGCTACTACGATCCAATTATGGATTGAAGCAAATTTCTCGAAGATGGAACATCTATTTTGATGAGACAATCAAAAGAGTTTAATTTTATCAAAGACGAGGATGAACCAAGTGTGTACAAAGGTTAGTGGGAGCACTGTGACATTTCTAGTATTATATGATGATATAATATCAATAAGGAATGACATACCGATGCTACAATCAGTAAAGATGTGGTTGCCTAAAAACTTCTCCATTAAGGACTTGGGAGAAGCGTCCTAACATTCTATTTAGGATAAATGTCTATAGAGATAGATTATAAAGGATGCTCGGCTTGACCCAAGGGACGTACATTGATTCGTTGAAATGTACTAGACTTGATGTTGCTTATGTATGATACGCAGATATCAGTTCAATTTTGGAGAAGAATATTAGAAAAGAGTTTCTAATGATGGGTCTGATATAAAACTAGAGGGTTTAACAAACTCAAGTTTCTTCAGACTAACCAAGATAACAACATATCCGTTTCAGGTAATATGATTACCATGAACGGTGCTGCAGTGAGTTGGAAAAGTTCTAAACAGCAAAGAGTTGTTGATTTAGTGACAAAGACATAGTAAATAACTATAAGTGAAGCTGTAAAAGTGATTGTTTGGTTAAACAAGTTCTTTACAGAACTTATAATGGTTCCTAACATTAAAGGAGTTTAATTTGCCAAGGAACCTAGGTCTCATCTGAAATCCAAACATGTGTTGCGGCACTTTTATATGATTAGATGAATCATTGAAAAGGATACGACACCATAAAGATGGTAGACTCTTAGAACAGCATTACAGATCCATTAACTAAAGCATTTACAAAGCAATTTGTACGCCACTTAGAGAAGAATGGTATGGAGATACCAAAGGGCGATTGGCTTCAGTGCAAGTGGGAGATTGAAAGTAATATGCTCTCAAGCCAATCACATTTGATGTGATAAGCATATACTTTGTAATCTTGTTCATTTATTAATAAAAGTGTCAATGCATTTCTTTATTCATGATTAATTACTTGAATTAATCAAATGGATAAACCCATAGTTTTCGAGCAATGCTTTTAGAACCATGATGAGGATCATGCTAATGAGATCTAAATTCAAGATAGCTCAAAACTAAAATTGTTCCTAATCGTTGGATCACTAAAAAGGGGATTAGTAGATCCGGATAGATTGGTACATACTATGCTTGCTCTTATGAAGAGGATGATTGATCTCATAATCATTTGTGTAGGGACACTAAAGCAAGTATGTAGGTGCTTATTAGAGAATAAGTTCACTGAACGTGACTCGCTCAAGGAACACCTAATGGAGTTTTACTCGTCTGTCAATAGGAGTTCCTTATGTGATAGTCGTACAAGTGATCCTTAGACTTGAGATCATCTTAGTATCTTGTGTGTACTAAGTTATACTTTGACATATTCCTTAAGACCTATTGGTATATCAAAGGATGTGCTTGGGTATAATAAGGTACACATGGAGATAGATGAATGGTCAACAAATGATCTACCACTTCCAGTAAAGGGAGAGAATGTCCTATGCGATTCAATAAGTGACAACTCAGAAATCCCTGGCCAGGGTTGAATGGAATTAGAAAGGAGTTTCTAATTTACATTAACTAGAGTTGTGTATTTGTGAATTGAAATGCATATAGTCAAATAAATAAGACTTGACAGAAATTCCGTGTCTTATATTTGATTGGGACATTGTGTGGTAGAAGGATTGAATTGTACGGTAACTATTTGCTGAAAGGTTCTTTTACGATTAAATGTTGAAATCTATATTATCTGGAAAGTCGACTAATCGCTAAGGGGGCTTACCCTTATTGTGGAATAATTATTTATTCTGAATTAAAGAGTTAATTCGTAATAAATGAATTAGAATTGTTCTAATTTATTTATTATACAACCGGTTTAATATGGAGAACCTAAAGGGTCACACCGCAAAAGAGTAATATTTATTTTAGAAGTGGATGGCATAATCGTAATAATAAATTAAGTATATTTAATTTATACTATGGTGATAGAATAAATTAAATAGCTTAATATTTATAATTTAGTATTTTAGAAATACTAATTATAAATTAATAAGAGGAGTCTTATTATTATTATTATTACTATTATTATTATTACTAGTATTATTATTTAGTTCCTAAATGGTTTAGGAATTAATTAATAAATAGTAATATTATTATTAAATAATTAAGTTCCTAAATAGTTTAGGAATTATAATTATAATAATTAATTAAGTTACTAAATGGTTTAGTAATTAATTAATAAGAAGTACTCTCATTATTAAATAATTAAGTTCCTAAATGGTTTAGGAATTGTAATTAATTAATTTAGTTCCTAATTAAATTGGGAATTAAATTAAAACCCTAATCCTAAATAGTTTAGGAGGGTTGACTAGATCGATAAATAAGAGGAGTCTTATCATAGATCAAGGTTACACACTCTTTCATAAGAGAGAGAGAGTACTCCATAATTCTCTAGATCTAAGAGTTAGAGAGAGAGAGAGAGAATTAGGGTTAGCCACCCATGGTTTGGAGAAACCAAAAATCCACTTCTTTAATTCATAGATCTCTTGGTGGATCACCTCTAGAGGCTCAACACTTGGGGAGCTAACATTGATCCGTGGAATCTAATCGGTGAATTTGAAGAAGAACGTGAAGGATTAAAGGGAGATGAACTTGTACCCGTGGAAGCTTGGTTCTACAAAGCTATAAATTCTTTTATCCTTCCTCAATTAATAATAGTCGCATAAGAAAGATCCGAGTTATTGGTTTGTACAAAATTTTAAAATCTGATTTTCTTGCTTCCGTTGCGCTTATATAATTTGATTATATGTATGCTATATTTTTGCAAACCAACAATTGGTGTTCCCCAAGGAGACACACTTGGCTGAATATACTTCTTGTCCAGCAATTTTTCAACTGAATCATTAACTCTTTTAATTCTACTAGGGCCATTCTATACGGTACCTTTGAAATCAACGTTGTTCCTGACACAAGATCAATAACAAATTCGATCTCCCTGTCTAGCGAAAGACCTGGTAATTCATCCGAAAATACATCCGCATACTCCCTTACCACGGGTATCTGACCCAATTCTGATCCTATTATGTGTGTATCAACCACATGAGCTAAGTATCTCATACACCCTTTCCTTAACAGCTTTTCGGCCTGCAACATCGTCAGACAGCAAGATTGTATAGGCGATTTGCTACCATAGAACACCACCTTAGACTTGGTAGGAGTCTGAAGGTTTACATATTTACTCTAGCAGTCGATCACTACTCCACAATTATACAACCAATCCATTCCCAATATCACATCAAATTCTCCTAACCGAATAGGAATTAAATCCACTAACAGTTTATGTCCTCTTATCGTTAGACAACAACCCCGACAAATATTCTCCACCCGGATTACTTCCTTATTTGCTACTTCTATATTCAATGCATTTTCTAACTTCACTTATGGCAGTTTCAATTTCTTAGCAAATTCATCATAAATAAAAGAACATGTAGCACCCGAATCGAATAATAAGTATGCATTTACATTATTAACAAGAATTATACCTAATACCACGACATTTGATGCCACTGCATCTTGCACGGTCATATTAAATGTGCGAGCTATTGGTCTCCCAGGTTATACAGGTCCTCTAATAGTCAACTTCCCACCAGTATTACCCTTGCTCCCACTTCCTCCTTCAACTTTCTTCTTAGGGTAATCTTTGATCTGATGTCCCTCTTCTCCACAATAAAAGCAACCTTTGTTTGTCTTTGGTACTGAGCAATTTGGTGCTATATGTCCTTCTCGACGGCATCTAAAACAAATATTTTCCCCCTTTAAGCATACTCCTGAATGTCCCTTCCCACAATTGGGACATGGCTACATCTTTTTCTTTGGTTCTCCTTGTTTAACCACAGTTGTAGTATTGGTATTACTGTTCCATTTTCGTTTGTTGATATTACTTCCTCCACTGCTTTCTTCCTTATTAGCCCCATCATTTCTTTATTTCTTACTATGTTGTTCTTGCTTATACTTAGTTAAGGCTTCACTACCTCCCTCTGCTAAAATGGCCTTCTCCATTACTCTAGCAAAAGTCCCAATCTGAAACATTGACACCTTGCTATATATCCATGGTTTGAATCCATACTTAAACCGTCTGGCTTTTCTCTGTTCTGTGTCCACTTGATGTTGAGCATGTTAGGGTTTCGACACAGTGAAAGCAGCGGAATTTAAAAATTTTCCGAAACCCTAAGACAGGATCCATGCGAAAACAGATTAATCAGAGGTTTAGATTATTTTACCGATTATCTGAGATGTTGAGAAGACGATGGAATTCTGGAACGGCTTCGAATCTTCAACGCAATCCAGCGACTGCGTCTCTACAGTATCCACACGAACGCTCCGCAAATCGTCCCACGATCTGCAGCAAAAGGAATCTGCGGTACTAGCCACCAAGATCAGGATTTCTAACCTATTTTTCTCTCTAGCCTCTTTCTGAAAGCGGCTAGGGTTTTAGTTTTTCCTTACGTAACTTTTTTAGACTACTGATATATCATATATATAGTAGTTAATAGGAATTAACTAAAACCTAAAATAAATAGAAAAATAAAATCCGAATTTATATATATTATATTTAATTAAGTCATACTTAATTAATATACATATATACAAATTATCCTATTAATTTAAATTCGTAATTTTTAAATACTATCAATCATATTGACATATTTAAAATACTTACAATTTAAATTAATTCCCTTTTAATTACGTTCTAAGTGTGTGACCCTATAGGTTATTATTATGTTGGCAATAATTTTAAAATCATATTATAAAATTATAAACAGTGAGCGGCATCTAGTAATGCATCACTGCTACCCAAATAATAATAAGATCGGTGATTCGATACAACCTTTTCGTGACCAATGTTTCAATGTAATTTAATCCTTTTAACCTTATATCCTAGATTAAACTCGAGGCATGGAATGTGTCATACTCTTCATAATTTAATCTGAGTTTTCTTGATCAATGAGTAGACTATATGAAACAAATCAATATTTGAGCATGGCCATGCATTTCATAGTCCTACTCAATCAAGAGGCCTATGGATATCACCCCTAATATATAGGAGGGTTAAATTCCATCTAGATCACTCATATTCCTCACACGATTCATGATGTACCCAATAATCACCTTTATTGTCCACCATATTAAAGGTGACATTTGATGATATCAAAGTACACAAATTCTCGTGTAATAATATAGTGACTTCAGGTCGGAGGATCATTACATCATTGTCACTATAAGAATTTCTTATGACACTTTGCATAATGCTCCATGTAGAATTCTCATGGTGGGTCAGTCCAGTACATTGTTCTCTAACATGTACCTATGCATTGACTCAAATATCTCATATATTTATGACCAATGAGATTTGGCCATCAGTCAATCCACATACTAGTCTCAATGCATCATTGTTGTCCCATTAACAATGATACTCGACTAGGGACATTTAAGAACAATGATACTAATTATAATTATATAATCTCATGTTCAAGTCACATACTTAAAGCTATATAATTCGTATCATTATTCTAAGGGCTTTTATTATGTTAACATTTATATAACGCAGTAAATGAAATCATAATAAAATAATCCATTTATTCAATCAAATATAATATCAAAAATGTTAAGCAATTACATCAAATAATTAGCCTCTAGGGCATAAACTCTAACAATCTCCCACTTGCACTAGAGCCAATCACTCATGTATCTAATACCCATGGAACTAGTGTGACCTTCGTGCTTCTGCTGCGACAAAGCCTTGGTCAGTGGATCTGCAACGTTATTATCTGTTGGCACTCTGCATATATGTACATCTCCTCTATTAATGATTTCACGGATGAGATGGTACCGCCTAAGTATATGCTTGGATCGTTGGTGAGATCTGGGTTCCTTAGCCTGTGCAATGGCTCCATCATTATCACAGTATAACTCAACTGGATTAACAATGGTTGGAACAACACCAAGTTCAGTGACGAACTTTTTAATCCATACAGCCTCCTTGGCTGCACTAGAAGCAGCAATATACTCAGCCTCTGTTGTAGAATTGGCTACTGTCTCTTGCTTCGAACTTTTCCAGCTAACAGCACCACCATTAATGCAAAACACAAAACCTGACTGAGACTTATAGTCATCACTGTCAGTCTGGAAACTAGCATCTGTGTAACCCTTTACTGCCAGTTTATCTTCACCTCCATATACCAAGAATGAATCCTTAGTCCTTTTCAGGTACTTGAGGATATTCTTGACTGCTGTCCAGTGACCTTCACCTGGATTCGACTGGTATCTGCTCGTCATGCTCAAAGCATACGAAACATCCGGACGAGTACATATCATTGCATACATGATAGATCCAATTGCCGAAGCATAAGGGATCTTTCTCATACGCTCCTCATCATCTTGTGATTTAGGACATTGGGCCTTAGAGATCTTTACACCATGAGTCATGGGTAAGTGTCCTCTTTTTGCCTCTTGCATGCTGAACCGTTTCAGCACTTTATCAATATATGTACTTTGACTTAGGCCGAGCATTTTTCTCGATCTATCTCGATAGATCTTGATACCTAAAATGTAGGTTGCATCGCCCAAATCTTTCATGGAGAAACATTTTCCTAACCATGTTTTTACAGCCTGTAAGGAAGGAACGTCATTCCCAATAATTAATATGTCGTCTACATATAATACCAGGAATACAATCTGACTCCCACTAACCTTCTTATATACACAAGGTTCATCTTCATTTTTTATAAAGCCAAACTCTTTGACTGCTTCATCAAATCGAAGATTCCAACTCCGAGAGGCTTGCTTCAATCCATAAATAGATCGCTGCAGCTTACATACCTTTCTAGCATCCTTTGAAGTGACAAAACCCTCAGGTTGTGTCATGTACACATCCTCAAGGAGATTTCCATTAAGGAAAGCAGTTTTGACATCCATCTGCCAGATTTCGTAATCATAAAAGGCTGCAATAGCAAGTAAGATCCTGATGGATTTAACCATTGCCACTGGAGAGAAGGTTTCATCATAGTCAACACCTTGAACTTGTTTGAAACCTTTTGCTACCAGTCGGCCTTTATAGGTTTGTACATTACCATCCATGTCGGTTTTCTTCTTGAAAACCCATTTGCACCCGATTGGTTTTACCCCTTCGGGTGGATCAACCAAAGTCCATACTTGGTTAGTATACATGGAGTCCATCTCAGATTTCATGGCTTCAAGCCATCTCTCATAATCTGGTCCATTCATAGCTTCTTGGTAGGAAGCAGGCTCATCCTGATCTATGAGCATCACATCGCCGTTTTGAGTCACAAGAAATCCATAATATCTCTCAGGCTCTTGGCGTGTCCTACTAGATCTACGAATGGCTTGTGTAATTTGAGCAGGTTCACTTTCCACAATATCTTGTGGTTCCTACTCATGTTCTAACTCAGGTTCAATGATATTTTGTGGTTCACGAATTTCTTCGAGTTCTACTTTCCTCCCACTGTTTCCTTTAGAGACAAATTCTCTTTCTAGAAAAATACCAGTTCGAGCAACAACCACTTTGTTCTCAGAAGGTTTGTAGAAATAATACCCTTTTGTTTCCTTAGGGTATCCCACAAAATTACATTTGTCAGATTTGGGTCCGAGCTTGTCAGAAGCCAGACGTTTTACAAACGCCTCGCAACCCCAAATCTTCATGAACGACATACTAGGACGTTTCCCAGTCCACATCTCATATGGTGTCTTTTGAACCGTCTTTGTAGGAACACGGTTAAGTGTGAATGCAGCTGTCTCTAGGGCATGACCCCAGAAGCTTATTGGAAGATATGCAAGACTCATCATTGATCGTACCATGTCCAACAAGGTGCGATTTCTCCTCTCAGACACACCATTCCATTGTGGTGTTCCAGGTGGAGTGAGTTGTGATATAATACCACACTCCTTTAGAAGGTCATCAAAATCTTGGCTTAAGTATTCACCACCTCGATCGGATCGAAGGGCTTTTATGCTTTTGCCAAATTGGTTTTGAACTTCATTCTTGAATTCCTTGAACTTTTCTAAGGATTCGGATTTGTGTCTCATAAGATACACATATCCATATCTACTAAAGTCATCAGTAAATGTAATGAAGTAATAGAACCTACCTCTTGCTAATGAACTCATGGGTCCACATACATCACTATGTATAAGTCCCAATATATCACTAGCCCGTTCACTGTGACCAGTGAAAGGGGCTTTAGTCATCTTACCTAATAAACAAGATTCGCATTTCTCATATGATTCAAAATCAAATGAATCCAAAAACCCATCTTTATGGAGTTTGGATATGCGTTTCTCATTTATATGGCCTAAACGACAGTGCCAGAGATATGTCGGATTTGAATCATTTGATTTAAATCGTTTTGTATTTATGTTATAGATAGGCATCTCTAAAGCAAGAATATAAAGACCATTAAACAATTGTGCAACACCATAACATATTTCATTTAAGTAAAACGAACAACTGTTGTTCTTTATTAAAAATGAAAAACCTTTCTTGTCCAAACAAGAAACAGAAATAATGTTTTTGCTCATAGCAGGCTCAAAATAACAATCCTCTAATTCTAATACTAGCCCAGTGGGCAAAGATAAATGATAAGTTCCTATGGCTAGTGCAGCAACTTTTGCTCCATTCCCAACTCGTAGGTCAACCTCTCCTTTCGCCAAAGTCCTACTCCTTCGGAGTTCCTGCACATTAACACAAATGTGAGAACCACATCCAGTATCTAATACCCATGATGTAGAAGTAGACAAATTGACTTCTATAACATATATACCTGAATCAGAAGTCGTACTTCCTTTCTTTTTCTTCAGTTCTTCCAGATATGCATGACAATTCCTTTTCCAGTGTCCAGGTTTTCCACAAAAGTGACAATCACCTTCTTTAGCTACCCCACCTTTAGGTTTTAAAGCCTGTTTGTTTTTGAAATTGGGTTTGGCACCAGATTTAGATCCTATCTTCTTCTTGTCTTTCCCTTTTCCCTTAGCATTCCCCTTTTGTACCATCATTATGGGATCGGGTCCTGCCTTTTTCATGTTGTTCTCGGCAGTTCTTAACATGCTCAACAACTCAGTAAGTGGTTTCGTAATTTCATTCATGAGGTAATTCATGACAAATTGCGAGTAGCTGCTGTTCAAAGATTGTAAAACTAGATCAGTTTGGGCTTCCGCAGTAATCGGAAAACCCAACCTAGCAAGGTACTCAATATACCCAATCATTTTCAGAACATGTGGACCAACTGGATCACGTTCACCCATCTTGCAGTGATACAACGCCTTGCTTGTATCATACCTCTCCTGTCGAGCATGCCCTGCGAACAATTTCTTGAGATGCTCGATCATCTCATAAGCATCCATTAACTCATGTTGCTTCTGAAGCTCAGAGTTCATAGTTGCTAGCATGAGACAACTCACGTCTAGAGCATCATCTTGATGCTTCTTGTAAGCATTATGCTCTGCACGTGGTGCAGTGTTAGCTGGTGCTGCAGGAATGGGCCCATCAAGGACATAGAGCTTGCGCTCTTGTTTGAGGACAATCCTCAAGTTCCTATGCCAGTCTAGGAAATTAATTCCACTCAGCTTTTCCTTCTCAAGGACTGATCGTAGTGAAAGACTATTTGTGTTGTTGGTTGCCATTGATATCTACAATTTATAAGTGCAAAAATAATAAGTCAAATTGCAGAGTTTTGATATTATGTAATTGATAATAGTACATTCCAAATATACCTCCCACTATTTTAATCAAATTAATAGCCCTCACCATTAATTCGGAAAGCATTTTTTTTCTTTTATTAAATCTTTCTAGTGAGCTAAGATCCATATTTTATTACGTCTTAAGTTAGCTTTGGCTAATCTCTTAAAACATAATTATTTAGGTAGACAACCATTTGTCAATTATATCATATATAACTCTTAGATAGTTTGGTGAACAACATTTGTTCTAGTCCATCTAATGGTACCTGCCAAACTCTATGCCTCTAAGTCCACAATCCTATTGAGATAACTTAGTTAAGTCGGGCCCAATACTTTTAACATTTTGGATATCACAATTATCCTATCGCATCTTACCAAGATAAATGGGGTACTTTGCTTTGGCAAACCTACATTCATTGATCAAGGTCTTGATGAGTGTCATTCATTGGAAGGCATCTGATTTAGACTTAATAATTTTATGAGGGATTTTATTAATTAATTTAGATCTCACCAATTTTAATCTTATTAAGCATGCACGTTATTTATCATAGCATATCGTATACAAGCATAAATAAAGTGCAAAAATTAAACGTGTCACAGTTATGGCCCAACCCTATGTCAATCCTTTCAAGCTAATGAAAAGATTGAAGGTCAGTCTATGGTGGTAAAAGGTCTTCAAAATAGTAGCTTCGTTGGACCTTCCTCGTTCACGTGTGTCTCCTCTCCATCGTCATCTTGTTTTCTTGATTACACTTGTACATTACATGTTATAAAGAAACCTCGAGTTACATTCGAGGGGATTTAGATGAGAAGAGAATATTACATCAGAATATAGAAAGGCACGACATGCAAGCCGTATTTTAAAAAACCAAAAACCACTAATCCTATGGGTCAAAAGAGCCATAACTGTGCACCATGCATATCAGAATAAGCACATAACATAATTTATATCATTTAAAGAATATTATACAAAATATTTTGGGGTCACGACCATCGTGCGCTACGGCGGGGGGGTCCAAGGGGGGGACTCCCCCCCTGGCGGTGGTCAGCGAGCGGGGTCGGGGGTAGCGCCCCTGGAAATTTTTTCTAAACTACAATCTGAATTGTAGAATTCCTGAACTGTAGAATTCCTGAACTGTAGATTGTATACGAATCTCGGAACCAATTCCAAAATCATATATAATCTGCCATGCAAATTGTATATGAATCTCTGAAACAATTCCAGAATCATATACAATCTGTCATATTAAACAATATACCCAGAACAATACACCCAGAACATATCATATATGTCCAGTTTCGTTTAATCATATTAAACCGAATCTTCATACTTCTAATCCAATTAGAAAAGAAGTTGTATTGTTCTTCCACCTTATAGAATACGATTAACAGAAACCATATACATGCATATATTTCAGATTTCCAGAATACGCATACATGTAAAATATCATATATTTAAACTCAGATCGGTAAACATGCATCATCATATATCATATATATCGAGTAGAATTAAATCACGTAATCTGAATTAATCGTTTCGCAAGTAGCTCTGATACCACTGTTAGGGTTTCGACACAGTGAAAGCAGCGGAATTTAAAAATTTTCCGAAACCCTAAGACAGGATCCATGCGAAAACAGATTAATCAGAGGTTTAGATTATTTTACCGATTATCTGAGATGTTGAGAAGACGATGGAATTCTGGAACGGCTTCGAATCTTCAACGCAATCCAGCGACTGCGTCTCTACAGTATCCACACGAACGCTCCGCAAATCGTCCCACGATCTGCAACAAAAGGAATCTGCGGTACTAGCCACCAAGATCAGGATTTCTAACCTATTTTTCTCTCTAGCCTCTTTCTGAAAGCGGCTAGGGTTTTAGTTTTTCCTTACGTAACTTTTTTAGACTACTGATATATCATATATATAGTACTTAATAGGAATTAACTAAAACCTAAAATAAATAGAAAAATAAAATCCGAATTTATATATATTATATTTAATTAAGTCATACTTAATTAATATACATATATACAAATTATCCTATTAATTTAAATTCGTAATTTTTAAATACTATCAATCATATTGACATATTTAAAATACTTACAATTTAAATTAATTCCCTTTTAATTACGTTCTAAGTGTGTGACCCTATAGGTTATTATTATGTTGGCAATAATTTTAAAATCATATCATAAAATTATAAACAGTGAGCGGCATCTAGTAATGCATCACTGCTACCCAAATAATAATAAGATCGGTGATTCGATACAACCTTTTCGTGACCAATGTTTCAATGTAATTTAATCCTTTTAACCTTATATCCTAGATTAAACTCGAGGCATGGAATGTGTCATACTCTTCATAATTTAATCTGAGTTTTCTTGATCAATGAGTAGACTATATGAAACAAATCAATATTTGAGCATGACCATGCATTTCATAGTCCTACTCAATCAAGAGGCCTATGGATATCACCCCTAATATATAGGAGGGTTAAATTCCATCTAGATCACTCATATTCCTCACACGATTCATGATGTACCCAATAATCACCTTTATTGTCCACCATATTAAAGGTGACATTTGATGATATCAAAGTACACAAATTCTCGTGTAATAATATAGTGACTTCAGGTCGGAGGATCATTACATCATTGTCACTATAAGAATTTCTTATGACACTTTGCATAATGCTCCATGTAGAATTCTCATGGTGGGTCAGTCCAGTACATTGTTCTCTAACATGTACCTATGCATTGACTCAAATATCTCATATATTTATGACCAATGAGATTTGGCCATCAGTCAATCCACATACTAGTCTCAATGCATCATTGTTGTCCCATTAACAATGATACTCGACTAGGGACATTTAAGAACAATGATACTAATTATAATTATATAATCTCATGTTCAAGTCACATACTTAAAGCTATATAATTCGTATCATTATTCTAAGGGCTTTTATTATGTTAACATTTATATAACGCAGTAAATGAAATCATAATAAAATAATCCATTTATTCAATCAAATATAATATCAAAAATGTTAAGCAATTACATCAAATAATTAGCCTCTAGGGCATAAACTCTAACAGAGCAAACCTTGCCAATTCATTAAACTTAGCTGCATACTCGACTACTGTCATATTCCCTTGCTTTAACTCTAGGAACTGCACTTCCATCATATCCTGTGTCATTGGAGGAAAATAAGCCTCAAAGAAAATTTCTTTAAATCTCTCCCATGGTGCAGTTCTTGTTCCCAGTCTTCCTTTATTAGCAGTCCACCAATAATTCTCTTCACCTTTTAACATGAATATGACAAAAGCAATTTTTTGTTCTTCTGCCACGTTCGCTACATCAAACACCTTTTCCATTTCAATCACCCAATTTTGGGCCTCTACTGGGTTCATTATCCCTTTGAATTCTGGGGGTCCTACTGCTTTAAAATCTTTGAAGGTAGCAATTCTAGCAGCAACTAGTTGATCAACCACCGGGTTTACATTCCTATTCTGAAAAGCTCCCATCAATAAATCTACAAATTGTTGCATGGGGTTAACTAGTGCGGCATTCCTGTATAAAAATTTATATCACAATTATTTCATAACATTTGCAAATCACATTTGTATGAACTTTAAACATATAACTGTATTAACTCACATTTAATAACTGAAATTCATATTCATAACAACTTCGCTAATATCTAGCATATTACATACATGCAACACATTGCTATTACCTTTTTCATCCCTTCAGACTACTTAAGTCGGGATTCACATAACTCTATTCAACAAACTTAGACCTTCCCTCCTTACAAAAGAGATTACATGAAACTTTTTATCCCTTTTTATAATAAAACTAGGGATTCATGTAACTTACACACATAATTAAACATACAAAACTATATACATCTATTACAACTTCCTACGAAAGCATCCCACGTCTCACTGCATCTTCATATTCTTCGTTCATTATTGCTACCATCTTCCACCAGCTCAAAGTGTCTCTTGGTTGGTTATATTCTATAGGGTAATAGTGTACCCTATCTTGTGCCCTTCCAAACGCCGTGTGAAATGCATAACTCATATCTTCCATTCTTACACCCATACAGTCAATTCTAGCTTTCTTGGATCTCACTTCTTCCTCTAACAAATCTATTCTTCTCACTGCTTTAGCCCCAGCATGCTTAAACCTGGCTATCTCAACATTAGCTTCTCTCAATTTAGCCTCTAAGGCTTCCTTGTCATTCTTCAACTCCTGAATCTTTTGTTCTGCTTGCCCCAATTTATCCTCTAGTTCCACATTCCTATTAGTAAACACTTGAACTACCGTCTCATTCTACCCCACAGCTGTTTGCCTTTCAGCTGCTTGAGCCTCCAATTCCAATATTATGTCCACATATTCACTATTTTGCTGTATGAGACCTATTACCCACTCCTGATCTGCTTCTCTCTGCTCATCCGGCAATGCCCCATCTAAGTCTCCTTCTAACTCATATGGATCTTCCTCCTGTTCACTATCCTCAGCTGGTAATATTTCCATAGCTGGCACAGTCGTCATTACGTCTATCTGAATATCTTTGGGCTCTTCTTCTATTCCCAGATTGGATTCTCCAATCTCTAACATACTATAAAATCATAAGAACAATTATTTAGTTCCATGCAACTTTTCTTTATCTCAATTCATCTAGCAAGTAGCACGTAGCATATAACACATAGCACCTATTGTGGAAAATTATAGCCTTGACAACTCCCACTTTTTCCCTCTTAGAACTCTAAATGAATCTTACTATATTCCCTAAGGTTTATATCAACTCTGATACCAACCTGTGACGCCCCCAAATCCGGCTCCCTTGAACCTCGGGTTTGGTGCTCACGTTACTATTCTACCCTATCATCACATCCATCCATTATAAATAAAATAATAATAATAATTAATTTATATTCATACATAACTATTCCCAGGTTCTACATACCTTTATACATATACACATCCATACTTGATATATTACAAAAGATAATAACATTAACTTTTACAAAAGTTCTCTAACTAGGCCTTTACTGTTGACAAGCCTTTCCTTTCCCTTTGTCTACTCCTAATCCTTCGACCTTCTCAGGTTTAACTAAAATATCATGTTTAAAGGCAAGAGTGAGCATACAATAGCTCAGCAAGTACATAAATAAGAGATGATATCATACTTTGAAATGATGAATGGCAATCATTTATAATGAAACTAAGTTGTTTTCAATCAACTGGAATCATTTCCAATAAGCTGAATCATTTCTTATAGCGAAATTTAATATCAAGAACTGAATCGTTTACAATTAACTAAATTGATGTTAATAGGCTGAATTATTTTGAATAAACGGATTCAATATCAATAAGCTGAATCAATATCAATTCAATGTGTGAACATGATAATTATCCATAATCTTTACATTAATAACTGAAAACATGGAATTTGATTGTTGTACGGTCGCAAGACCAAGAACTCATTAAGAACAATACCAATTGTATAGAATGATATTGCCCAGATTTGTCAAAAGAATACTATTCCAATTAGATGTGTACTATGGGTGATCAGCCCATCGTACCTTTATATTGTGCACAATATAAACATCTATTGATGCTACCACGTCATAAAATTATATTATATATACGTTACTCCCCTTTATCAGGGTTGTTCTATTACAGCATATCAGAGAATCCGCACCACAGCAATGTGGATAGGAGCACATAACAATAAACATCTGATTACAACATGTATCATTATATGTGTCTAACCGGAATCAAGATTGGCATCGACTCTTTTCAAAGTAGTTCAATATTGAATGAACTTTACATGATCATATGAATGCATAACATGAATGATTTTTCAATGAACTATAATTAAAAGTTCGGATAGAAGACTTGCCTGTATCCTCGTGTACCACAACTGGTATAATATTATCCCGTCTATAACCTACATGACCATCACATTGGTTCATGCATTAGTTACATACCCATGCATGTCATAACTTGCAAAACAAGCTACCCCTTAGCTTAACATAACCCTAACACGTAACACATTGTTCATTTATAACTTAATGTCTACCATATTGATCATTTCTATCAAATTATGGCCTACATACATGTTTCTATCATTTAATATCAAAACATTTTATTTTGGAAATAAAATAAATTATTTTTCAAATTTCAGTACATGGCACCCCGGCGCCATGTTTTGTTCTTCCAATCTCGCTGGCCGTGAGATCGGCTCAGCCCAACTTCGCCCCGGCTCGCTCTGATCTCTCCCCGGCGTGGTCTTCACAGCAACACTACGCCCCGGCGCAGTTCACAGCACAAAAGATGGCACCCCGGTGCCATTCTGGTTTTTCTGGAAAAAAATTTCTATTCCAAATACCCTGCTATTTTTGGCCTTAAACTGAATTCCTCAATTCTAACACTTCACATAGCACGTATAACATGTAATTGACTTGCATGGGCCTTCAAAATATTTAAAAATCATAATTTGGCCTTATTTTTCTATATAATTCGTTTCAGTCGTCGGCGAACATTTTAAAACGTTTAAAATGGACAATTGTCGCAATACACAACAAATGACTCCCAATTCAATCCTAACATGTGTATATACATGTAACTTAGCTATGTGGCCTCATTTGACCTTCACTTTCACAAAATGACCAAAAATCACACTTTAATAGCATTTTACCAAAATTCCATAACTTGAAACTTCAACCATCCTTGAGTTATCAACTCTACATCTCATATACATGGACATATACACATTTAGCAACTTTGTATGCACATGTAACTTCTACATGCACTTCGAGAACTAAAATTCGATAAACTAACATTTGGGTATACGTAACCCGTTTTGTAGGGTTTTAACGCTCCGCAGGAAAACCCTAGTTTTGATTAGAGGCAAGTTCTAAACTTTATGTGTTATTAGAATATTCTAAGATTTTTCAGGTTATTATGTGATAGTTGATATGTGAAAGTACATGAATAAAGGTCTTATGCGATTAAATGATTAAGTGTTAGTTCTTAATTAACTGTTAAATATTAATTGATATTTGATGATGCATATGAGTTTGCATAAAATATTTTTATTGTTAAGCATAAATTAATATGTTTATTAACTTAGATGTATATTCAGTCAAAACATGTTAAATTTTATATGAAAGCATAAACTGTATATGTAATAATATGTTAGACTTGTTGAACCGTCGTGCTCATTCTTGCGAATAAAACTTATTTGCAAATTAAGAAGAATGATAAAAAGATCATAAACATAATGAAGAAGCGTATATTAGGTTGCATGTTTTATATACTTGTATATGTATAAAGTCATAATGACTGTTGTAATACGAACAAGCAAACCATGTAACTGGATATTATGAAATGGTATTATTATATTATCATCAAATGTTATTATGTCTTTACTTTGATATAACTTAGAATTATTAAAGAACTATAAATCTGAGTGAGGGTATTGGTAATATGGATTGATCATCTTATGCCGATACTCTGAACTTCAGATAAATAGTAAAACGTTAATATACTATTGATAATGAACTACTTATCATAATGAGGATGGTAAATAATATTTATGAGTACTATGAGTAAGAATATTGATATGAAGAGATATCACTATAACCAAATGTATTTCAAGTAAAAGTTTTAACTAGTTGGGTATGTTCTGTACGGAAAGAGAATTTTGCACTAGACAAAGATATAAACATTTGTCACGAATAAAGACGAAAATATTTATCACGGATGAAGATGCAAACATTCATCGCGAAATTCTCTATTCCCAAGAATCGTCCTAATAATTTAATGGCGTGAATCTTGGATATTTAAAGTAATAGAATATTTAAATCTTAAGATTAAAATTGGACCGTTATATATGGTGTTATCCATTTATACAGATGAACTACAAGTTGATACTTGTATAAATAATGAGATCGAGATCAAGTTAAGATCCATAGACTAAGATAAATTTTTAATGTATAGTCTAAAATAAACTAATTCAACCAATATGATAATGGGATCATTGGTTAAGTTTTGAAGAATGAATGGAGTTAACGCACAAGGTCCGTCATAGCAAGTGCGGGCATTTTGGGGGCGTTACTATGACGCCCCCAAATCCGGGTCGGTTAAACCACGAGTTCGGTGCCCACGCAACTATTCTACCCTGTCATCTCATCCATCCATTCAAAACACAATAATAATATTAAACTTAATATACATTCATACATAACTAATCCCAGGTTCTACATACATTTATACATACAATATGACAATCCTGACATATTACAAAACATAATAATAATTACAACATTAACTACAGATATATCTACTGCTGGCTGGCTTTTCCCTTTCCTTTATCTACACCCGACCCTTCGGCCTTCTCTGGCTTAACTGAAATATCATGAATGAAAGAAGGAATGAGTATAAATAGCTTAGCAAGTACAACATTCAATGATATCATGATATTTTCAAATGAATAATGAAAGTCATAAACAATTTAATTGAACTATGCATGATAATTGAACAATATAAATAAACTAAATCATTGAAATAAGCTGATCAACATTAGTTCAATATATGAACAAGAATCAGAAACTGGTTTTACATGAATACTGGTACAATAAGGTTTACTCGTTGTACGGTCACAAGACCAAGAACTCGTTTAGAAATATATCAATCGAATAGAATGATATTGCCCAGATTAGTCAAAAGACTGTTGTTCCAATTAGATGCGTACTCTGGGTGATCAGCCCATTGTACCTTTATATTGTGCACAACATAAACATCTAGCGACGCAACCACGTCATGAAATTATAATTATTCCCCTTTTTTAGGGTTGTTCTATTACAGCATATCATAGAATCCGCACCACATCAATGTGGATTGGAGTACATAACAACGAACATTTGATTTCAACATATATCCTGCTATGTGTCTAGCCAGAATCAAGATTGGCATCGACCTTTTCAAATTAGTTCAATACTGAATGAACTTTACATGATAATTTAAATGGATAACATGGATGGATGTTCAAAGAACTGCAAATAGAAGTTCAGTTAGAAAACTTGTCTTCGTCCTCGTCTATCACAATTGGTCCAATATTATCCCGTCTATAACCTACATGACCACAATATTGGTTCATGCATTAGTTATATACACATGTATGCCATAACTTGCTAAACAAACTACCCCTTAGCTATATATAACCTTAATCACATAAAACATTGCTCATGTATGTATTAATATCTACCATATTGATTATTTTTATCAAATTATGGTTTACATATGTATTTCTTATCATTAAATATCAAAACATTTCATTTTGGAATTAAATATATATTTTTTCAAAAGACAGAACACTGCGCCCCGGCGGCCTTAACCTCGTTGGCCGCGAAATCTCTTCTGTTGCACGGCGCCCCGGCGACGACTGAACTCACCCCAGCGAATTTCTTGCAGCTAAACTACACCCTAGCGCAGTCTCCCGTGTAAAAACCTCCGCCCCGGCGCCATGCTGCAGATTCTGAAAAAAAATTCTTTCTAAAATCCAAGCTAACTTTGGCCCTAATTTGAATTCTTTAATTCCAACATTTCACATAGCACATATAACATGTAATTTACTTGCGTGGGTCTTCGAAGCATTTAAAAATCATCATTTGGCCCTATTTTTTCGAATAATTCATTTTGATCGTCGATTAACGTTTTAAAGCGTTCGAAATGGTCATTTATCGCTATATGCACCAAATGGCTCCCAAATTGGTTCTAACACGTGTATTTACATATCATTTACATTTTTGGCCTCGTTTGACACTCAATTAACCAAAATAGCCAATAATCACATATTGGTTGCATTTCCACCAATTTAACATAATTCCTTCATAAACCAACTTTGGATTCTTGCACACTAATCACATATATGTCAACACATACTCATTTAGCAACTTTGTATGCATGTGTAGCTTCTACATACATCTTCTAAAACACTTTACAGATTATAATTTGGTTTAGGCACAAAATATAGCCTAATATTCAATCAACCTTCACAAAACATGACTTTTACACCATCTAGGTTTCTTTGATGCTCTCTAACATATGATAATGCATGTATTACACATCTTCATCCTCTCAAACTAGGTTTCCATCATGTTTAGTAACATATAACACTTAATCATACTTTAAATCATAGTTTTTAACTTGAATATACCTATGAATAGTGCACCACCTTTGATACACAACTCAAG
The DNA here is from genome assembly GCA_947179155.2 of Hedera helix. NCBI lineage: Eukaryota > Viridiplantae > Streptophyta > Magnoliopsida > Apiales > Araliaceae > Hedera > Hedera helix. Next base: position 17,182,138 of record OX359280.1, read on the forward strand.
CAACTAAGATTTCATGATCAACCAACCAAATAACACCTAGACTCTCAAGAATTCACATAATCAACATGTATAATCAAGAATACATGCATGGTTTCATTTCTTCTTACATGTAAACACATAAACTACAATTTTCATGACTTGAACATTATTTATACCTTCTTTTAGTTACTTTTCTCCTTGCTAAGAACCTTGTAAGTGATAGATGATCCACTTTGTTGGCTTAGAATCCTTCTCTTGTACACTTTTCTCTTGAATTCCTCCAAGTTTCTTGAAACCTTTCTCCCTTCTCTCCTTCTCTCTCGAAAGTTCTTTCTTAGCTTGAGAATGATCAAGTAAAAAATGCTAAAAATATACTCATATAAGTGTTGTATATATTTTTCAATACTTAACCACATATTGGTTAATCAACTCATGCATGGTTAAGGGCATGCATGTCATTTCTCTTAGCTAGACAAGGATGTAATAGTCATTTCTCCTACCTAGGATACCATGGTCCTTTTCCACATTGTCAAGGACATTATGGTCACTAATCCACTTTAGGATACATATGCCCTTTCTTAAAATGTCAAGGGCTCTTTAGTCATTAGCCCAATTTCCTAGGAAATTTATTCCTTTAATCATAAATTGCTCACATTCCATCCAATTTAAATCCTTTTCGATCCAAACTCGTTCCATTATGCTTAAATTTAATTCCATCATCTAATACAATGTAATTGCCTTGTCCCAAAATACATGTCACATTCCAAAACATTAAATTTCATTAATAAATTATAAATTTACAATACGCAAAAATGCATATCATTGCATTCTTCCCTCCTTACAAGGATTCCGTCCCCGGAATCACTATTACAAGATTATAAAAACAAACTCGGATATTCTTTCTTCATTTTCTCCTCTAACTCCCATGTTGCCTCTTCCACATTGTGATTTCTCCATACTACCTTTACAGAAGGTGTCACCTTGTTCCTCAAAATCTTCTATTTCCTGTCTATGATTTGAATAGGAGTTTCTTCATACGTCAGATCCTTTTCACTTTGGATCGGCTCGTATTCAATTCCATGCTTATAGTCCGGCTTGTACGGTCTTAGTACCAACACATGAAATACATTATGTATGTGTTCCAATTCTGGAGGTAGTGTAGGCTACCTCTCATATCCTTCTTAGCACTTCAAAAGGTCCAATAAATCTTTGACTCAACTTTCCTTTCTTTCCAAACCTTATCTTTCCCTTCCAGGGTGAGACTTTTAGAAACACGTAGGATCCTACTTAAAATTCTCTTTTCTGCCGATGCTGGTCAGCATATTTCTTTTGTCTATCCTGTGCTGCTATGAGTCTTGATCTTATTACTTTGACAATTTCAGTAGTCTGATGCACAATTTCTGGTCTCAATAACTTCCGTTCTCCTACCTCGTCCCAACAAAGAGGCGTCCTACATTTTCTTCCATACAATGCTTCATATGGTGGCATCCCAATGCTTGCATGATAACTATTGTTGTAGGCAAATTCCACTAACGGTAAATAATCATCCTAATTGCCCTTAAAGTCCATTACACATGCCCTTAGCATATCTTCTAATGTCTGAATCGTTCTTTCACTTTGGCCATCCGTTTGAGGATGATACGCTGTGCTCAATCTTAGTTGTGTACCCATACGCTCCTGAAAACTTTTTCAAAAATTCGACGTGAATCGCAGATCTCGATCCGAAACAATCGATACCGGAACTCCATGCCTTGACACTATTTCCTTCACATATAATTTTGCTAGCTAATCCAGGTTAAATTTAACTTTGATTGGCAAAAAGTGAGCGGACTTTGTCAGTCGATCCACTATTACCTATATCGCATCATAGCTTTTCTGTGTAATTGGGAGCCCTACTACAAAATCCATTGTGACGTGTTCCCATTTCCATTCTGGAATCTCCAACGATTGTAATAACCCACTAGGCCTCTGATGTTCTGCTTTGATTCTTTGACAAGTCAAACATTTACTTACATATTCTGCTACATCCTTCTTCATGTTAGGCCACCAAAAATGCTGGCGAAGATCTTGGTACATCTTTGTGCTTCCTAGATGAACTGAATATCGCGAACTATGCGCTTCTTATAGAATCTCATCTTTTCGCTCCGATACTAACGGCACCTATACTCTTCCTTCCAATCTTAGCATTCCGTTGTTGTCTATCTTGAACCTTGTCTCTTGTCCATCATATATGCGTTTCCTGATTTGACCACAGTCTTGATCTCGCATATGTGCTTCCTTCACTCTATCCAATAACGTTGGATGAGCTTCAACCATATATAATCTCTCTTCCGACTCCATCGGATGTTTTACTTCCAGTTCCAATCTTTCCATTTCTTTAATCAGTTCATCTTGAGCAGTTAACATTTCCAATCTTTCCCGACCTTTTCTACTTAAGGCATCGGCCACCACATTTGCTCTTCCTGGATGGTACAAAATCTCACAATCATAATCCTTGATTAATTCTAACCATCTCCTCTGCCTCATATTCAATTCCTTTTGAGTGAAAATATACTTCAGACTTTTGTGGTCTGTGTATATCTCATACTTCTCTCCATACAGGTAAGGCCTCCATATTTTCAAGTCAAATACCACTGCTGCTAATTCCAAATCATGGGTTGGATACCTCTTCTCAAAATCTTTCAACTGTCTTGATGCATAAGCTATAACTTTACCGTGTTGCATTAACACACAACCTAATCCTTTGTGCGATGCGTCACTATAAACAACAAATCCTCCCGTATCGTCTGGCAATGAAAACACAGGTGCTTCACTTAACCTCTTCTTGAGTTCTAGAAAACTTTTCTCATATTTATCTGTCCATATGAACTTTACATCTTTCCTCGTCAGATTAGTCAGAGGTCCCGACAACTTTGAAAAATCCTTGATAAATCTTTTGTAGTATCCAGCCAATCCAATAAAACTACGAACCTCAGTTGGTGTCTTTAGCTATTCCCAATTAATTACTGCTTCAACTTTTGCTGGATCCACTGATATTCCTTCTTGATTAATCACATGCCCTAGAAATTGCACCCTTTGCAGCCAAAATTTGCATTTTGAGAACTTGGCATATAACTTAACTTCCCTTAGCTTTTCTAACACAATTCTTAGGTGTTCCGCATGCTCTCCCTGAGTCTTGGAATAAATTAAGATGTCGTCAATAAACACCACCACAAACTTATCTAAATACGGTTTGAATATACGATTCATTAAATCCATAAACGCAGCTGGTGCATTCGTCAATCCAAATGACATTACCAGGAACTCGTAATGACCGTAACGAGTCCTAAATGCTGTTTTGGGTACATCTTCAGGCCTCACTCTCAATTGGTGATAACCACTCCTTAAATCAATCTTCGAAAAATACTTGGCTCCATGTAGCTGATCAAATAAGTCGTCAATCCTTGGTAACGGATACTTGTTCTTAATTGTCACTTTATTTAATTCTCTGTAATCAATACAGAGTCTTAATGAGTCATCTTTCTTCTTGACAAATAAAACTAGTGTTCCCCAAGGAGACGCACTTGGTTGAATATACTTCATGTTCAGCAATTCTTGCAACTGAATCATCAACTCTTTTAATCTCACTGGGGCCATTCTGTATGGTGCCTTCGAAATCGACGTTGTTACTGGTACGAGATCAATAACAAATTCGATCTCCCTGTCTGGCGGAAGACCCGGTAACTCATCCAGAAATACATTTGTATACTCCCTTATGACAGGTATTTGGCCCAATTCTGATCTTACTATGCATGTATCAACCACATGAGCTAAATATCCCGTGCACCCTTTTCTTAATAGCTTTTCGGCCTGCAACATCGTCAGACAACAAGATTGTCTAGGCGATTTGCTACCATAGAACACCACCTTAGACTTGATAGGAGTCTAAAGGTTTACACATTTACTCTGGCAATCGATCACTACTCCACAGCTATACAACCAATCCATTCCCAATATCACATCAAATTCTCCTAGCCGAATAGGAATTAAATCCACTAACAGTTTATGCCCCCTTATCATTAGGCAACAACCCCGACAAATATTCTCCACTCGAATTACTTCCTTATTTGCTACTTCTATATTCAATGCATTTTCTAACTTTACTTGCGGCAAGTTCAATTTCTTAGCAAATTCATCAGAAATAAAAGAACATGTAGCACCCAAATCAAATAATACATATGCATTTATACTATTAACAGGAATGATACCTGATACCAAATCCTTTGATGCCACTGCATCTTGCACGGTCATATTAAACGTACAAGTTGTCGGTCTCCCGGGTTGTACAAGCCCTCCTATGGTTAACTTCCCACGGGTACTACCCTTACTTTGGCTTCCTCCTTCAATCTTCTTCTTAGGGCAATCTTTGATTTGATGTCCTACTTCTCCACAATAAAAGCAACATTTGGTGGTTTTCGGTACTGGACAATTTGTTGCAATATGCCCTTCTTTGTCGCATCTAAAACATACATTTTTCCCCTTCAAACAAACACCTGAGTGTCCCTTTCCATAGTTAGGACACAATTTGACCTTCTTCTTTGTTTCCCCTTGTTTAACCACAGCTGTACTACTATTGTTGTTCCATTTCCGCTTGTTGGGGTTGTTTCCTCCACTGCTGCCTTCTTTATTAGGCCCATCACCTTTCTTGCTTGCCATGTTGCTCTTGTTTATACTTATTCAAGGCTTCACTGCCTCCCTCTGCTAGAATAGCTTTCTCCATTACTCCCGCAAAAGTCCCAATCTGAAACATCTAGACTTTGTTGTAGATCCATGGCTTCAATCTACGCTCAAAGCGTCTTGCCTTTCTCTGCTCCGTGTCCACCTGATGTGGAGCAAATCTTGTCAATTCATTAAATTTTGCCGCATACTCGGCTACCGACATGTTCCCTTGCTTTAATTCTAGAAATTGCACCTCCATCATATCCTGTGTTACTGGAGGAAAATAGGCTTCGAAAAATATCTCTTTGAACCTCTCCCACGGTGTGGTTCCCGTTCACAATCTTCCCTTATTGGCAACCCACCAATAGTTAGCCTCTCCTTTCAACATGAATGTGGCAAAAGCGATTTTCTGATCTTCCGCCACATTAGCTACATCAAATACTTTTTCTATTTCAGTTACCCAATTTTGAGCCTCTACTGGATTCATCGTTCCTTTAAACTCTGGGGGTCCTACTGCCTTAAAATCTTTAAAGGTAGCAACTCTGGTAGCTACCGGTTGATCACCCCCTATATTTACATTCTTGTTTTGAAAGGCTCCCATCAATAAATCCACAAACTGTTGTATAGGGTTAGTTGGTTCCTCCGGAGCATTTACTGTCTCCTCTAGAGGAGGTTGAACGTTATGTCTGTGTCTGGGCGGCATTTCTATATCACTATTTATATCACAATTATTTTACAACATTTGTATATCATATTTCTATAAACTTTAAACACATAAACGTGCCAACACACATTTTATAACTAGATTTATATTCATAAGCAAGTTTGATTCGTGCCTAGCACATTACATTTTCATGTAGCACATTGCTATTAACCTTTTATCCCTTCAACTACTTGAGTCGGGATTTACATAACTCTATACAACAAGCTTAAACCTTCCCTCCTTACAAAAAGAGATTACACAACTATATATCCCTTCTATAACAAAAGTTAGGGATTTACATAATATACACACGTAATTATACATACATAAACATATATATCTATTACATATTTCCTACGGAAGCATCCCTCGTCTAACAGCATCTTCGTACTCTTCATCCATTATTGCTACCATCTTCCATCGACTCAAGATATCCCTTGGTTGATTATATTCCACCGGGTAGTAGTGTACCCTATCCTGTGCCCTTTCGAATGTCATGCGAAACGCATAACTCATGTCCTCCATTCTTACACCCATACAGTCCATTCTAGCTTTCTTGGACCTTAGTTCTTCCTCTAACAAATTTATTCTTCTAACTGCTTTAGTCCCAGCATGTTCATATATGGCTATCTCAGCGGTTGCATCTCTCAATTTAGCCTCTAAAATTTCTTTATCATTTTTCAACTCTTGAACCTTCCATTTTGCTTGCCCCAGTTTATCCTCCAATTCCACATTACTATTAGTTAACACTTGAACTGCCATCTCATTCTGCTCCACAGTTGTTTGCCTTTCAGCTGCTTGAGCCTCCAATTCAAATATTCTGTCTACGTATTCACTATTTTGTTGTATGAGACCAGTTACCCATTCCTGATCTGCTTCCCTCTACTCAGATGATGTATTATCCGGCAATGCCCCATCTGAATCTCCTTCTAACTCATCTGGATCTTCTTCCTGTTCACTATTCTCAGCTGGTACTATTTCCATAGCTGGCATAGTCGTCATTATGTCTATATGAATATCTCTGGATTCCTCTTCTTCTATTGCCCGACTAGATTCCCCAATCTCTGACATGCTATAAAATCACAAGAATAGTTATTTCAGTTCAATGCAACTTTCCTTATTCTTTAAACACATAACATGTAACACATAGTTAGAAATTGTAACTTTAATAACCTCCAACCTTCACCTCTTAGAACTCTAATTGAGTCTTACTATATTCCTTAAGGTCATATTCCTAATGTTTCCCCCACCTAAGGTTTATAACCTATCAGCTCTGATACCAACCTGTGACGCCCCCAAATCCAGGTCCGTTGAACCACGGGTTCGGTGCTCACGCAACTATTCTACCCTGTCATCTCATCCATCCATTCAAAACACAATAATAATATTAAACTTAATATACATTCACACATAACTAATCCCAGGTTCTACATACCTTTATACATACAATTTGACAATGCTGACATATTACAAAACATAATAATAATTACAACATTAACTACAGATATATCTACTGCTGGCTGGCTTTTCCCTTTCCTTTATCTACATCCGACCCTTTGGCCTTCTCTGGCTTAACTAAAATATCATGAATGAAAGCAAGAATGAGCATAACTAGCTCAGCAAGTACAACATTGAATGACATCATGATATTTCCAAATGAATAACAAAAGTCATAAAAAATTTAATTGAACTATGCATGATAATTGAACAATATAAATAAACTGAATCATTGAAATAAGCTGATCAACATTAGTTCAATATATGAACAAGAATCAGAAACTGGTTTTACATGAATACTAGAACAATAAGGTTTACTCACTGTACGGTCACAAGACCAAGAACTCGTTTAGAACAATATCAATCGTATAGAATGATATTGCCCAGATTAGTCAAAAGACTGTTGTTCCAATTAGATGCGTACTCTGGGTGATCAGCCCATTGTACCTTTATATTGTGCACAACATAAACATCTAGCGACGCAACCACGTCATGAAATTATAATTATTCCCCTTTTTTAGGGTTGTTCTATTACAGCATATCATAGAATCTGCACCACATCAATGTGGATTAGAGTACATAACAACGAACATTTGATTTCAACATATATCCTGCTATGTGTCTAGCTAGAATCAAGATTGGCATCGACCTTTTCAAATTAGTTCAATACTGAATGAACTTTACATGATATTTTAAATGGATAACATGGATGTCTGTTCAAAGAATGGTAAATAGAAGTTCAGTTAGAAAACTTGTCTTCGTCCTCGTCTATCACAATTAGTCCAATATTATCCTGTCTATAACCTACATGACCACAGTATTAGTTCATGAATTAGTTATATACACATGCATGTCATAACTTCCTAAACAAGCTACCCCTTAGTTATACATAACCCTAATCACATAACACATTGCTCATGTATGTATTAATATCTACCATATAGATTATTTTTTTCAAATTATGGTTTACATATGTATTTCTTATCATTAAATATCAAAACATTTTATTTTGGACTTAAATATATATTTTTTCAAAAGACAGAACACTGCGCCCCGGCGGCCTTCACCTCGCTGGCCGCGAGATCTCTTCTGTTGCACGGCGCCCCGACGATGACTAAACTCGCCCCAGCGAATTCCTTGCAGCTGAACTGCACCGCGGCACAGTCTCCCGTGTAAAAACCTCCGCCCCGGCGCCATGCTGCAGATTTTGGAAAATTTTTCTTTCTAAAATCCAAGCTAATTTTGGCCCTAATTTGAATTCTTTAATTCCAACATTTCACATAGCACATATAACATTTAATTTACTTGTGTGGGTCTTCGAAGCATTTAAAAATCATCATTTGGCCCTATTTTTCCGAATAATTCATTTTGATCGTCGATTAACGTTTTAAAGCGTTCGAAATGGTCATTTATCGCTATATGCACCAAATGGCTCCCAAATTGGTTCTAAAATGTGTATTTACATATCATTTACATTTTTGGCCTCGTTTGACACTCAATTAACCAAAATAGCCAATAATCACATGTTGGTTGCATTTCCACCAATTTAACATAATTCCTTCATAAACCAACTTTGGATTCTTGCACACTAATCACATATATGTCAACACATACTCATTTAGCAACTTTGTATGCATGTGTAGCTTCTACATACATCTTCTAAAACACTTTACAGATTATAATTTGGTTTAGGCACAAAATATAGCCTAATATTCAATCAACCTTCACAAAACGTGACTTTTACACCATCTAGGTTTCTTTGATACTCTCTAACATATGATAATGCATGTATTATACATCTTCATCCTCTCAAACTAGGTTTCCATCATGTTTAGTAACATATAACACTTAATCATGCTTTAAATCATAGTTTTTAACTTGAATATACCTATGAATAGTGCACCACCTTTGATACACAACTCAAGCAACTAAGATTTCATGATCAACCAACCAAATAACACTTAGACTCTCAAGAATTCACATAATCAACATGTATAATCAAGAATACATGCATGGTTTCATTTCTTCTTACATGTAAACACATAAACTACAATTTTCATGACTTGAACATTATTTATACCTTCTTTTAGCTACTTTTCTGTGACGACCCCGAATCCGGGTCCCTCGAACTCGGTTCAACACGAGTACAACCTTTTTCTTATTGTTCATGAATTATAACAATATTATAATTGCTAAATAATCATTTATTTACAATTTTACAACATCTCTTTCTATTCCAGAATCGAAATCTTTATACATTCCTAGTATGTATCAATATCATACATGATACAACATTCTATTAAAATCAATTTGAGTATTTAATACTCATATAACATACCAACTAAGTCTTATGCTACAGAATCATTTACCTGTCCAATTCGGACTGATATCTACAATAGATATTTAGATCTTCAATGGAAGTAATATATTTTCCTGTTCCTTGTTCTTTATCGAGAACTTCAGGTAACTAGCCTTATCTGAAAATGTTGGTTTAGGCAAGAGTGAGCACGACGGCTCAGCAAGTTCAACAGCTACACATAACACATTACATGCTTCACATAAAATTTACAATTTATACTAACATCATGTTTTTCATGCATTTCAATTTATGACATACTGCTCATGCATATCATGCCTCGCATTTAATCAATGCTTCATGTCTAACCTCTATCATGACATATAGTTCAATGCAGAACAATTGTCTTAAATCAACTACCGCATATCAACAGTTCAAATCAACTTATTGCACAAAGGCACATTAAAACATCTTTGCACATAACCACGTATGAGCACATCTCAGTTTAATAACAAACTTATAATTCATGCACATAATACAACACGTTCTGAAAAACTTGCCTGGACTTGTATAACCAGCTTACGTTAATCTTTGACGTTCCTTGCACCACCTACACGGTATGTGAGATCAACGGTGCACAATATCAGTCAAAGTTTGACTCAATACTAAATCTTATTTTAAAGATATTTATTTCTTCTTATCATCCCCTTTATTTAATAAGGTTAATTTCATATTTTAGTCTTTCTTTGACTTGACTCAGTGTTTCATATTCAACACCATAAATCTTTTGTTTGAAACTATGCAATTCTGACATTTATTAATGTCACTGCATTAAAACTTGGACCCTATATTTATTTAGGTCGATCCACCAATTAATCACTAATGGACCATACCCTTGGTTTAACTTAATCATATCATTTATCTCGATACTTATCATAATAATACCCACCTTGGATAATATTTTAAATTTTACTATCAATTAGTAATAACTTATAATGTTATTTAATTGTTAAATAACACTTTAAATAATCATTACTATTATTAATTTATTTTTAATAATAGTTTACCATAATCATTATTATTAATCTTTTAATAATAATTTAATTGCTTGCTAATATTATTACCCTTTAATAATATTTTAATTGACTTCTCATTATTATCAATCATTTTAATAATAATTTAATTGTTCATCAATATTATCAATCATTTAATAATATTTGAAATCCTCACGTATCATTAGTAATTATTTAATAACGATTCAACCCTTGACTATTATTACCCAATAGTTAATTACTTGTTAAACAATATTATTAATTCTTTAATAATATTCTAAATCTTTATTTATCATTATTATTTATTTAATAATGATTTAACTCTTAACTATTATTATTTAATAGTTAATTAAATGCTAAATAATATTATTAATCCTTTAATAATATTTTAAATTAATTACATATCATTATTAATTATTGAATAATGATTTAATTCTTAACTATTATCATTTAATAGTTAGTCAATAATATTATCAATATATTTTAATTACTTAATAATCTTCTTTCGATTAAGCAATAATTTATTCCACTTAATTACCATTTAATTATTATTTAATATGAATTAAATAATAATTAATTAACTAATTATCTGAACTCATTATTTAATATTAATTAAATAATAATTAATTAATTAATTAACCTTACTTATTATTTAATATTAATTAAATAATAAGTAATTAATTTATTAACCTTAATTATCCTTTAATTATTATTTAATATTAATTAAATAATAATTAATTACTTAATTAACCTTACTTATTATTTAATATTAATTAAATAATAAATAATTAGCTTTCTAACTTTAATATTCTTTAATTATTATTTAATATTAATTTAAATAATAATTAAATATTTATTTAACTTTACTTATTATTTAAGTGCAATTAAATAATAAATAACTAACTTATTCATCTTAACATCCTTTAATTATTATTTAATATTCATTAAATCATAATTAATTAATTACATAACTTCATATATTATTTAATATTTATTAAATAATATTTAATTAGATTATTAGCCTATTTATACACTAATAAATAGCTAATATATAGTGAATCACTCCAATAATTTCAAATTTTATTTTATAACACTTAACTAGCATGCCAATAGGTCAAATATTATTTTTCTGAAATTAAAAATAATTTTCCCATACTTATTAGCAATTTAGTAAGCTTTAATCCACCATTAATTCTAATAAATACCAAATTACAAAAAAAAATCGGATTTTAAATTTTGATAATTTTCTTTATAAAATTATAAGCATTTTCTCTTTTGGAACCAACCCAAGAACCGGCCTAAAAATGCCCGAACCGGCCTTACCTAGAAATCATGAAAAACCGAAAAAAACCGAACCGGCCGGTTTTTTTAAAAAAATAGGCAGATTACTTTCTGAGTTTTCCAAACTTGGGGTCTCCGACGGGAACTTGAATAAAATGAAATCCACAAGTCCGATTGAGGCCTATTTGGTATCAATGGATTCGTAACTTCCCGAACTACATTGTTTTGTCATCAAACATCAAATTTGGATTTGTTTTGATCACGGAAATTGGCTCCAAACCGGACTGTTGTGCTCAGCCCTAAAACAGTGGGTGTGTTTTGGTTGAAAAATCATAACTTGCTCATTTTAAATCGGATTGAAGTGATTCCACTTGGAGAATCTTCATATCCCACGCATCTAACACCAGAAATTTACGGATCATGAATCCGACTTACGGATCATGCCCAGAAATTTCGGGAGTGGCTGCCATGATTTTGGTTACTTGGTTTTCGTCGGTAAAAACTTATTTGATGATTTTGATGAAATCTTTCCACATAAATACACCCAAAAATTCATATTAAACCCATGTAACCCTAGATATATCAATATAGCATGTTTCTACCTTTTTAGATTTTGAAAATTAGTTTTCTACCAAAGAAATTACATAGTACCCAAAGAACAATACCAAGCTATAATGTTTTATACCTTTTGTTGATTATCCTCTTTGTTAGAACTTTGAAAAGGCTTGGATGATCAATCTTCTTACATAGATAGCTTCCTCTTGATGAGATCTCCATCTTTAAACCTTGCTCCAAGATCATCCAACTATCAATGCTCACAAGATCTAACTTTCTTTTTCTTTTTCTCTAGAGTTTTTCTCTATTTTCTTTATCTCTAACTTTTCTAGTAAAAAGACTAACCCACATAGCACAAGTGTGGGATGTCTTATTTATAGCCCTCCACTAATATCTCATTAACTTTTCTAATTCACCAATGTTGGTGAAATTAGGGCTTAATTGAGCTTACTATTGCATGAATGACTAGCTTGATTGACCATGGTGTGACATGTTACTTGCAATTTTCCAAGCTAGCAAAACAAGTAACCAATTGAGTATATAACACTCAATCACCAAACTCACCAACATTTAACCTTGGTCACACAATACCCAACCTTAGTTAAGGCTCATCTTATTTATATATACATATTTATATATCTCACAACAACTAACCACAATGTGGTTAACTCTCTACATTAAAATGACCTAGGTTGGTCCACACACCCAACCATGGTCTAAACTCATCATATAAATAGATATACTTATTTTATCATTTCCTCAATTAACCAAGGTATGGTTAATTCTCTACAACATCCAACTCATGGTTACCTACCAATTCTATATTGGTGATTTATATATACATACATAATTGTATCTATAATATTCTTCCTACAACTAACTCATGCATAGTTAAATCTTTAATTTATTTACTACCTAGGGTTACTCAATTAACTCATCCATAGTTAATTCTCATCATCACATTCATTCACCTAGCAATTAACCAATGTTTGGTTAATATTCTCTCTTGTCTACCAACTAGGGTTATTCAATTAACCCTACATTAGTTAATTCTCTACACTTAACAATACTTGAATTTATTCTCCCAACATATTGACCAATATTTGACTTTTAAATTTAGACTAAATATTTGGGCTACTAGTTTATTTTGCATTGGGCTCCCTTATTTAATTATTTGGGCTACCCAACACAACTCACACATCTTTATAACTTTGGCTAGGTAATTAATTTAATTGGATTACCACCACATTATATACAATACTTGTCAACATAATTTAATTGGACTTATATTAATTACCTCTTGGACTATAATATTTGGGCTTATTATTTAATTACCCATCTTCATGCAAGTATTCTCATATTGGTCTTGTATTAAATCCATTAATGGACTCTATATAACAACTTAATAATTAAGTTAATTACTTAATTAATTAACTTCATAATATTGTCATTCTAAACAATCATTCTAGTTTTTCTATAACTTTAACTCTTAACTAATATAATTAACCTAGTTAATTATATTTCATGACTTCCCTTCTTACTTCACATTTTAAACTAATTACATTATTAGTTTAATTGAGTATTTAATCTACTCATCTTCTTATTGGGCTAACAAACACACATTAGGTGTATATATATTAATATAACCACCTTCACTTTTCAATTAAATTTATTTTCTTAATAAATTCTCTACATGCATCATTAAAATATTTCCACATTTAAATTCTAACAAATACATTATATTAAAAAAAATGTTCACCCATTTTTCACACATCTCACTTCTACAACTCTAGGTTTTAAACTATAACCTTTAATTTATATTTAAAATCTTATTTACAAATCTTGTAAATATGTGGGATATTACATTTTCTCTTTGCTAAGAACCTTGTAAGTGATAAATGATCTACTTTGTTGGCTTAGAATCCTTCCCTTGTACACTTTTCTCTTGAATTCCTCCAAGTTTCTTAAAACCCTAGCTCATTTCTCCCTTCTCTCCTTCTCTCTCAAAAGTTCTTGCTTGGCTTGAGAATGATCAAGTAAAAATTGCTGAAAATATACTCATATAAGTGTTGTATATATTTTACAACACTTAACCACATATTGGTTAATCAACTCATGCATGGTTAAGGGCATACATGTCATTTCTCTTAGCTAGACAAGGATGTAATAGTCATTTCTCCTACCTAGGATACCATGGTCCTTTTCCATATTGTCAAGGACATTATGGTCACTAATCCACTTTAGGATACATATGTCATTTCTTAAAATATCAAGGGCTCTTTAGTCATTAGCCCAATTCCTAGCAAATTTATTCCTTTAATCATAAATTGCTCACATTCCATCCAATTTAAATCCTTTTCGATCCAAACTCGTTCCATTATGCTTAAATTTAATTCCATCATCTAATACAATGTAATTGACTTGTCCCAAAATACATGTCACATTCCAAAACATTAAATTTCATTAATAAATTATAAATTTACAATACGCAAAAATGCATATCATTACAGTTACAACCCAGGCTCCTAAGCTCTTAACTCCATCCATCAATGGTTCTTGCTTGTTATTCATCTTCTTTATTGTTTATTCCAAAAATTGGGAAAATTAGGATCAATAATCAAAGGAATTAAGGTATCCCTTGGTAGAAAACCTACTTCCCCCTTCTTCTCTCTCACAAAATTGCCACACTCTCAGCCCAAAGGAAAAAGGAAATGAAAGATATGAAGTTAGGGCAACACTTGGTTAATTTAATGCTAAAGTCAAGCTAAAATTGACCTTGGGCTCCTAGGCGCCTATTCTTATGTATTTGGGGGCGCCTAGACACATTTTTAAGTTATGCCAATATTTTTTTGTTCGACCTCTTTCAGTGTTTTTATAATGTCCTAGAATTTTCACGTCATTATTAATTAAATTATTAATTTAAATTCTAACGAGTTAGTTTTACAAGATTATTTAAATCTTTTTATGTGATTAATTAATTATGTGATTAAATGATTATGTGATTAATTACTAGAATTAATTAAAGGGGGTCATTAATATGTTATTAAATTAGTGAACAAACACTAAAGTTTTAATATCAAAATAATTGATAAGTTTCCTATTAATTAAATATTTAATTAAATTGAATATAATGAGTTAATTAAATATAATAAATTAATTAATATGATTATTAATTAATGTAAATAATGTGAAATATTAATAATAATATTTATTAGTCCATTTAGTAATTTAATACTAATGGGTTAGAATATTTAATTATTTATTCAATCTAATTATTTATTTAACCATGGATTGAATAATTAATGTGTAAATTATTAAATTAGCCCAACATGGGTCAATTAGTAGCCCAAGTGGAGAATAATAAAATTTTACAAATTAGTAGCCAAAACAATTTAATAGAAGCTCAATTGGTATTTTAAATAAAGCCCAATAATTGGCCCACTTGAAAAATACTTTATATAACTATTTATTTATTAATGTAAAATGAAATGATAATTTTTTTTGGGACAAATGATAGTCCATCAGCCAAGCATGTTAGTGGAAAGAGAGAGAAATGATATTTTGTTTGTATTTTAGTTTATTTTTTATTTATTTAATAAAAGGATTGCTTGTTTTATTTTTAAAGTACATAGACACCATTCTTCTTTTCACCAACTTAGTCCTTAGCTAGATTTCTTGTACAAGTCTCCAACAATCCTCATGATGGCAATTTTAATATATATAGATTTTATATATATCCAAATTGTAAGTATACTTACAATTTAGGAGTTTATGTTGGTCATTTCTTCTTCTTCTACTTTTCAAGCTAGAGAGCATTTGAGAGTGTAGAAAAAATATATTTGAGAGCAAAATTATCAAGAGAAGGAGTTCTTGGTTCATGTCATCTTCTTTCACCACTTATTTTGGAAGAAAAAGGAAGATAGTCATTAAATCAAGGTAATGGTTATTCTAAATCTAATTTTTGTTTTAAATTAAATAAACTAACATGTGTGTATAAATATGTTAATATAGTTAATAATGTGTAGTGATAATATTTATGCCATGCTTGAGTTTAATATGCTTGGTTTGTATTTTGGTATATTTTATATGCTAAAATATATGTTTAGTAGTGTATAAACAAGTCTTGGAATTTATGACCAAAAATATTTTTATAAACTTTAGGTTTAATGTTCTAATATTATAAAACATTAAATCATGAGAAAAACAAAGTTTGAATCACTCAAAATGGAGTTATACACAAAAAGTTATGATTTGTGGTAGTTTATGTGATGTAAAATTTTTTATAAAAAAAGAATGATATTAAATCATGAAAAATTAAATTTTCATGTTATAAATTGATATTAAGTTATTGGTAATTTTTTTGGATTTTTATTTAAGAGTTAAAGCTTACTTGATGGTATATTTTTATTTAAAATGTGTATGCTGGAACACTGTTCACGTTCCATAAAGGGAAAAAAAATTTAAGGGTTTTCGCGCAATACGCGCAAGCAGTTTCGGCTGAAGGACGCGGAGCCAAACGACGTCGTTTGGCGCCTATAGAAAGTTACTCCGCGCGTACACGCGAAAGCCGTTTCCGGCTTCTCAAAACGGCACCGTTTTGGGTCGTTCTTTATGCTGCACGCGCAATGCGCGGTAATCGGATTTTGGCAGAAATTACAATTCTGCCCCTCCGTGTTTTTCTTGGCGAAATTACTATTTTGCCATCGGATCAGTTTTCAACTTATTTACAGAAATGTCATTCGGGTTAATTTTAATTAATTTAAATATTTGAAAATTAATTTAAAATTATAACAAAAATAATAATAATACAAAAATGATATTGGGGAAGATATTTTTCATTAAATTTAATATTTAAATATTTTAAATATTACTCTAGTTAGCCAAACCATGGTTAAGTTAAAGAAATTTATTATTTATTATTTAGAATGTTAATAATAAATAAAGGTGATAAATTAGCAATTATTATTTAATTCCTATTAAATAATAATCAAAGAGAGATAAAAATTTATAAATTAATTATTTATTATTTAAATATTATTAAATAATAAATAAGGATAATTAAGTAATTTATTATTATTTAATTAGCATTAAATAACAATTAATGGAAAGTAAGTTATTAGATTAATAATTTATTATTTAATTTAGGTAATAAATAAGGATGAATTGATTATTCTTTAACCTTAAATAATAATTAAAATTAATTAAATAATTAATTATTATTTAATCGACATTAAATAATAATTAAAGAGGATTAAAGTTAGTAAACTATTATTTAATTTCCTTAAATTAGATAATAGGAAAGGTTAATTACTTAGTTAATTATTAGTTGTTCAATATTAAATTAAAGAAAGTTAAAATTAAATCAATAATTATTTATTATTTAATTATTATTAGATAATAAGTTGGTACAATTAGTTATTATTTATAATAACTAAAGTTAATTAATTAATTTCTATTTAACCAAGATTAAATAGTAATTAAATAGAGATTGGGTTAATAAAATAAAATTAATTTAATTATGCTTTAATTAAACAATTGTAATAAGTTGTTTAAGGGTTTAATAAGTGTCCAACACTTAAGAAAAATATTTCTAACTTATTAAATTATTAACCTAATATGATTGAGGGTCTATAAGGTTAATAATATTGTTTTGACTAATGTAATTTATGTGTTACTACTTATGTGATAGATAAGTTCCTTAGTGAGCGTATAGTTGTGCAAATACGCCGTACTAATTATTAGACCAACTTTATTAATGTTAGGTCTTTTCAAAGCCAGTTAGTTAAAGCTAGACAATTATTGTAGCTGAGCAGACAGGCAAGTTCCTTATCTATAAACCCATTTCATTGAGCAAATTATTTATCTAAGCTTGAACTGTTATTTCCAAGCATGCTTTGAGTGGTTTAATTACTTTACAATTATTCCACATCGATATTGTTATTATTCGCACTTATTGCACTTGATATCGTACAGTCATTGACTTGTACTTAATTATTGTTCTATTGTTTAAAGAACTGCTCAAAGTAGGTCTAAGTCATTGTTCGGCTATACATTTATGTTAAAGATTTTAAAAGCTATCCAAATCATTTAAGATGCGGATTCTTAGACTATTATGAACACTCCTTTATTATAGGGGAGTACCCTGTATCTAATATCAGGTACAAAAATACAGAAATTAAATGTTATGCATACACATATTGTACTAAGGTTGATCCCCTCGGGTACATATTTTTGGTAGTAACCATTGGGTCAACCTGCTATTGACTCCAGTGAATATTTATAGTTCATAGTCTATTTGACTATCCTAATTTTAAAAGCAAATTATTATTCCTACTTATGTTATTCACATTATTGAATTGTTCAGCTATTCCCTTTCATTCCTGATATATTGTTCCTTGTTGTTATTTAAACTTGTTGAGCAAACTAGTTGCTCACTCTTGCTATATCATGAAACCTTATTGCAGTGCAACCCGAGACTTCAGGAAAGAACAAGGGTAAAGGAAAGATGAAGTGATAGACTTCGAGATGCAGCCTTGTAGTTAATTAAATTAATTGTTATGTAATATAAACCATAAGTACTTTATTAAGGGTATTTGTGTACTTTTGTGTAAGGTTATCGTATCTTGGGACTAGTAACACCTTTTGAATGAACAACATATGTTTATTATTCCGCATTTAGTTACTGTATGTTGTTTAGAGGTGAATGTTTGTATTGGATCGTGATGACCGGATCCGGGTATTTGGAACCCGAATTTGGGGGCGTCACAGTTTTGGTCATATCTCTCTCATCCGAACTCCGATTAAGATGATTCAAGATGTTTTGGATATCTGAGAAGTAAATCTAAAACTTTTATGTTGGACAAAATGAGAGATGATGGTTGGATCAATGTCTAAATTGGGCCTGAAGTGGCTACAATGTCAATGGCACACTAAAAATTAAAATCTGGCTACTCTAAGTTTTGATACTCATAGCCCTTATTCCAATCATTGTAAAATACATAAAAACATATATAAGCAATATATAAAACCTAAACAAGATTAAAACATAATAAAAACTAAATAAACTGCTAAAGAATTCATAAATTATCATAGTCAAAAGTATTAAATAAATATATATAAAAATTAATCATCAAATACCTCCAAACTTGAATCTTTGTTTGTCCTCAAACAACACAAAGATAAACTATATAAACATAAACTAATAATAACAGCTCGAGCAATGAATCAATGTGAAAAACAAAATGACCACAAAGATTATATCAAACGATGACTACAAGAAAATTTCAAAATATCACTATGTCTACAATTTCAACCTATATGTTAATCATACATTACTCATAATCCACAAGCATGTGTGTGCACCACTTGCAACAAACTAATTATAGCTCAATTGAGCTTAAGCAACTATATTACCTTATTGAAAGAAAACAAAAACTCTCAAACTTGTTATCACATCACTCGCCCAAAAAAATGTAGGTTAGTGCATTTTATGCTCCTTTTCACTTAATCAAACATTTATGGATGAGTGCATTTTATGCTCCATCACAATCCACCACATGATTACTATTTAAATTATTTTATTTTTATTTCAGAGATGAGTGCATTTTACGCTCCATCTCACCTAAGCATGTGTTTATGAGTAAGTGTGTTTTACACTCCATCTCACTCACCATATGGTTTGCTAAATAAATTAGAGTGTTCTGTTTCAAGTGATGTTTAAACGTGTTCTAGAGCTTAATGATGTCTCCCACAAGCATTCGGTCATATAAGCCTTCTCTAAGCATATAACTAGTCTAATACAAATGGATATGTGCTCAAAAGTGAAAGGAATCACAAGCAATGCAATAACTAACAACAAGCCAATCACACATACTAAGCAATGTCAATCCATTTTCTACAAGTTATAATCTAAAGAATCAATAACTCGATCATTGATTATAGTTCTAATCCATCAAAATATTGCACAAGAGACTCAAACCTATACTACAGCAACTTTTAAACAAAGCACAACAACACAAAACAAAAACAAACATAACTCCTCCATTTTCGTAGAAAACACGATTGCACTTAGTCTGTGCAACAAGCCTTTAAACCCCAAGATTGTCCAAGAGGACGAGTTTTGTCTCGTGAAGGTTTGCAGAGAATATACCCACAAAATTCAAAACTCAAAATAAAACTAAACCAAAATAAAACTAAACAAAATACAAATCGTAGGCAACCCCCAAACTTGAAATTTACATTATCCTCACTATAAGAAATGAAAGAATTAAAGCAAATAACTTCCCTGAAACTTGGGTTAATTGTCAACTTTCGCTCCCATAATTGTACTTATCCCCCATCATTTGCTACGTTATAACTTTAAAAAGAAAAAAAAAACTAAATGAAGCATCAGTGAAAGTTGAGTTGTCTCCCAATTAACACTTGTTTTAAAGTCTTTAGACTGACTCCATTATTTTTTATTCTGAACCCTGACAATGTCGCGAACATAATCAAAAGCCCTGACAAAATTAAAGACAGAAATTTAAGATTAACAAAGACCTACTCAAATGAAATCAATATCAAAATACATTAGAAACATAATTCCCCGACAACATCGTCAAAAACTTGTTGGTTCCAAATCGAAACTGTTTATTTATATTGTATTTATTAGCTAAATTTTGATCTCGAATTCGTTTGAATGAATAACGTGCAAGTATACACGGTCAACAAGTAATAAAGTGGAAGTAAAAGTTGATCCCACAAATAATTAGTTCTAATAGTTTCCCAAATACTAACGTAAAATAAGCCAATCTCAGTTAAATGATTGATTAAATGAAGAAAGTAAAATAAAAATAGACATAAATGTAAATATGCAATTAACAATTAAACTATAAAAATAATAAAGATAGGTGAATCTAAGTCTGCAATTTATCCCTACACGTCAATTAAATCTCCAAACTCTCTTCTCAATCTTATGGTCATAACGAATTGTCAGCCGAGAATACAATAGTACTTATAGGCATCTTTTGATAGCCAAATAAGCATGTCCCATCCAAACCTATCCCATTCGACAAAATTTAGACAGGAACAACCCAAGCGAGATAATTCACTATATTTCTATAAGAACTAACACAAGTAGAGTTTTTAAGCACAAATTCTAACATTGGCTACACGTGACATGCTAGCATATGTCTATCTTACACATAAATTATGCATATGCTCCTAGGAATAATTACACAACACATGCTATCATATTTAGGTCCAAACCTATAATCCAACTTCTAATTTCATATAAGTTCCCCAAATCAATCACTTGCAATTAATTGATACAAGAAGTACAAATATGACAAACCAATCCATATGGTGTCAATCAAGAGAGAGAAATTCAATTCCAACAACAAATTGGATTCAAAAGCATATTTAGATTTCAATGTAAGAAGTATAGCCAATATACATAAAAATCCATAAGGAAATTTAATATCAATGTAATACAAAGACAAAATAAGAGTTTAAAAGATAAAACTTGTGTCACCCAAGCTCCCAACCTCCTAACTCCATTCATCAATGGCTCTTGCTTGCTCTTCATCTTCTTCATTGTTTATTCCAAAAATTGGGGAAATTAGAATCAAGAATCAAAGGAATTAAGGTATCCCTTAGTAGAAAACCTACTTCCCTCTCTCTTCTCTCCTAAAATCGCCACATTCGTAGCCCAAAGGAAATGAAAGATATGAAGTTAGGGTAACATTTGGTCAATTTAATGCTGAAGTTTGGCTGAAATTGACCTTGGGCACCTAGGCTCCTATTCCTTTGTATTTTGAGGCGCCTAGGCGCCTGAACACATTTTTAAGTTCTGCCACTATTTTCTAGTTCAACCTCCGTTAGTGTTTTGGTCATATTTTTCTCATATAAACTTCGATTAAGATGATTCAAGATGTTTTGAAAAGATAAGAAGTAGATTTATAACTTTTATGTAAGAAGAAATGAGAGATGATTGTTATATCAATGTCTAAATTAGGCCTGAAGTGGATGCAACGTCAATGACACACTAAAATTTAAAATCTGGTATTCTAATTATTGTAAAATACATAAAAACATATATAAGCATTATATAAAATATAAACAAGATTAAAACACAATAAAAACTAAATAAACTGCTAAAGAATTCATAAATTATCAAGGTCAAAAAGTATTAAATAAATAGGTATAAAAATCGATCATCAATGCATCACCAACAGAGCTTCCCATACTTCTTTGGCAGTGGTGCAGTTGACTACATTTTCAAAGAGTTCATCTTCTAGAGCTATAAATAGTATGTTCTTGGCTCTTTTATCCAGCTGCACTAACTTCTTCTCATTGTCAGCCCATTCTTCTTTAAACTTGATTACCATCTTATCTGAATCATCATATGTGGGAGACAACTTGATGGGAACATGTGGACCATTCAAAACAACATCAAATGAATCATCATCTATTGCATTCATGTATGCTTGCATACATACTTTCCAATTAGCAAATTTTTCTCTATTTAATAAAGGTGGCTTATTCTCACCACCAAGCTCAGAACCGATTTTAATGTTCATCATTAGATCAACTCAAAGTGTAAGCTTTATGTTTGCGAGAACAAAGCTCGGATACCAGTTGTTGTTTTCTAGAGGCACAATAGAGATCTAAAATGGGGTATATATCTTTAAAAAACGTTTTTTCATTTAAGAGATCAAGTTTTAGATAATTAATTTGTTTAATTAATTTAGCACAGCAGAATTTTAGTATAAAAATCCCCTTAAAAAATTAATGAAATTGTGATTCTATCTTTGGTGTATTTAAAGATAAGCCACTGACAGATATAACAGTTTATAGCAGTTAATGACATAATATAAATGCTAAAAGTGAATAACACAACATGTTTTAAGTGGTTCAAAGTATCAACACTCCTAGTCCATTCTTCTACTTCAACAAGTAGGATATCCACTAAGGATAAGGTCTCTCAGACCATATTACAACTAAATCACTTAGATTCCTTTGAGTCACTAAGTTTCAGAATATTTAGACACTTAGTATATGACACTTAAACCTCTTCAAGTCACTCTGACTTGGTATAATGATCACATAGATCAAGTGAATCACAACTGATTGTTGATTAAGTTTGATGTGCTGCTAAGTGTTGCAATGATGCTTGGCTTCTTCTAGTACTTAACAGCTTTTATCAAGTACTATTTCTTCTTCTGGTTTTCGTAGAGTAAATTTATTCCTTTAGCTTTTTACAGAGGTTTGGCTTTATACTTGTATGATTCGTATTTGGATTTGAATTCTCATACATTTTTATAAATCTTCAGAAATAATTATGTTGAAGAGTTCCATTGGAGCATTCAATGCTCTGATAGTGTAGTTAATGATCTTCTAACTTTGGGGTAGAAAGAAGACTTTCTTCTGGACCTAGTATATCCCATCAGTCAGTAGTTCTCACCTTCTTTTGAATTGAGGTGACAGACTTTCTACAAACAGTCTTTCTTATCTTCCTTTTTGAATTTGAAGATGGTGAAAAACATCCTTGAAATCTTTATATTGACACTATGCAATACTCTTTACTTGTCAGACTTATAACCATTTTGACAATATCTTCAAGCTTGACTTGTTCGAGTTTAATGAAGAACATCAAGTCTAATGTAGAATACTCAACGTACTTAACTCTATAAATGGCTTTCTTCGAGTCAATGAGATATTCTAAGATCCGCTCTACTAACTGTGCTTTACGATGATGAAGCAGACTCTATGAACTTCTTCTTTTAACAGCCTTTCTAGCTTTAGTGACGACTCCGATAGTAGTTTTATGATTCTGAATACAACTCTACGTTCCTAATAGTAGACTATTTCTAATTAATACTTTAGATGCTTTTACTGATTTATGAACTACTAGAGTGCTCTGCTAATAGCTTTCAGATTACGATTTAGCAGAGGTACTCTACGATACTTCAAGATTACTTCGGTAGCTTCAAGACTTGTTATACGATTGCTCAGATAGCTTACACATTTGCTTGACGATCTTGACTGCTACACTACGAACTCAAGACTTACTCTGGGAACAATAAAGACTTTACGAATAAGCAGAGTAACTTTACGATACTTTACAATTGCTTAAACAGCTTTGTGCTTGTTCGATGATTCCAACTGTTATACTGTTAACTCACTACTTACTCTGTGATCAACAAGGACTTTACAAACATGTAGAGTAACTTTATGAAAGATCTGATCCTATCAATCTATACATAACATCAGCTCAAAAATCAACCTAACAAGTTTGATTAATCTATTATAAGTCATTTTACAATAAATCTCATATAAGGACTTTATAAAAGCTGCTAAACAAATATACATTAATTACTTTTGTATCATCAAAGCATACATATGCAAATCCTAACAGTACTTTCACCCCTACAACTTTGATACCATTCTATGACGCCCCCAAAATTTGTGTCCTTAGACATTAGATATGGTGCTCACAGTACTAAGCATTCATCGCATCTATATCTAGATATTATTTAATGACATAAAAGTAAATACAATATTCTTACAATATATGCCTTATTCCACTTCCAGGTTTCTACACCTTACATATACAAAACATAATTACCACAAAATATTACATCATTAATAGTATTAAATTCTAATGCATCAATTCTATTATTATTTTACTTTCCCTTTTTCCTTTATCCTTTTTTGATCCCTTAGATCCCTCTACTTTAGCTGAAAATATTATATATAGCAAGAGTGAGCAACTATTTTGCTCAAAAAGTGTAAGACATTCCATAAGCAATAAATTATGAATAGATGAATAAACTTTCCAAAATCTTCAAAAATTTTCAATAATTGTAAAGTAGTATGAATAAACAAGAATTAAAAAGGATTCATTTATTTTAAAATCTTTAACTTTCATGCTGAGAGGTCATAAAGACTATGAACTCATAACAAGGTTTAACAGTTATTCCATTGCAAACCAACATAATGTTTATCAATCACATAGACTGTAAATATCCTCTACAAGTACTTTAGGGGATCAGCCTATCGTTCTCTATATTGTGCATAGTATATAAACTTTAGTCACCCATCGGAATCATGTCGTCTGATTTCACGACATAAATCAGAATCATATCGTCCGATATCAAATGTCAGTTTTTTATCAGGGTTATAATGACACCCCCACATCCTGATCCTCTAACATTAGATATAGTGCTTACGATCCATCACATCTATCTATACTCTAATGCAGAAATAATACAAATAATTATGCTAATTAATAATACATAATCGCTTACATATCCCAGGTTCGTACTGAAATAGTATGCCCTTAAGCTAATCATTTTTTATATGATATACATATACTTTGTAATCTTATTCGATTTATTAATAAAAGTATCAAGGCATTTCATTATTCATGATTAATTGGTTGAATTAATTATATGAATAAACTCATAGTTTTAAGCAATACTTTTAGAATCATAATGTTGATTATGCTAATGAAATTTAAATTCAAGATAGCTCAAAAACTAAAATAGGGATTAGTGAATTCGGATAGATTAGTACATACTATGCTTGCTCATATGAAACGGATAATTGATCTCAGAATTATTTGTGTAAAGACACTAAAACAAGTATGTAGGTGTTTATTAGAAAATAAGTTTACTGAACGTGACTCGCTCAAGGAACACCTAATGGAGTTTTACTTTCTATCAATAGGAGTTCCTTTTGTGATAATAGTACAAGTGATCCTTGGACTTGAGATCATCATAGTACCTTGTGTATGATGAGTTATACTTTAGCATATTCCTTAAAACTTTTAGGGTATATCAAATGGTATGATCTAATATAATAAGTTGTACAAAAAGGTAGGTGAATGGTCAACAAATGATCTACCACTTCCAGTAAATTGATAGAATGTCCTATGTAATTCGATAAATGACAACTCGGAAATCCTTGACCAAGGTGGAATGAAAATTATAAAGGAGTTTTTAATTTATATTAGAGTTATACATTTGAGAATTGAAATACATATGATTAAATAAAATAAGACCTGGCAGAAATTTCATGTCTTATATTTGATTGGCACATTGTGTGATAGAAGAATTGAATTGTACGGTAACTATTCGCTAAAATATTTTTTTACGATCAAATGTTGAAATATATATTATCTAGAAAGTCGTTGATCACTAAAGGGGCTTACCCTTATTGTGGAATAAATATATTTATTAAATAAATTAAATTATTTAATTCATTCATATACATAAGATTAGACTTGTAAGACCCCGAATTTTATGAAATACAAAATTTAAATTTTCTTCATATATATATTTTTCCTGAAACAGTAAGTGGTTAAATTGATAAAGTTAAAAGTTAAGGATGTTATGTACAAATTTTATTTTGTCGGACAATATTCATTTTGTCGGGGAATATTCGGGTCATACGACGGCGCCGAAATAACTAATCATTGGTGCACCCCACAACAAAATATTTGTCAGATATAAAAAACGACCGAAGTAACCTTTTTAAATAAAATAGCCAACGGTGTTAACTGTTAAAATACCGGTGATAAAAGAATAGCAGCATACGATATTTTATGGTATTTTACTGTAGCACGCGGTATTCTACAGTAGCACACGGTATTGCACAGTGTCTCATATTATTGATCTGATAACGTGGTCATTGCACAATATTCATCAATAATTGTTGTTACACAATATTTTACATTATTGATTCAATAATTGTCATTACACTGTATTTCATATCATTGAGTAAATAATTGTTGGTGCACTGTATTTTAAAATTATTTAACCAAATAATTATCACAGTAGCAAGTACACAGTAATTTATATTATTAGAATAATAATGATTTGTAACGTGTTTCTTACATTATTGTTGAATTATTGTTATTTTATATGTTGGACCCACGGGAAGAATAAATAATTAAATTTTAAAAAAATATTATTTTGAATAGTAACATGTGGACCCTATAACATGAATTGTAAATTGAAATGAGTTTTTGCTAGGAATTGGTAGGTGGAGGCTGTGCAGCCTCTGCTGAAATTTTTCAACTGGCGTGCTCACCTACCACACGCACAGTAACTTATTTTCTCCTATAAATAGCTTGTTCAACTGAATAGAAAAATCACACCTGAAACATAAAAATTTTCTATAAGTATTTTATGAGTTTTCTCTGAGAATAGTAAGGTTATTTTGAGTATTTGAAAGCCAAAAGGAGTGCAGGAATTTTTCAAGTAAGTCTTTTATTAAAGAGTAGTAATTTCATAAATTCCTATTTTTCATGGTATTCACAAATCTTCCTTTAGAAGACTCTTCTTTAAGAAGATTCATTTTTAAAAACTTTCTTTGAAAGATTTATTTTGGAATATTATTTTAAAAACTATTTTAAAGTTGTTATATTATACTACAAAAATTATGTTAAATATATATAATTTTGATAGTTCATATTATACGAGTTATCATACACTTTAAAATTTATATATGGTAATTACTAATTATATTATAAATATATAGGTTGATCAACCTCATTTTTATCAATATCCAGTCACGTGATAAGGTAAGGGGTATCATTCTTTTCATCATCATAAATGGTATTATTTTCTTACTCGTAAGGGATGTCATTTTCTTTCATACTCTTAAATTTACTACGGTAAGGGATTATCATTCTTTGATTCTCGAAAATAATATCGTTTCTTTCTTACTCATAAGATGTGTAATTTATTTTCATGTATTAAATTGTGGGAATAACCTTACGGCGCGGATTATCGCATGTTGGTGAATAACATTTCGTATTCATTCCTTATTAATCTCTGAGAATAACCTTATTGCGCGGATTACCGCCTGTTTGGTGAATAACTCTTCGTATTCAAATTTTATTAAATTGTGGGAATAACCTTACTGCGCGAATTACCGTCTGTTGGTGAATAACTCTTTGTATTTATTTCTTATTTGTCTCTTGTGGAAATAATTTGTCTACACGAATTATCACATGACACTTTTATTCCATATTCGTTTGTAATATCATTTTCTTTCATATTCGTAAGTGATATTATTTTTCTTTATACTCATAGGGGATACCATCTTTTTCATCTTCCATTATTCAAACTTACTATAGTAAGGGATATTATTTCTTTTATACTCTTAACTTACTATGGTAAGTACTATTTGGTAAAGTTTCCTGAAATGATTATATATTCCTTAATATTTTGTGCTTCATCTAATGTCATTTCAATTAAACCTTCCTATTTTTCTAAACATTTCTATTGAACTGTAACCCTTATTCTGAACTGTGGATCTTGAATATCATTTTTGAATTTCACTCCACATCATGTTGACAATTTGAACATTATTTGAATCAGCACAAATTAAACTTTCGATACTTATTGTTTATCCTATTTTTTTTGTTCATCATTTATATCACTGTTATTTGTACTAATCATCAAGAATCAAGCTGTTGTGAATATCTGTGGCCGGGGGGCACAGATGCTATATAATTGTTGAACAGATGATAGGATAAAGGAGATATAATAGGTTAAAGGCGATACATCTGTTCGATGTCTTTTATGACATGTGGTGAAAGTTCTCTTTGGCCCGTAGTGCAAAGATGAACTGTTGTTTGGTATGATTATGACCAAAGGCTGAATACTGGTATAATCATTACCGTTGGTGTTATATTGAATATCTTTGGCCCGTAGTGCAAAGATGAACTGTTGTTTGATATGATTATGACCAAAGGCTGAATACTGGTATAATCATGACCGTTGGTGTTATATTGAATATCTTTGGCCCGTAGTACAAAGATGAACTATTGATTTGCATGATTATGAACAGGAACTGTGAATTTATATTATCATGACTAATGGTATTTTAGATGATAAAAGTTGATGATATTTTTCTGAAAAAGATAAGCGAGTGGACATTATAGTCTGCATTATTCTTTTAATAGATTGCTCATTTCGCTGCTATTATTATTGATCTGAAAGTTGTTCAAGAATTTAACTGTAATTTTTGATATAAACCTTGTAATCTATTGTATTCTATCAAGAACTCAACTGTTTTGAAGGCTAATGATAATTTATTCGTCATTATCTTAGTCATGATATTTTTTACTGGGCTATTTAATCTCACCCTTTCTTTTCGTTCCATTGTTTTTCAACAGGAGATGAGAACGTAGTTGGGTCTAGCCATGGGATGGAATGAGAGTCCGAGGGATGGTTATCGTAGTCTTCACGTGTTGTAAAATAGTGTGACAATAATAGTGAAGACTTAGTTGTGTATTATTATACACTGTATTGTTAAACGTTGTACTATTTTGTAATGATTTTGTTGTAGTCTTTTGACGACTCAAGGTTGGGCAGTGTGGGCCCAGATTTGGGAGTGTCACAGTTGGCGTCAGAGTTTAGGGATATGGTCTTTAATGGAGATCTGGGGTTAGAACTAGGAGGGGAGAGACGAATAGAATTAATCACCAGTGTGTCCTACCTAAATGATATTTTATCTAATGAGTCGATTTGAATGTAGGGACATGAAGTGATGAGTCAGTTTGTTTAACTAACATTTACTTTGTGACAAAAATTTAGTATGGCATGTGAAAATCAAGAGGTTTACTATGAAATGCCCAAAGCGAATGTAGCCGAGAATCAAGAGGCCACAAACAATCCTCCTGCCAACTCAGGAAATAATATTCCTGATAACATGATAAACGATGAATTCTTTAGGAATTTCATGCAGTTTATGCAGAATCAGGCAAGAGAAAATCCAGTCAACAATAATGGTAGAAATGTTGGTAATTCGAGGATGGTCACTGTCAAATAATTTAAAGAATTGGGACCACCTGAATTCCTCGGGAAGCCTGATCCACTTAAAGTGGAGGCGTGGCTGAAGCAAACAACAAAAATTTGATGTCTTACAATGCGCTGATGATCAAAAGGTGTCATTCGCCACTTTTATGTTACGAGGTGAGGCGGACCACTGGTGGGAAGTGGTAAAACGTATCCACCCTTCAGCACTCGAGATGTCTTGGACAAAATTCCAAGAGCTATTTAATGAAAAGTACTTCCCAGAAAGCATCCGTTATATGAAAGAGGTGGATTTCATTAAGCTGGAGCAGGAAAACATGACAGTTTCTCAATAGGAAGCTAAGTTTGCTAAGTTATCTTGTTTCGCAACCCATCTAGTGGATAACGAAGCACGAATGAGTCGAATGTTCCTACGAGGTTTAAGAACCAAAATTCGTCAACATCTTAGCTCTCATAAATTTTGTTTGTATTCAGATGTGGTAGATTGGGCTCAACGGGAGGAACAGAAAAATGAAATATTTCAGCCAAGAGCCAATGATCAGCATAGAGAGAGAAATGACAACAACCACAGAAACGAGAACCATCAAGGAGGTAACCAGCACTTCGGTGGTAATCCCGCATTGAATAACAGAAGAGGAGATTCTAGTGGGAACAATTTCAAAAGAAAGAGATTCCATAATAATTATGGAAGGGCACCGGCACCAATACCAGCACCGGCCCCAGTTTTAAGGGGAGAAGATCAACCACTAGTGAGATGCTATAGGTGTGGTCAGGAAGGTCACATCAGCCCAAACTGTACACAGCAGTTCAAAAAGTGCTACAATTGTGGGAAAGAGGGTCATGTTATGCGATTTTGTCCTGCCACAAAATCAAGTCCAGCTGCAATGATGATACCAAAAGCTAGTGCGAATAAGGGAAAATCTGTAGTTCAAGGGAGACCTTTTGTTGTGACATCCCAAATGGCACGAAACTCGAACGAGGTGATAACCAGTATGCTATTCATAAATTCTCGTGAAGTCTATACCCTGTTAGATACTGGCTCTACCCATTCTTTTATCTCACCTGTATGTGCTTGATAAGTAGGTTTTATACCTACTATTTCGATACCAACTTGCTTTAACTTTCACTTGTTCTAATTAGTTTTTATTTACTATTCATGCTTTTATGTCTCTTTTGTAGGTTTCATGCTCCATAGCGCATTATTGGCCTTTTCCGTCTTTTTGTGGACAAACTGGCCTGTTTTGGACTAGAACTTGTGCGGAGGGAAGAATTGCAGTTTTCAGGTCAAAAATGGTTCAATGCAGGAGTGATATGCGCGATGATCGGATGCAGCAGAAAATGGTGCACAGATTCCAAGACTGGTGCACGGCGCAGCTACGCCGAATTCCTTCACAAAAACTACGCAGCTGCGCAGTTACTATGCATTCTGTCTGACTGGTGCAAGGCGCAGCTGCGCCGCATTCCTTCACAAAAACTGCGCAGCTGCGCAGTTACTCTGATGTTGTCTGCCTACCATAAGGCGCAGCTGCGCCCCTTCTCAGTACAAAAACGGCGCAGCTGCGCCGGTCCTTCGCATCAAATTCCTGCAAAGACTTTTTGAACGCGCCAATTAAAGAGCTCCTTGCTACAGTGATCGAAAAGAAGCGTCTGAGGCTCTATTTAACTGAAGTTTCAGTCTAAGTGCAAGATATAGAGAATAGCTAGGTCATAAGGAAGGGGAGAGAGCTCATTGTTCATTTTCATTCTTTGTTTTCTTGTTCTCTCTTGTTCCTTGTGATTTATCTAGAGTAGTTAAGCTTAGGGCTGGACTTTGGAAGTTTGAAGCATTGTGTCAACATTGGAACTCCGGATTTGAAGAAGAGAAACCGAGTTATGCACTTCTTAACCTTTGTTTTCTCTTTCTTTTCATTTGTAGCTTCAATGTATGAACATTTGTGGATGATGGTTGTTATTTCTATTATGAACTAACTTCTCTTATGGGATTATAATGAAACCTAGGGTTTAGTTCAATTTGTTATGTTTCCTTGTTGTGGCTAAATGATTATGTATGGATTGTCTAATGTGGTTTATTTTAATCGTTTAATTGCTTGATCATCATTTACCATGTTAACTCACACGGAACCGAGATGGGGAGTGTGAGTTTAGAACCGACCATGTTAGCTTGTGTTCATGATTTCACATGACATTGAATTGCTTGATTAGTGCTAAGGATAGACATATACCAAAGC
This sequence comes from Hedera helix, assembly GCA_947179155.2. Taxonomy (NCBI): domain Eukaryota; kingdom Viridiplantae; phylum Streptophyta; class Magnoliopsida; order Apiales; family Araliaceae; genus Hedera; species Hedera helix. Next base: position 17,214,237 of record OX359280.1, read on the forward strand.
ACCACACGTAGTCTTTTGAAAACTTGTGCTTAAACCCATTTTCCTCTAGGTCACATAGAAATATAGTGATTTAATTAACTTGGGTGTTCTTTCCCGTTTTGTTGGCCCTTGGGTCGGATCTGGGTTGGATATGGGTATGATGCAACGAGAGTTGGTCATACTTTAGTTTCGTGTTTTCGACTAACAATCCGAGATAACTAGTTAGGTCTAAGAGGAAGTATCACAGTTGAATGACGCCCTAGGTGAAGTTATAATCCCATGCCTCCTTTGTCTACTTAAGTCGTTTGTTATTTAGTTGTCTTTAATTTTCACAACTTAGATTTAATTCCCAATTCCTTGATTTACTTGACCACTGTTTAAAGAAACCGAAATAGTTATAAAACTGCTGCTTGATAGTGTATTAACAATTCATAGTCCTCGTGGGATCGATACTTTACTTATTCTATATTACTTGTTGACCACGTGCACTTGCGTGTAAGTGTTGATTTGTCATGCGTACGGTTTGACACCCAACAAGTTTTTGGCACCGTTGTCGGGGACTTTGAGTAGTTTTTATTACTTTTGTCGTCAGTTTAAATTAGATTGGATTAGTTAAACAATCTTTTCGTACCTCATTTCTTTTTATCTGTTTCTTTGGTTTCAGGTACTTGTGACTTGTGCATGCTAACTCGAGCAAAGAAACGTAAGCTGTTGGCTCGCAACGATAACGTTAATACACGAGTTCAACAAGTGATTGAGGTTAGCTCTGACAGTCAAGAGGGATTTGAACAGCCAAAAATCATGGCGGGAGAACAAGAGGCACCCAAGCCATTAAGAGATTATGCAACGCCGCGAATAAATGAATTGCAAGCAAGTATCACAAGGCCAGCAATCACGGCCCTCTCCTTTGAAATTAAACCGAGTACCATTCAAATGGTGAAAAATTCAGTACAGTTTGGGGGAATGGCTAATGATGATCCGAATGATCACTTGCTGAGCTTTTTGGAGATTTGTGATACGTTCAAATTCAATGGAGTAACGGATGATGCAGTGAGACTTAGACTTTTCCCATTTACACTGAGAGATAAGGCAAAGAATTGGCTTCACTCATTACCTCCGGGGTCAATTACTACATGGGAAGACTTGGCGCAGAAATTTTTGAAGAAATTCTTTCCTCCTGCGAAGACCAATAAAATGAGAAATGACATTTCTATGTTCGCGCAACAACATGGAGAGTCATTATATGAAGCACGGGAGAGATTTAAAGAGTTTCTAAGAAGATGCCTGCATCATACACTACCCCAATGGATGCAGATGAACACCTTTTACAGTGGTTTGAGTGGTAACACCCGGACTAGCATTGACGTAGCATCTGGAGGAGAATTTATGGCAAAGAATTTTAATGAGGAATACGAGCTGCTTGAAACTATGGCTGCCAACAATTATCAATGGCCTACTTCTAAGCTAAATCAACCAAAAGTGGTCGGGGTTATAGAAGTAGATGCTACCATAGCCTTAGCAGCTCAATTATTAGTAATGTCCAAGAAGATTGATGCTATTGCAGATAATAAAGTGCAGCAGGTGGCTTATGTTTGTGAGCTATGTGCAGGGGAACATCCTACAGAGCAATGTGCTATCAACTCGGAAGGAGTGCAGTTTATGAGTAGCTACCAGAGACAACCGAATCAGTACCAGAATACTTATAACTCTGGAGCTAGGAATCACCCAAACTCGTCGTGGAGCAATAATCAGAACCATCAACAAGCTCCAAGACCACACTATCCGTCGGGATTTCAGAGTCACCAACAGGTAGCACAACCGTCACAACCAAAGAGAAAGCCAGATTTAGAAGAGTTAATGCTGAAATACATGGCTAACACTGATGTGTTGGTAAAAAGTCAGTCTGCATCCATCAAAAATTTAGAGAACCAAGTGGGCCAAATGGCCAATTTGCTGGCAAACAGACCTCAAGGATCTCTTCCAAGCAATACAGAAGAAAACCCACGAAGAGAGGGAAAGGAGCACTGCAAAGCTGTCATGACTAGAAGTGGAAAACAGTTTATGCCAACTGGCGCGAATGAGCCAGAAGTACAAGGGGAAACAAAGCAGTTGCACCCTGCCTCAGACTCAATTGGTGCAGAAAGCTCTAAGGAAAAAGAGGAAGGTGTTGTGGAGATGGAATCAGAAAATAAGGACCAACCAGAAAAGCCTCCGGTTACTCACACACGAGTCTATCCCCCAGTGCCTTTTCCACAAAGGCTTCAGAAACTGAAAATGGACAAGCAGTTCGCTAAGTTCCTTGAAATTTTCAAAAAGCTGCAAATAAACATACCGTTTACAGAAGCTTTAGAACAGATGTCGAGCTATGCTAAGTTCATGAAAGGAATTCTGTCCCGAAAGAAGAGATTGGAAGACTTTGAGACTGTGGCTCTAACTGAGGAATGTAGTGCGGTCTTACAAAGAAAACTACCTCCTAAACTGAAAGATCCGGGTAGTTTCACCATTCCATGCGAGATAGGGAAGGTGTCTTTCAACAGATGTTTGTGTGACTTAGGAGCAAGCATTAACCTCATGCCATTGTCAATTTACACATAATTGGGACTTCCTGCACCAAAGCCCACAAACATATCCCTACAGCTCGCAGATAGATCTATTACATATCCAAGAGGGATTGTGGAAGACATTCTGGTTAAAGTTGAGAAGTTCATATTCCCCGCGGACTTCATTATCCTAGACTATGAAGAGGACAAGGATATTCCCATCATTTTGGGGAGACCATTTTTAGCGACGGGGAGAACTCTCATCGATGTACAAAAGGGTGAATTAACAATGAGGGTCCAGGACCAAAGAATAAATTTCAATGTGTTCCGGGCAATGAAGTTCCCTACCGATGAAGAAGAATGCTTTCGAATGGATGTGGTAGAAAGGGTGGTAGAAGATGAGTTTCTTAGAATTGCGAATAAGGATCCGATGGAAACTACCTTGGTGAATGATAGTGACAGTGTCAATGATGAGTCGGGTATGGATGACTATCTCTAAGAGCTGGAGGCACTACCACAGGTGAACACATGCAAGATACCTGTTGAGCTGTTAGAAAATGCAAAAGAACCTCCAGATCGTTTGAAACCATCCTTAGATGTACCTCCTACTCTTGAGCTTAAACCGCTCCCATCACATCTCAGGTATGCTTATTTAGGTGAATCAAATACTTTGTCTGTAATTATTGCATCTGCACTAACCCCTTTACAGGAAAGTAAGCTGATAAGAATCTTGAGAGAATTCAAGGAAGCTATCGGATGGACAATCGCCGACATCAAGGGCATTAGTCCGTCCTTCTGTATGCACGAGATGCTAATGGAAGAGGACAGCAAGCCGACTGCGGAGCATCAGAGAAGGCTCAACCCCATTATGAAAGAGGTTGTTAAGAAGGAGATTCTGAAATTGCTAGATGCTGGGATCATATATCCTATCTCCGATAATGCATGGGTGAGCCCTGTCCAATGTGTGCTCAAGAAAGGAGGGATGACAGTCGTGAAGAATGAGCATAATGAGTTGATACCAACAAGGACAGTGACTGGTTGGAGGGTGTGTATGGATTACAGAAAGCTAAACAAGGCAACAAGAAAAGATCAATTTCCATTACCGTTTATTGACCAAATGTTGGACAGACTGGCGGGTCATGAGTACTACTGTCTCCTGGATGGCTACTCGGGGTATAATCAGATAGTTATTGCATCTGAGGACCAGGAAAAGACAACCTTCACTTTCCCCTACGGGACGTTTGCATTCAGACGAATGTCCTTTGGGCTTTGCAATGCACCTTCAAAGGTGCATGATGGCCATCTTTTCTGGCATGGTGGAGCATAATGTGGAAGTCTTCATGGACGATTTTTCTGTATTTGGGGATTCCTTTGATTTATGTCTAGAGAATATGATTCTTGTGTTGAAGCGCTATATAGAGACGAATCTGATTCTAAACTGGGAAAAATGTCATTTCATGGTACAGGAAGGAATTATCCTTGGGCACAAAGTCTCAGAAAAAGGATTGGAGGTTGACAAGGCAAAGCTGGAGATAATTGAGAAATTGCCACCACCTACAACTGTTAAAGGGGTGCGTAGTTTTTTAGGTCATACGGGCTTTTATAGACGATTTATCAAGGACTTCTCCAAAATATCCAAGACTTTATGCAGCCTATTAGAAAAGGAGGTCCAATTCAAATTTGACGAAGACTGTTTAAAGGCCTTTGAACTTTTGAAGACAAAACTAACATCGACACCCGTAATCGTAGCACCGGATTGGTCTGTACCATTCGAATTGATGTGCGATGCTAGCGATTATGCAGTTGGGGCAGTGTTGGGTCAGCGTAAGGAAAAGATCTTTCATGTTATCTATTATGCCGGCAAGACCTTAACAGATGCTCAGCTAAACTACACCACCACCGGGAAAGAGCTATTAGCGGTTGTATACGCTTTCGACAAATTTAGGTCATATCTCGTTGGAACAAAAGTTGTGGTTTATACTGATCATGCGACGATTAGATATCTGATTTCCAAGAAAGATGCAAAGCCTAGACTTATCAGATGGATTCTTCTTCTCCAAGAGTTTGATCTGGAAATCCGAGACAAGAAGGGTTCAGAAAACCAAGTGGCAGATCATCTTTCGAGATTAGAAAATCCGGAGCAGGATAGGAAGGATGAGGCGGATATAAATGAGTATTTTCCCGATGAGCAGCTCTTCACTGTGACCTCAGAGATTCCTTGGTACGCTGACTTTGTCAATTATATAGTAAGCAATGTTCTCCCACCAGAGTTAACTCGCCAGCAAAAGAAGAAGTTTTTCTATGAAGTGAAGAGTTACCTGTGGGATGAACCTTTCTTGTTCAGATAGTGTGCAGATCAGATAATTCGCAGATGCATCCCTCACAGTGAGACGTCCAGTATACTGCATGCATGCCATTCTTCTCTCTATAGGGGTCATTATGGGACGGAAAGAACCGCAGCGAAAGTTCTTCAAGCAGGGTTCTATTGGCCGACTGTATTCAAAGATGCCCACCAGTTTGTAAAAAATTGTGATCGATGTCAACGAGTGGGTAACTTTTCCAGATGAAATGAAATGCCTTTAAATTCAATTCTGGAAGTGGAGATCTTTGATGTTTGGGGAATCGACTTCATGGGCCCATTTTCATCATCGTCTGGCAATCTGTATATTCTCTTGGCAGTTGATTACATCTCAAAATGGGTAGAAGTCAGTGCTCTACCATCCAACGATGCCAGAGTCGTCCTGAAATTCCTTCAAAGGAACATCTTCACTAGATTTGGCACTCCTCGGGCAATCATCAGTGATGGAGGGAGCCATTTCTGTAACAGGCTCTTCACAGCACTATTAGCCAAATACGGAGTAAAGCACAAAGTAGCCACAGCCTACCATCCCCAGTCAAGTGGCCAAGCGGAAGTATCTAATCGGGATGTGAAGAGAATTCTAGAAAAGATGGTAAATTCGTCAAGGAAGGATTGGTCAATGAAACTTGACGATGCATTATGGGCATACAGGACAGCCTATAAGACTCCCATTGGCATGTCGCCTTTCCAGATGGTTTATGGTAAGGCATGTCACCTTGCAGCGGAGTTAGAGCACAAGGCTTACTGGGCCATCAAGAAACTGAATTTCGGTCTCTCAGCCGCAGGAGAGCAGCGACTGCTCCAACTTAATGAGTTAGACGAATTTCGACTACGAGCTTATGAGAATATGAAATTGTACAAGGAGAAAGTGAAACGATGGCATGATCGGAAAATTATCGAAAGGAAATTCGAGCCGGGACAAGCAATATTGTTATTCAATTCCAGGCTTCAATTTTTCCCGGGCAAACTCAAATCTCGATGGTCAGGACCATTCACAATCAAAATTGTCTATCCTCACGGCGCCATCGAAATTGTGGGAAAAGAGCATGAACAACCCTTCAAGGTCAATGGGCAGCGTTTGAAACATTATTAGGGAGGCGACTTTGATCGCCAATAGTCCTCAATTGCCCTCGAGGAGACAGAATGAACCGAAGAACAGTCGAGCTACGACTATAACTAAAGCGCTTGTTGGGAGGCACCCCACTTTTTGTCTAAATCTCCACTTGATTAATTTTTGAATTATGATATTGTTAAGCTTAATGTTTGAAATACTCTTGGAGATTTGAATTTTGTTTTTGTGATTTCTTTCAAGAGGAGTAGAGCTGAATTAGCATGATGGATCACAGAAAAAAGAAAGCTCTCAGTTTTGGGCTGACTAGCAGACGGCGCAGTTGCGCCGTTTTTACACTACACAGAGGCCCAGCTGCGCAGTTGAGCAGATAGGAATTTTCAAGCCAGGGGAAGGCGCAGCTGCGCCGTTATCCCTTGCATTTGTTGCACAGCACGCCAGTTCCAGTTTTTTGAGTTCTGATAAAACCCCGACCAATTGTCTTCCTCTCCACTTTAAAACATTTCGATTCCCTAACCCCTTCCACAACCAAACACGAGAGCTATCAAGCAATATCAAACCCTATTTTCCCTTACCCACTTCCTATCACACTTTTGCCCAATCAATTCCATCCATTGAATCCTCATTGCACACCATTGTCTCTCTCCTAGTCGAGCAAATAATCAGATTAAGGGTTGTGTGAAGCAAGTTTGGGGGATTCTTCAAGGTTGAGAGCTGTGTTTTACAGAGAAACTACATCTTGCCCTAGCTTTTTCAAAATGCCGAAGCACATGCGTACCCCATCTTCTTTGTCGGCTAGTAGTGATGCGGGGGGAGAAGGTGATGACAGAAACACGCTAGATGTATCCAGATTTGTTAACCTTTCTGCACAACATTACTATTGGGGCGTCATGATTACGAAGTCATTTGTGTTAGAGAGGGGCCTCAAGCCCAGTTCTGCGGATGGAGGGCTGCTGCATCAGATTAGGAGTCGTGGGTGGGTATTGCTTGTGGAAACACCCATAGCGGCACCGATGTCAATTATGAGGGAGTTCTATGCTAATGCCCGGGAGACTCAGAATGGGATTTCATATGTGCGAGGCAAGCAAGTAGACTACTCCCCTCGAGCCATAAACGAACTATTCAGGATGCCGGCCCTGACCGATGAGGCAATTCGGTGGACGCAAGAACTGCGATTCCAGACTGACTTAGACACCCTGATGGAGGAGATGTGCAGGCCCGGTGCGGAATGGAAGACTAGGCCAGGCACAAATCAAAAGGTGCATTTTCCTCAAACGACCTTGAGCAGGTATGCCAAGGCCTGGTACAGTTTCATATGTGGCAGCATACTACCTACGACCCACCATCAGGACGTGACTAAGGAGAGGGCTATAATATTGTATGGCATTTGCAAAGGTCAAAGTATGGATATAGGATACATCATCCATCACTCCATGCTTAAGTTCATGAAGGCCAGTACTTCGGATGGAATCCCGCATGCCTCCATTATTACACATTTATGTCGAGAAGCAGAGGTGGAGTGGGGCAAGGAGACCTCTCAGTTGCCGATGAGGGATATTGATCATACCGCCATTAAGAAGCTCACGGTATGGAAGGGTATGAGATCGCATCCAAGGGGTCTCGGTTTTATTAGGGAAGAGGTTCTTGAGGAGCAGGATGTGACAGCTAATGAGCCACAGGCCGGATGGCTTCCTCCTGATTTTATAGCTAGGCATGATAGAGAGATGCATCACTTGCAGAGGCGCATGGACGCTATGCACACAGACTTCAGAGCATATACTGCCGACTTCTCAGCGGCATTGACTAGTGCATTCTCTCAGTTAGGCGCGGACACACAGTTCCCGACCTTCGGGCAGGGAGGCTTGTACCTACCGCCAGATACGCCACCCGAGGCCTAAGGGAGTTTTCTCTCTCACCCTTATCACCAATGAGGACATTGTGACATTTAAGTTTGGGTATATTGGGTGCATGCCATGTTTTGCTATGTCATATTTATTATTATATTTTGCTTGTCAGTTAAATTAATTCTATGTTTAGTTGCATTGCATTTAGTTTAATGTTTAAAAATAAATAAATAAATTTTTGCATCATATTTATTTCTCGTACTGCATTTAGATTAATTGCATCTTATTGCATGAATCCTAGCGTCTTGTTCGGTCGAAGTCATATTGGCCTATGATGATACTCGATTTTGCTTGATCATGTAACGGGGTTGAAAATCGAGTCATAATCTCAGTGTCATGTTGATTTATGATTCCTAACTTGTTTGACTCTGTTATAACCGGATAGCACTTTATGTGTAATTGTTTTGTTTGGTTTAATCTAAATATGTGCATAATTGTCTTCTGGTGGAAAATTTTTGTTAAAACAATAGAAATTTGGTGAATGGGTTGTGATGGCTATGACAACACAGAAATCAAGTTTGGGGGTTAAGAGAGCTATAGCGTGAGATGGAGCATTAAAACGCACTCACATAAAATAAAAAAAAATAATATAAAAAAATAATTAAAAAATAATAATAATAATAATAATAATAAACACGTTGGCTAGTTTAGTTCTGGGGCCGTTGATACTCGAGTTAATAGGCCCGTAGGGGTGTCTTTACACCTAGCGCCCTAAAGCCGACTGGTTTGGGAGTCGTTGGTTGAAAGCTTGCTACATGGGTATCTTCGAAGCCTAATAGGACTAGGCATTGCACAGCCGGGTGTAAACGCGAGAATGAGCAAATAATGCCCTCGTGGTTGTATATAAAGTCGGTTAATTCCGTATTACCCTGATATTGATTGATGTGAAGTCGTAGCTGACAGTTTTCCTGTTATCGTCTTTCTTGAGTTAAAATTGTGATTTTCCCTCTAAGAAGCTCATTATGACAATATTTGCATTATATTAACCTTAATGGTAGCCAAGCACACTACACACTGTAACAGTAATAATAAGTCGTGGAATTGTCGATTGATATGACCTACTGACTGTTTCTTGGTTGGATGATATGTTTATTGATCATTGCAACTCCTCTGAGGCTGCTCAATTAAACTTTGTATTAACTAACGTGGATTCATAGGCATGTAGCGTAGACTGCATTCTTAGCTTAACTTGCATTTCAGGTTTCTTGTTCAGTTTACTATGTATGTAGCTTGAGGGCAAGCAACGGGTTAAGTTTGGGGGTATTTGATAAGTAGGTTTTATACCTACTATTTCGATAGCAACTTGCTTTAACTTTCGCTTGTTCTAATTAGTTTTTATTTACTATTCATGCTTTTATGTCTCTTTTGTAGGTTTCATGCTCCATAGCGCATTATTGGCCTTTTCCGTCTTTTTGTGGACAAACTGGCGTGTTTTGGACTAGAACTTGTGCGGAGGGAAGAATTGCAGTTTTCAGGTCAAAATGGGTCAATGCAGGAGTGATATGCGCGATGATCGGATGCAGCAGAAAATAGTGCACAGATTCTAAGACTAGTGCACGGCGCAGCTGCGCCGAATTCCTTCACAAAAACTGCGCAGCTGCGCAGTTACTCTGCATGCTGTCTGACTGGTGCAAGGCGCAGCTGCGCCGCATTCCTTCACAAAAACTGCACAGCTGCGCAGTTACTCTGATGTTGTCTGCCTGCCGTAAGGCGCAGCTGCGCCGGTCCTTCGCACCAAATTCCTGCAAAGACTTTTTGAACGGGCCAATTAAAGAGCTCCTTGCTACAGTGATCGAAAAGAAGCGCCTGAGGCTCTATTTAACTGAAGTTTCAGTCTAAGTGCAAGATATAGAGAATAGCTAGGTCATAAGGAAGGGGAGAAAGCTCATTGTTCATTTTCATTCTTTGTTTTCTTGTTCTCTCTTGTTCCTTGTGATTTATCTAGAGTAGCTAAGCTTAGGTATGGACTTTGGAAGTTTGAAGCATTGTGTCAACATTGGAACTCCGGATTTGAAGAAGAGAAACCGAGCTTTGCACTTCTTAACCTTTGTTTTCTCTTTCTTTTCATTTGTAGCTTCAATGTATGAACATTTGTGGATGATGGTTGTTATTTCTGTTATGAACTAACTTCTCTTATGGGATTATAATGAAACCTAGGGTTTAGTTCAATTTGTTATGTTTCCTTGTTGTGGCTAAATGATTATGTATGGATTGTCTAATGGTTTATTTTAATCGTTTAATTGCTTGATCATCATTTACCATGTTAACTCATACGGAATCGAGATGGGGAGTGTGAGTTTAGAACCGACCATGTTAGCTTGTGTTCATGATTTCACATGACGTTGAATTGCATGATTAGTGCTAAGGATAGACATATACCAAAGCACCACACGTAGTCTTTTGAAAACTTGTGCTTAAACCCATTTTCCTCTAGGTCACATAGAAATATAGTGATTTAATTAACTTGGGTGTTCTTTCCCGTTCTGTTGCCCCTTGGGTCGGATCTGGGTTGGATATGGGTATGATGCAACGAGAGTTGGTCATACTTTAGTTTCGTGTTTTCGACTAACAATCCGAGAGAACCAGTTAGGTCTAAGAGGAAGTATCACAGTTGAATAACGCCCTAGGTGAAGTTATAATCCCATGCCTCCTTTGTCTGCTTAAGTCGTTTGTTATTTAATTGTCTTTAATTTTCACAACTTAGATTTAATTCCCAATTCCTTGATTTACTTGACCACTGTTTAAAGAAACCGAAATAGTTATAAAACAGCTGCTTGATAGTGTATTAACGATTCATAGTCCTCGTGGGATCGATACTTTACTTATTCTATATTATTTGTTGACCACGTGCAATTGCGTGTAAGTGTTGATTTGTCATGCGTACTGTTTGACACACAACAGTGCTCAACATTTAAATTTGCCTTCGGAAAACTTAGACTTTGACTTATCGGTTGAAACCCCATTGGGAGAAACACCTATCACATCTACTGTCTATATGTTGGTTTGCAAAAATATGGCATACATATAATCAAATTATATAAGCGCAACGGAAGCAATAAAATCAGATTTTAAAATTTTTGTACAAACCAATAACTCGGATCTTTCTTATGCGACTATTATTAATTGAGGAAGGATAAAAGAATTTATACCTTTGTAGAACCAAGCTTCCACGGGTACAAGTTCATCTCCCTTTAATCCTTCACGTTCTTCTTCAAATTCACCGATTAGATTCAACGGATCAATGTTAGCTCCCCAAGTGTTGAGCCTCTAGAGGTAATCCACCAAGAGATCTATGAATTAAAGAAGTGGATTTTTGGTTTCTCTAAACCATGGGTGGCTAACCCTAATTCTCTCTCTCTCTCTAACTCTTAGATCTAGAGAATTAAGGAGTACTGTCTCTCTCTTAATGAAAGAGTGTGTAACCTTGATCTATGATAAGACTCCTCTTATTTATAGATCTAGTCAACCCTCCTAAACTATTTAGGATTAGGGTTTTAATTTAATTCTCAATTTAATTAGGAACTAATTTAATTAATTACAATTCCTAAACCATTTAGGAACTTAATTATTTAATAATGAGAGTACTTCTTATTAATTAATTACTAAACCATTTAGTAACTTAATTAATTAATAATAATATTACTACTTATTAATTAATTCCTAAACCATTTAGGAACTAAATAATAATACTAGTAGTAATAATAATAATAGTAATAATAATAATAATAAGACTCTTCTTATTAATTTATAATTAGTATTTCTAAAATACTAAATTATAAATATTAAGCTATTTAATTTATTCTATCACCATAGTATAAATTAAATATACTTAATTTATTATTACGATTATGTCATCCACTTCTAAAATAAATATTACTCTTTTGCGGTGTGACCCTTTAGGTTCTCCATATTAAACCGGTTGTATAATAAATAAATTAGAACAATTCTAATTCATTTATTACGAATTAACTCTTTAATTCAGAATAAATAATTATTCCACAATAAGGGTAAGCCCCCTTAGCGATTAGTCGACTTTCCAGATAATATAGATTTCAACATTTAATCGTAAAAGAACCTTTCAGCAAATAGTTACCGTACAATTCAATCATTCTACCACACAATGTCCCAATCAAATATAAGACATGGAATTTCTGTCAAGTCTTATTTATTTGACTATATGCATTTCAATTCACAAATACACAACTCTAGTTAATGTAAATTAGAAACTCCTTTCTAATTCCATTCAACCCTGGCCAGGGATTTCTGAGTTGTCACTTATTGAATTGCATAGGACATTCTCTCCCTTTACTGGAAGTGGTAGATCCTTTGTTGACCATTCATCTATCTCCATGTGTACCTTATTATACCCAAGCACATCCTTTGATATACCAATAGGTCTTAAGGAATATATCAAAGTATAACTTAGTACACACAAGATACTAAGATGATCTCAAGTCTAAGGATCACTTGTACGACTATCACATAAGGAACTCCTATTGACAGACGAGTAAAACTCCATTAGGTGTTCCTTGAGCGAGTCACGTTCAGTGAACTTATTCTCTAATAAGCACCTACATACTTGCTTTAGTGTCTCTACACAAATGATTATGAGATCAATCATCCTCTTCATAAGAGCAAGCATAGTATGTACCAATCTATCCGGATCTACTAATCCCCTTTTTAGTGATCCAACGATTAGGAACAATTTTAGTTTTGAGCTATCTTGAATTTAGATCTCATTAGCATGATCCTCATCATGGTTCTAAAAGCATTGCTCGAAAACTATGGGTTTATCCATTTGATTAATTCAAGTAATTAATCATGAATAAAAAAATGTCTTGACACTTTTATTAATAAATGAACAAGATTACAAAGTATATGCTTATCACATCAAATGTGATTGGCTTGAGGGAATATTACTTTCAATCTCCCACTTTCACTAAAGACAATCGCCCTTTGGTATCTCCATACCATTCTTCTCTAAGTGGCGTACAAATTGCTTAGTAAATGCTTTAGTTAATGGATCTGTAATGTTGTTCTAAGAGTCTACCATCTTTATGGTGTCGTCTCCTTTTCAATGATTCATCTAATCATATAAAAGTGCCGCAACACATGTTTGGATTTCAGATGAGACCTAGGTTCCTTGGCGAATTAAACTCCTTTAATGTTAGGAACCATTATAAGTTCTGTAAAGAACTTGTTTAACCAAACAATCACCTTTGTAGCTTCACTTATAGTTATTTACTATGTCTTTGTCACTAAATCAGCAACTCTTTGCTGTTTGGAACTTTTCCAACTCTCTGCAGCACCGTTCATGGTAATCATATTACCTGAAACGGATATGTTGTTATCTTGGTTAGTCTGAAGAAACTTGAGTTTGTTAAGCCCTCTAGTTTTATATCAGACCCATCATTAGAAACTATTTTCTAATATTCTTCTCCAAAATTGAACTGATATCTGCTTATTATACATATGCAATATCAAGTCTAGTACATTTCAACGAATCAATGTACGTCCCTTGGGTTAAGTCGAGCATCCTTTATGATCTATCTCTATAGACCTTTATCCTAAATAGAATGTTAGGACGCTTCTCCCAAGTCCTTAATGGAGAAGTTTTTAGACAACCACATCTTTACTGATTGTAGCATCGGTATGTCATTCCTTATTGATATTATATCAACATATAATACTAGGAATGTCACAGTGCTCCCACTAACCTTTGTACATACTTGGTTTATCCTTGTCTTTGATAAAATCAAACTCTTTTGATTGTCTCATCAAAACGGATGTTCCATCTTCGAGAAACTTGCTCCAATCTATAATTGGATCGTTGTAACTTACATACTTGATTCGCTCCATCTATATGGAGACAAATTCTTTTGGTTGTATCATACATACATCCTTTTGTATAGTAAGCTGTTACTGCAAGTAAAATCCGAATGGATATATGCATTTTCACTAGTGAAAAATTTCATCTTAGTCAACTTATTGACCTTGTTTGAAATCTTTTTACCACTAGTTAGGTCTTATAGGTCTCCACCTAGCCATCTGCTTTAGTCTTTCTCCAAAGACTCATTTCGGATTTTATGGTCATCAGCCATTTCTCTTGAGTATCTAATACTCATACCTCATCATATATATCTAGATCATCATCCACTATGATGCATACCTTATCATCATCATCTATGATGAATCCATACCATTCAGGTATCTTCGGTACTAAACCAGATTTACGACTTGGTTGTGGTACAATAGGTTTATCTACTTGTACAGATTCTTTCATTTTATCTGTAGTATTTTGTGGTTCTTGAACTTCTTCAAGATCTATTTTACTCCCACTAACCCTTTAAGGAAAAACTTCTTTTTCTTATAAGGCAGCGTGTTTCAACAAACACATTTTAGTTAGTCGGATTATAGAAGTGATACCCTAAACTTTCTTTAGGATATCCCACAAGTTTACACTTATCAGATCTTGTCTCTAGCTTATCATGTCAAACCTTTTGACATAAGCTGAACAATTCAAATCTTAACATGCTTAAGACTTGGTTTCCTCCCTATCCATAACTCATATGAAGTCTTAGGGATGGAATTTTAAGGTATCTTATTTAGTAGATATGCGATCGTTTCTAGAGTATAACCCTAGAATGATACTGGAAGATCGGTAATACTCATTATGGATCATCACCATGTCCATTGTCAGAATACCATTTCGCTTGAGATGATCTAAAAACTTATTGCTTTAAGTATTCCCTTCTCGATCTAATCGAAGAACTTTAATACTTTTGGCATTTAGTTTCTATACTTCACTTTTGAATTCTTTGAACGTTTCAAACGATTTGGATTTATATTTCATTAAATACATATATCAAAATCTAGAATCATTAGTGAAAGTAATGAATGAATACCCTCCTCTTGCATTTGTTGTCATAGGTCCCACACACCACTGTGTGTACCATCTCTAACAACTCCGTAACTCGCTCTCCATGTCCACTAAATGGAGATTTAGTTATATTATCCATGATACAAGATTCACAAGTTGTATTTGATTCATAATCAAAAGCTCTAGAAGCCTATCTTTATACAACTTGTTTAGTCTTGTTTCATTAGCATGACCGAGTTAACAGTATTGCATAAAGGTATGATTCATAACATCTCTTTGCCTTTAGTTTGTTCAAATTGAAATATTTTTCATGTAAGTCAAGTATACAAAGTCCATTAAGTAATCAACCAGTTCTAAATAGAACATTATCATTATAAACAGAACAACGATTGTTCATTATTATAATGTCAAAAACCTTTCCTTGTCATCACATGGAACTGAAATAATGTTTCTAAGAACTGGAACATAGTAACAACTTACTAACTTAATAGGCTTGCCCGTAGGCAGTGCTAAATTATAAGTTCACATGGCTAATGCAGCAACCTTTACTTCATTCCCCAGCACATGATTACTTATCATTTATTTAGCTTTCTACTTCTGCTTAGTCTCTGCAACGACTTGCATATGTGAGACCACCAGTCGGAATCTAATTCCTAAGTAGAAACTTGACTTATAGAAAGTTCTATTTCATTATGAACAAATTTATATCTGTAGTTGAAGCTTCACTAAACTTCTTCTACTTAACTACTACAACTCTCTTGTAGTTGTTCTTCCAGTGTCCCAGCTTATCGCAATAAAAGCAAACTCCTTTGCCCTCGGGATCACTTTTATTTATGTCATTTGTTTAGCCTTTCTTTTGCCTTCTACTCTTTCTGACTCCTCAGAAATACCTTTGGCCATCTTCCTCCGCTTAGAAGATTCATCTACAAGTAAAACTTGGTTTTTCTAGGAAGGAAAGTGACTCTCAACAGTCTTCAACATAGTAAGCAAATCAGTTAAACTGACTTCTAGCTTATTAATGTTTGAAGTTCACAACATCTTGTGAATAAGAGTCAGTGAGTGACTGCAAGATCGAATCTTGACTCAACTCTCCATCCTTGACAAAACATGTTTGTCCTAATTGATCAATCCAATTGATCATCTTTAGGACATGCGTCTTTTACTGTAGTTCCATTGATTATTATAGATCGGAAGAGCTCCTTATATATCTTATATCTAGTTGACCTATTTTGCTCACCATACAACTATTGAATGTGCAGCAATATAGTAGGTGCATCCATTTTCTCATGTTGACGCTGTAATTCGATACTTATGGATCTGAGCATGATGCATTGAGCCACCTTTGCATCATCTTGCCATTTCATAAAATAGCAATCTCTTCCTCAGAGGCTTAGTCTACAACGTTTGTAGGAATAGGCAAATTAAGGACATTTGCTAGCTTTTCAGCATTGAGAACTATTCTCAAATTTGTTTAATCAATTCGGACAATTCGGTTCGATTAATTGTTAGCATACATTATGCTATGCAGTGTTAGTGAATTAAACATAATAATATTCTTTAAGTGAATTAATAACAACATTAACATGCATTCATTTTATTAATTACCAAAATAAATTAGGTCTTTATTTAAAATGGTGTCTCCCACTATTTTCATCAAACTATATTACCCTCTTTATATAGTTCGGCAAATCTAGTTAAAGATTTGCTAGTGAGAATAAGGATCCTATTTCAAATGTATATAGCCTTGTGTGACACAACAAACGATATATAAATAAATAGGTAGACAACTCTTGTCAATTACATTAACATGTAACTCCTTTTATTTTGCCTCTTAGATTATTATGATCATGTGTGACACATCCAAATCAAAATTATCCAAGTTAAGTCCAACCTAGCATTTTCTTATATTAGAAGAGAAAAAGACCGTCCTTGTGTGACACAACAAAACAGTAATGTTCAATTCCTTTTATAAACATCAAATGTGATAAAACAACATCTCAAAAAATTAATATAAGCCTTGTGTGACACAACAAACTTATAATGATTATTTGATACTCTATCGTTTTACCATGCTAGAAGGCGACGTTCGATATTTTTAATAAATATCTTTGAACGTTACAACTTAATATTATGAGTAGTAGAATAAATAAATTAGAACAATTCTAATTTTATTTAATTGAATTAAACTCCTTTAATTCATGAATTAAACATTTTAATTCATTTTATAAATAATATTTATTCTACATCATGAGGGGTTTGTTAATATTAATTGTCTCATCTTGTTTAGCGCACATGCACATATATATATAAAATACGCGTCATATTAATTAACATGCGAAGCATGTTTGATAATATATAATATATATAAATAAGCATGCACATATAGAATACTATATTCTACTTGGATTGATTATGGACTTTTATTCTAGTTTGGTTTATTCGAGCCACCAAATAAACCAATTGGTCAAACCTAGGGTGCAAGAATAAATTAAATTAAATGTAACTATTACATTTAAATTCGGGCTCCATTACAAACGGGTCTTCATGCGTTCCTTGCTTCTTTGCTCCAATTCTTCAAAATAATTCTAACTAATCCTATTACAAATTATTTACAATAAATAGAAACCTTGATCAACAGTCAAGGGGAAGTACATATGAGGGAGATAGAATTATACATAAGAAAAATTAGAAAGACGAGGTACGCAGACCTCATTTATTAAAACCCATTCATTCATGCATTTAATTTAAAATAAAATCCAATCACATTGGTCAATAGTCCATAATCAATCCCATTCATTATCATATATATCAATATATATATTAATAAATAATATTCATCTCATGAATTAAATAAAACATTTCATATATGTATTGGTATCATTTAATGGGCAATTTAAAGTTATATGAAATCTAATTTCATATTTAAAATAAACCATTTATTTTAATTATAAAATCATGTAAAAATAAACAATTTATTTTTATTATATTTTTGTAATTTTTGGATTTTTAAAATTACCCAAAATAAACCTTTTATATTTTTTTTTTAATTTAAAATCTGCTCAAAAAATACAAAAATCACTTGAAAATCCTTATTTACGAAAATGCCACCGGAACCGGAAATTACGAAAATGCCACCGCCTTCAGCCCGCGCAATGCGCGCTCCGAGTGAATCCGCGCAATGCGCGCAAGGTTCTGCTTCGCGCAATGCGCGCACGGTCCTGCTTCGCGCAATGCGCGACTGATCCTCCTCCGCGCAATGCGCGCGTAGCCGGTACTGTAGCAGCGTAGAATCTTACAGTAGCAGTTCGCGATTTTGCAAATTTTTTTTTTTTCTTTTGTAAAACACGATTTTTTGCAATTGATTTTCAAAACCCATGATTCTATACAACAAATTATGCCCAATAAATTGTTCTAAACATATACCCATACATATATGAAATTAAAACAATTAATAATTCGCATAAGTTTGGCTCTTGATGCCACTGTTGGTTTGCAAAAATATGGCATACATATAATCAAATTATATAAGCGCAACGGAAGCAATAAAATCAGATTTTAAAATTTTTGTACAAACCAATAACCCGGATCTTTCTTATGCGACTATTATTAATTGAGGAAGGATAAAAGAATTTATACCTTTGTAGAACCAAGCTTCCACGGGTACAAGTTCATCTCCCTTTAATCCTTCACGTTCTTCTTCAAATTCACCGATTAGATTCCACGGATCAATGTTAGCTCCCCAAGTGTTGAGCCTCTAGAGGTGATCCACCAAGAGATCTATGAATTAAAGAAGTGGATTTTTGGTTTCTCTAAACCATGGGTGGCTAGCCCTAATTCTCTCTCTCTCTCTCTAACTCTTAGATCTAGAGAATTAAGGCGTTACTCTCTCTCTCTTAATGAAAGAGTGTGTAACCTTGATCTATGATAAGACTACTCTTATTTATAGATCTACTCAACCCTCCTAAACTATTTAGGATTAGGGTTTTAATTTAATTCCCAATTTAATTAGGAACTAATTTAATTAATTACAATTCCTAAACCATTTAGGAACTTAATTATTTAATAATGAGAGTACTTCTTATTAATTAATTACTAAATCATTTAGTAACTTAATTAATTATTATTATAATTACAATTCCAAAAAACTATTTAGGAACTTAATTATTTAATAATAATATTACTACTTATTAATTAATTCCTAAACCATTTAGGAACTAAATAATAATACTAGTAGTAATAATAATAATAGTAATAATAATAATAATAAGACTCCTCTTATTAATTTATAATTAGTATTTCTAAAATACTAAATTATAAATATTAAGCTATTTAATTTATTCTATCACCATAGTATAAATTAAATATACTTAATTTATTATTACGATTATGCCATCCACTTCTAAAATAAATATTACTCTTTTGCGGTGTGACCCTTTAGGTTCTCCATATTAAACCGGTTGTATAATAAATAAATTAGAACAATTCTAATTCATTTATTACGAATTAACTCTTTAATTCAGAATAAATAATTATTCCACAATAAGGGTAAGCCCCCTTAGCGATTAGTCGACTTTCCAGATAATATAGATTTCAACATTTAATCGTAAAAGAACCTTTCAGCAAATAGTTACCGTACAATTCAATCCTTCTACCACACAATGTCCCAATCAAATATAAGACATGGAATTTCTGTCAAGTCTTATTTATTTGACTATATGCATTTCAATTCACAAATACACAACTCTAGTTAATGTAAATTAGAAACTCCTTTCTAATTCCATTCAACCTGGCCAGGGATTTCTGAGTTGTCACTTATTGAATCGCATAGGACATTCTCTCCCTTTACTGGAAGTGGTAGATCCTTTGTTGACCATTCATCTATCTCCATGTGTACCTTATTATATCCAAGCACATCCTTTGATATACCAATAGGTCTTAAGGAATATGTCAAAGTATAACTTAGTACACACAAGATACTAAGATGATCTCAAGTCTAAGGATCACTTATACGACTATCACATAAGGAACTCCTATTGACAGACGAGTAAAACTCCATTAGGTGTTCCTTGAGCGAGTCACGTTCAGTGAACTTATTCTCTAATAAGCACCTACATACTTGCTTTAGTGTCTCTACACAAATGATTATGAGATCAATCATCCTCTTCATAAGAGCAAGCATAGTATGTACCAATCTATCCGGATCTACTAATCCCCTTTTTAGTGATCCAACGATTAGGAACAATTTTAGTTTTGAGTTATCTTGAATTTAGATCTCATTAGCATGATCCTCATAATGGTTCTAAAAGCATTGCTCGAAAACTATGGGTTTATCCATTTGATTAATTCAAGTAATTAATCATGAATAAAGAAATGCCTTGACACTTTTATTAATAAATGAACAAGATTACAAAGTATATGCTTATCACATCAAATGTGATTGGCTTGAGGGCATATTACTTTCACTATAAATCTTGCCTAGTTCAAATCAACAACCTCACATTACCTGTTGACCTTATTTCTTTGGAGATGCATGAATTTGATGTGATTTTAGGAATTGATTGGTTGACTACCCATCATGCTAAAATTGATTGTTTTCATAAGATTATTAGTTTTCATATTCCTAATCAACCTGTCATGCAAATTCAAGAAACTAAACCATTGAAATCTATAACTGTTATTTCTAGCCATAAAGCCATTCGTTTATTGAAAAACGGATGTCAAGCTTTTTTAGCTCATGTCACTTATTTGAACAAAAACACGTCAAACTTGAATAATATTCCCATTGTTAATGAGTTTCCTGACGTTTTTCCTGAGGAACTTCCTGGCTTACCCCTAAACCGTGAAATTGAATTTTGTATTGATCTTGAACCTGGTACCAAGCCCATTTCCAAAGCTCTATACCGAATGGTTCCCATTGAACTTCAAAAGTTAAAAGTCCAACTACAGGAATTGTTGGATACCGGTTTCATTCGTTCGAGTGCATCACCTTGGGGTGCTCCTATTCTATTTGTGAAGAAGAAATACGGGAGTATGAGATTGTGCATTGACTACCAAGAATTGAACCATGTCATCATCAAAAACAGGTACCTGTTACCTCAGATTGATGACATGTTTGATCAATTATAAGGTGCTCAACATTTCTCAAAGATTGATCTTCGTTTTGGATATCATCAGTTAAAGGTTAAAGCTGAGGACATATTAAAGACTGCTTTCAGAACTCGTTATGGGCATTATGAGTTCTTAGTCATGCCTTTTAGACTAACCAATGCTCCTGCAGCTTTTATGGACATGATAAACCAAATATTCAAGGAATATTTGGATCATTTTGTGGTTTTCTTTATTGATGACATCCTCATATACTCCAAGAGTCGTGAGGATCATGAACAACACCTGAGATTGATACTCCAAAAGCTCCGTGAGAATAAATTATATGCCAAGTTGAAGAAATGTGAGTTCTGGCTTGAGGAAGTCACGTTTCTTGGGCATGTGATTTCTAGTCAGAAAATATCAATCGATCCTGCGAAGATTGAAACAATACTAAATTGGGAACAACTCAAGACAGTAACCGAAGTCCGAAGTTTTTTGGACTTAGCTGGTTATTATCGGAGATTCATAGAAGGGTTTTCTCGAATCACTACTCCATTAACTCAGCTGACTCGAAAAAGTACAAAATTTGTATTGAACGAGGAAAGCAAGAAAAGTTTTCAAGAACTCAAGAGGAGACTTGTTTCAGCTCCTGTTCTGACCATTCTATCAAGATCAGGAGAATTTGTTATATATAGCGATGCTTCAGGCAAAGGTCTAGGTTGTGTCCTTATGCAACATGGAAAGGTTATAGCATATGCCTCTCGATAACTCAAAGATTATAAGAAAAATTATCCTACTCATGATCTAGAGTTGGCAGCAATCGTTTTCGCATTGAAGATCTGGAAACACTACTTGTACAGAGAGAAAGTGGATATCTATACAGATCATAAAAGTCTCAAATATTTCTTCACCTAGAAGGAACTCAACATGCGACAACGACGTTGGCTTGAGCTATTGAAGGATTACGACCACACAATCCAGTATCACCTGGGAAAGGCGAACGTTGTAGTTGACGCTTTGAGCAGAAGATCTTATATGAGTACAAGTGCACTGCTAACAGCACAAATGCGTATTTTGTACGACTTGCAAAAGATGGAGATAGAGCTAAAAACACCAATGACCCACTCGAAGATTATGCACGTACGAGTAGAACCAGCTTTAATCGATAAAATTAAAGCTGCTCAAGCTACTGATCCGGAGCTGATTAATATGATGAAGAAAATACAAGAAGGTGTTATTCCTGAGGCAAGAATCGACGAGAAAGGAATACTTCGAGTTAACTCTTGACTCTGTGTTCCTAACGATCCTGAATTGAAGCAAAAAATCATGATGGAGGCACATAACACGCCGTTTGCAATCCACCCAGGAGGTACCAAGATGTATCGAGATCTTCGACATACATTTTGGTGGAACAATATGAAAAGGGAGATTGCAGAGTTTATCTCAAGGTGCCTAACTTGTCAACATGTCAAGGCAAAGCATCAAGTACCTAAAAGTTCATTGCAATCACTTGAGGTTCCTGAATGGAAGTGGGAACACATCAATATTCATCACGGGTCTTCCCAAGGTTTCTCAAGGCTTAGATGCAATTTGGGTCATCGTAGATAGATTGACCAAATCAGCTCATTTCTTGCCTATACGAGAAAACTTTTCACTTGAGCGTCTTGCCGGTATGTACATAAATGAGATTGTGAGATTACATGGTATGCCAGTTTCCATAGTTTCTGATCGAGATCCTAGATTCACTTCACGCTTTTGAATCAGTCTACAAAAAGCTATGGGCACTGAACTACGTTTTAGTTCTGCATACCATCCTCAAACGGACGAACAATCGGAAAGGACGATCCAGACCCTCGAAGATCTTTTGAGACTTTGCGTACTAGACTTCAAAGGAAGTTGGGATAAGTACTTGTCATTGGTTGAATTTTCCTACAACAACAGTTACCAAGCAAGTATAGGCATGGCTCCATTTGAGACTTTATATGGACGCAAGTGTCGTTCTCCAGTATGTTGGAATAAGATAGGAGAAGCAAAATTGTTGGGATCTGAGTTGGTACACTTGACAACAGAAAAGATTCAAATGATCCGACAACGAATATAGACCGCACAAGAACGACAAAAGAGTTATGTTGATCTTCATCAGAGAGATGAGAGACTCAACGTCGGAGATAATGTATTTTTACGTGTTTCTCCATGGAAAGGAGTTACGAGATTCGGAAAGAAAGGAAAGCTTAACCCTCGATTTATTAGCCCATTTGAAATCCTCAATCGAGTAGGAACCGTGGCCTACAGACTAGCCTTACTGGCCAAGTATGTCTCGCATCCATAACGTTTTTCACATATCTATGTTACGTAAATATATGAAGAACCCAAACCATGTCATTGAGTTAGAACCAGACGTTATAGCAGATGATTTAACGTACGAGAAGGTACATGTTAAGATCCTAGATAAGAAGGAGCAGATCCTACGCTCAAAGGTTATACCTTAAGTTAAGGTTTTATGGAGGAACCAAGATACTGAGGAAATGACCTAGGAGCTAGAATCTGAGATGAAATCTAAGTATCCTTATCTCTTCGATATGTCAGGTACGTCAATTCCGAGGACGAAATTTCTTAAGGATGGGAGGTTGTAAGACCTTGAATTTTATGAAATACAAAATTTAATTTTTCTTCATATATATATTTTTCCTGAAACAGTAAGTGGTTAAATTGATAAAGTTAAAAGTTAAGGATGTTATGTGCAAATTTTATTTTGTCGGACAATATTCAATTTGTCGGGGAATATTCGTTTTGTCGGAGAATCTTCGGGTCGTACGACGGTGCCGAGATAACTAATCATTGGTGGACCCCACAACGGAATATTTATCGGATATAGAAAACGACAGAAGTAACCTTTTTAAATAAAAAAAAAAAGGTCAACGGTGTTAACTATTAAAATACCGGTGATAAAAGAATAGTAGCATACGGTATTTTATGGTATTTTACAGTAGCACACGATATTCTACAGTAGCACACGGTATTACACAGTGTCTCATATTATTGATCTGATAACGTGGTCATTGCACAGTATTCATCAATAATTGTTGTTACACAGTATTTTACATTATTGATTCAATAATTGTCATTACACTGTATTTCATATCATTGAGTAAATAATTGTTGGTGCACTGTATTTTAAAATTATTGAACCAAATAATTGTCACAGTAGCAAATATACAGTAATTTATATTATTAAATTAATAATGATTTGTAACGTGTTTCTTACATTATTGTTGAATTATTGTTATTTTATATGTTGGACCCACGGGAAGAATAAATAATTAAATTTTAAAAAAAAATTATTATTTGGAATAGTAACACGTGGACCCTATATGGCCACATGAATTGTAAATTGAAATGAGTTTTTGCTGGGAATTGGTAGGTGGAGGCTGCACAACCTCTGTTGAAAATTTTCAGCTAGCGTGCTCACCTACCACACGCACAGTAACTTATTTTCTCCTATAAATAGCTTGTTCAACTGAATAGAAAAATCACACCTAAAACATAAAAATTTTCTATAAGTATTTTATGAGTTTTCTCTGAGAATAGTAAGATTATTTTGAGTGTTTGAAAACCAAAAGGAGTGCAGGAATTTTTCAAGTAAGTCTTTTATTAAAGAGTAGTAATTTCATAAATTCCTATTTTTCATGGTATTCACAAATCTTCCTTTAGAAGACTCTTCTTTAAGAAGATTCATTTTTAAAAACTTTTTTTGAAAGATTTATTTTGGAATATTATTTTAAAAACTATTTTAAAGTTTTTATATTATACTACAAAAATTATGTTAAATATATATAATTTTGATAGTTCATATTATACGAGTTATCATACACTTTAAAATTTATATATGGTAATTACTAATTATATTATAAATATATAGGTTGATCAACCTCATTTTTATCAATATCCAGTCACGTGATAAGGTAAGGGGTATCATTCTTTTCATCATCATAAATGGTATTATTTTCTTACTTGTAAGGGATGTCATTTTCTTTCATACTCTTAAATTTACTACGGTAAGGGATTATCATTCTTTGATTCTCGAAAATAATATCGTTTCTTTCTTACTCATACGATGTGTCATTTATTTTCATATATTAAATTGTGGGAATAACCTTACAGCGCGGATTACCGCCTGTTGGTGAATAACCTTTCGTATTCATTCCTTATTAATCTCTGAGAATAACCTTATTGCGCGGATTACCGCCTATTTGGTGAATAACTCTTCGTATTCAAAATTTATTAAATTGTGGGAATAACCTTACTGCGCGAATTACCGCCTATTGGTGAATAACCCTTTGTATTTATTTCTTATTTGTCTCTTATGGAAATAATTTGTCTACACGAATTATCACATGACATTTTTATTCCATATTTGTTTGTAATATCATTTTCTTTCATATTCGTAAGTGATATTATTTTCCTTTATACTCATAAGGGATACCATCTTTTTCATCTTCCATTATTCAAACTTACTATAGTAAGGGATATTATTGATTTTATACTCTTAACTTACTATGGTAAGTTCTATTTGGTAAGTTTCCTGAAATGATTATATGTTCCTTAATAGTTTGTGAGGCCGAAAGCAAGTCGTCTATAACAAAATGTGCCCCATGGGGTGATGAAGGCAGTCTTTTCTCGATCCTCTTCCGCCACCATTATCTGGTGATACCCCGCGAAACAATCGACAAATGAATACATTTCATACTGAGCTGTGTTATCCACCAAGATGTGTATGAAAGGCACTGGGAAGTTATCCTTAAGACTGGCCTTGTTCAGATCCCTATAGTCCACGCACACTCTCACCTTTCCTCCAGGCTTTGCCACGGGGACTATATTGGAAAGCCATTCTGGGTAAGTAGACACCATGATGATCTCAGCCTTGAATTGCTTGACTATCTCTTCCTTCACTTTTAAGCTCCACTCTGGTTTCAATTTTCTCAGCTTCTGCTTAACTGGCCTGAAACCCTCCTTGATAGGCAATCGATGTACCACAATGTCCGTGGACAAACCGACCATGTCTTCATGTGACCAAGCAAACACATCCTCGTATTGGCTCAAAAGTTCAGCTACTTCTGTTTTCTGGTCGGGAGTCAGGTCTGCCCCAATCTTCAGCTCTTTGGGATTTTCCGGGGTTACTATGTTGATGGTAATGGTTTGCTCTAGGTTGGGTTTGGGTTTGTCCTCGACCCACTCTTTGATCTCGTCAGGAGCATCGTCATCACCTGCTTCGTCCTGCTCAATTCCCATCAAATCGAAATCCAGTTCTATATCAAAATCATAATCGTCTTTCAAATTTGGAAAATCGTTTGTTAGGCTAGAATAACTCAAATCGGTACACCCTTTTCTGGATACTACTGGCTGCACGGTCCAATTCCTGGGGATCACTTCGGTTTTATAGCTAGTGATGGAGGGGATCTCTGTATCTGGCACCTCCTCTATGATTGCGGCAACTTGGTTTCGGCTTTCATTTTCACTTTTCTCGGGCACTTCTAACCCGGCCCAATTGATAAATGGCATGATCTGCTTGCCTTCAAACATCTCTTCCTTTCCCTTTCCACTGGGGCCTGACTGTCCCGGGAGATGGCACTTTTTCTCGAACTGTTCCATAATTTCCTGTAAGAAATCCGATTGTTGGGCCACTCCCTTGACTGGGGGAACCTCCCTCTTACCCTCTGCTTCAGATGTGGGCCTGACTGCCCTTGGGGAGTGTTCATCATTGGTTCTCGGGACCAGGACTCCGGTTACCCGCACGGGAACTTCCTTATATGAGCTCTTCGATCTTGTACCTCCGTGATATCCTAACCCCGCCTTGCCTGACTGCACTGGTACCTGGATGGGCTCGGTGATTCCTTGGCTGTGCTTGCCCAGCCCTTGCCCCGGCTGGAAGTTCATTGCCATCATTTCCCGGGCAACGAAGGTGAGCTCGGGGGACATCTTAAGTTTTAACTCCGGAGCTCCCAACTGCTTGTACTGAGGGGTGCTGATTTCAAACGCCTGATAGCTTATCGGTTCGGCCGACTCGTCCACATGGATCACCGGCATGCCTTTTACAAAGGGAACGGGGCAGTCAGATTCTGCGGCGATTGTTACCAAATGTCCCTCAACAATAAACTTTATTTGTTGATGCAGGGTGGAGGGAACTGCCCCAGCCATATGAATCCAGGGCCTCCCTAAGAGCATGTTGTAACTGGCCGTGATATCCAGTACTTGGAAAGAAATGTCAAAAGCATAAGGCCCGATCTCCACCGGCAACTCAATCTCTCCCACCGTATCCTTTCTAGATCCATCAAACGCTCTCACCACCACTTGGCTGGCCCGCAGGCGCTTAGGGTTGATTTTCATCTTCTCCAGAGTACTGTATGGGCAAATATTCAGGGCTGACCCACCATCAATCAAGACTCCGTTCATCACGTACCCGGAGGAGATAACCGCAATGTGTAACGGCCTCCGGTGCCCCCTCCCTTCTTCGGGGATGTCGTCGTCGGTAAATGATATTACATTGTTGTCCAATAGGTGGCCCACCAAGTGGCCAAATCTTTCCGTACTAATTGATTTGGGGACATGAGCCTCTTCCAGGACTTTGCTCAATATCTGATGATGATCATTTGATGCCAATGCAAGATCCAAGATTGATGTCAGGGGCGGTTGTACCTCCAAAGTTTTAACCACACTCGCCTTGCCATAATTCATTTTCTCCCAAAATTCCAACGCTTTTTCCTCCGATATTTTCCCATTCTCCTTTCTCGTGTTCTCAAGGACCCGCCTTGGTAGATACAATGGATTTCCCTTAGAGTTAACTGATGCACAACTGGCCTCCTCCTCGGTCTTCCCCCCATAATTCCACGGGACAGCCTTCAGATTGGTAATCGGCAATTGTGACCTGGAGGCTATGACAAGGGGTCTTGGGGCTGATAACCGGATAGGCTCTGTTTTGGTATCTCGAATCACGCCAACCAACTTGATAGGCTCCTTTTGCGCATCCTCCCGGGCATTGGTCACAACCACCTCTTCTTCTATCTTCCTTATGTATCTCAATCTTAAGGGACCTTTCGCCCCACTAGTTTCCACTGCATTCACGCCTCCCCCATTATGCTCGGGAAGAGGGTTGGCCTTCACATTCGGGGGTTCTGGTTGCTCCACCACGATCTCTCCGCTGTCAATCATGTTTTGGATTTTATGTTTTAGTGACCAGCATTCTTGGGTGTCGTGCCCCGGGGAAGCCGAGTGGTAAGCGCATCTCTTGTTAGGGTCATATCTCTTGCTCTTCGGGTCTGACGGAGGCGCTAGCTCTGTAATCTTTTTCTGGCCTACCAACATGGCCAATATTTGCTCCAACGAATCCCCCAATGGGGTGAACTCCCTTTCTTGTGGCTTTTCGAATTTTCGGCGCCCCTCATATCTCTGATTGTTGAAATTTGATGGACGCGGGGCCTCATTTCTTTGCATGCGGACCGGGGGGCTGGTTATTGTTTTCCCAGATAGTCCTTGTAGTACCAGGGACACATCATCTTCCTTTCTCTTCTGGGGTCTCCTGGAAGAACTGCCATAGTTTCCACTCTGGATTTGCTCCGCAACAACCTCGAGAGCAGTGAAGTCTCGAATTTTCCCCGATTTTAAACCCATCTCAGCCATCTCCCCATGCTTGATCATTTCCGCAAAAGGCTTCCCTATCCCCGCTATCACCCTTTCATAGTAAGGGGCCTCTTGTATATCGATGAAAGTCATAACCATTTCTGCCTCACTCATGGGTGGGTTCACTTGGGCTGCCATCCTCCTCCACCGCTGAGCATAGTCTCTGAAAGATTCATTGGTCTGCTTCCTGATTTTCGTCATCTGGTATCGGTCCGGGGCCATTTGGGACTGAAAGCTGTATTGGGTTAGGAAAGTGTGGGCCAGCTCCTCCCAGTTGTGGATCTTGGCATTATCCAATCTCGCATACCATGTCCTAGCCTCCCCTGTCAGGCTCTTTTGGAACAGTTGCATTCTCAATGATTCGTCCTCAGCATATCCCCCTAGCTCTCCGATGTATACTTTCAGATGCGTATAAGGATCCCCTGACCCGTTATACTTTTCAAATTCGGGGAGCTTGAACTTCTCGGGATATCTGGTTCCCGGAAAGATGCACAAATCGGAGTAGTTAACACTGCCATATGACCCGATTCCCTTCATAGTTTTGATGGCCTCCTCCATCTGCTTTATTTTCTTGCTGACAGTGCTGGCAACCTCATCCTCTGGAATGATAATGACTTGCTTTGCCGGTTCAACCTTTGGAGTTTCTGGGGTCGGCCCGCTCCATTGAGACGATGGCCCCGGTGGGTCCTCGAGTTGTGGCCCTGACTTTAGTTTGAAATGCTCTTTGAGCAACATGGTCAGCTCTGTCATTTGATTTCTCACAGCATTGAACTCTTCCCGAGATACGGGAGCCAGGTCAGGATTAGGGTTCTCAGCCATCTCGACTGTTGATTCTCTAGCTTTCTTAGATCGGAGACGGGTTTGGGGAGCAATCCTGCAAATAAAATATGCCACGGTTTAGTTCCGGGAAATGATATTGGCAGATGCATGCTAAAGCAAATATTTTTGTATTTTTGGGTTTTGTAATCTTTTTCTGCAACACAGGGTCAGTGTCCTTTTATTTTAACCAAGGTAATGACACTGTGCAATTTATGATGCTCTCCAAGCTGTCCCTGTAAAACAGAGGTTAGTACTTTTATTCGGACAAAAGTGGTTGGTACAAAATGATTGACTACAGTATTATATTACGTGCGTAAAGTGTAAAAGGGTATGAAGAGACTTTCCACGTGACGGGTTTATCTGAGGCTGACCTACCCTAAGTTACTCTCGCGGGCTTTTTGGCATGAAGGTTCCCAGATCTTCGCAACATACTCGAAGGGAATGAATCCGATCTTTCAATTGGATTGGATCTGAGCGGATGCTTTTCCTGAGCCTCGCCGGGGAGCACCCCTTTGAGTCCAGTAATCCACATCCGACGGGTTTACCTCAGGAGGAGGAACTGCTCAACATACATTCATCATTCATTCATCGTTCCTCACCGTATGCATATGATGCTAATAAAGTAAAGCTTTTGAAAAGAAATCGCAATCATACCATTCACATACACACACAAAAAGGCAAATTAATGCAAGCAACACAACCACATATTTTTAGATTTTTTAAAAGATAGGAAAACATCGAGATTTTAAACACGGCTTAAGCCCTCTACTGTCCCCAGCAGAGTCGCCAGCTGTCGACGCCGGGTTTTCGTCGTTTCGTTTTTTATAATTAAAAGCCCTTTTCCAGTTTTAGCCTTTGGATTGAGATGTGGTTTTGAAAAGGGGTCGGCTTGAATGTCGACGGGTTTTGAAAGATCGATTTTATGATGAGCCAATTGACCAGAGTCGCCGGTTGGTATATTTGAAATGGATGTACCAACTCATCCGAATTTTGTTTTCGCAATCGCTGGCTCATACGTGACTCCGATTCAATTGGTCCGCAAACCGAGATTCATAGAGTTCGGGGGCTTGCTTAAGCGAGGGGAAGGTGTTAGGCACCCCCCGACTTCCGTGAAACACGGTTACCGCTATCTTGATGTTTTCCTATCCTTTTAAATCCTAAAAATATGTGTGTGTGTGTGTGTGTGTGTGTGTGTGTGTGTGTGTGTGTGTGCGTGTGTGCCTAAATGAATGTTTGTGGTGTCCTTTTGCATAAAGTTGCTTTGGTTTTATATGGCAAAAAGTGTTTTGTCAGGAAAGCGTTTAGACGTCTTTTGACCGATATGACGAGGCTTCGCTTTTTATAAGAAAGATTGATTTTAATTTTGAAAACGTTGAGGGTTTGTTATTAGATGTTGTTTATAGAAAACAGAATTTTTAAACTTTTGTCAAATAGGTATCGAGACTATACATTGCCCTTCTAATAACAGATTAAATAACATGAAGGCAACTTCTAGAACTCTTTCACCCTATGTACAAAGTTTAACGAAAACATTCATTTATTTTACGAAATCATTTTTTGTGACATTTTAAAACCAACTAAAGCCTTTTCATCAACCATGGATTAAAGTTTGCCAAAAACCCTTGATTTTAAACCTCGTGAATCTAGCATCCTAGTTTGATTCTTTTTAGAAGATCTTTATTATTTGCTTTATTTTGGAAAATCATTTTTTTGCGTTGTAAATCAAAATAAGCATTCAAAACGTGTCGGGGCTATCCATGGGCATGTGAGCCATCCAGACAACCCCAAACACTCACAATCACATATTTTATTATTATTACGGGGCCTTAACCCGAACACGACTTGGTATCGTTTTAAGGCCCGATATTACAAAATACACATCCATGGATTCTATACAAGGATTACATATGCCAAAACGTCCATCATCGGGATTCGATCACGAGGATCTCCTCCCTAGGCTCACAGTCACCCAAATCACTACACAACCAATACTAAGCCAAATCTAACAGTATTAAACATTGCTATCATACTACATAACTCAAATATCACAACTCAATCACTACAAACTATCCATTACCACAACGAACGATATATCACCGTACGGATGTCATCGGGGCATTAGGAGGAGTTACTTTCCGATGGAAACCTCGCTAACAACCCCTAATCCACGGATCCTTTATCAACATATAACGATAAACTACATCACATACCAATCATAACATTATGCTATCAATACAACAAAATAAAACTCAAGAACACACTCCTTTCACCTTGCAAAATGCCGATTCAAGCTTCTTATATCACAAAATGGATTACACCACAAGATCACCTAACTAATTAACACAACAAACGGAATTTGTTGCTTGAATCTAGCAAAAATCCGACCTCTCTCTCTCTCCTCCCGCGCGGTCTCTCTCTCTCTATTTTTCTTTCTTTTTCTTCTTTTTTTCTCTTCTCGGGTGGAAAATGGCGATCTATAGTGGTTCAGCAGGCAGCCGCAGATGCATCTGCGGCTGCCTTCTGTGGCCGTCCGCGCCGAATCCTCGGCTGCCGTGTGCTGCCCTCGAGCCGCGCAAAAGTCCTTTTGTCGGCGGCCGCGATTGCATCCGCGGCTGTCCGGCTCATTTTTCTCGAATTTCGTGCCACGTGGTCTTAATTCGCCAATTTCTGCGATATTATTTCGGAATGTTGTATTTTTGCAATCCGAAAATCCCTGGGAAACGTGTCATATTGTTCTGGGAGGCTAGTTCGGAGGGCCGCGACTTGATATGGAATTTGATAATTGTGTTTGGCTTTCAGGGGGCGTTGCCCCCTTTCCACCCCCGCCAGCTCACCGGCGAGCTGGGCAGCCGCTCGCTCACCGGGGAGCGAGACCCCCGAACATCGTAAGCGTAGTGGCCATTAGTCGTCTTTTGTGATCAAATCAGGTTCTTCTGGATCAACTGTTTGTCTTGCCTTAAGTAACCTCATGCTCGTTGTTCATTGTGGCGGCCTTGACCGTAAGTCGTCGGGGTGGCTTCGTGTTGGGGTCCACCTTCCTTTTCGCGTGTCGGGTCAAGTGACGACTTTGTCCTCCTGCCAGGGTTAGTAGAGACATGCAAAATTTGGGTGTCTACACTGTGATGATAAAATAAATTAAATAGCTTAATTTTTATAATTTAGTATTTTAGAAATACTAATTATAAATTAATAAGAGAAGTCTTATTCTTATTATAACTATTATTATTATTATTTAGTCCTTAAATGGTTTAGGAATTAATTAATAAATAATAGTATTATTAATAAATAATTAAGTTCCTAAATGATTTAGAAATTATAATTATAATAATTAATTAAGTTACTAAACGGTTTAATAATTAATTAATAAGAAGTACTATCATTATTAAATAATTAAGTTCCTAATTAATTTAGTTCCTAATTAGATTGAGAATTAAATTAATACCCTAATCCTAAATAGTTTAGGAGAGTTGTCTATATCTATAAATAAGAAGAGTCTTATTATTGATTAAGGTTATACACTCTTTCACAAGAATAGATAAAGTACTTCATAATTCTCTACATCTAAAGAGTTAGAGAGAGAGAGAATCAGAACTAGCCACCTATGATTTTGAGAAACTAAAATGCACTTCTTTAATTCATAGATCTTTTAGGTGGATCACCTATAGAGGCTTCACACTTGGGGAGCTGACGTTGATTTGTAAAATCTAATCGATGAATTTGAAGACGAACACGAATGATTAAAGGGAGTTGAACTTGTACCTGTGGAAGCTTGGTTCTATAAAGGTATAAATCTTTTATCATTCCTTAATTAATAATTATCGCATAAAAAAGATCATGATTATTGGTTTGTAAAATTTTAAAATATGATTTTGTTTGCTTCTGTTGCGCTATTACAATTTGATTGTATGTATGTCATGTTTTTGCAAACCAACATGGACATCATGAGTCAAACTTATGTGAATTATTAATTGTTAGATTCCGTATATGTATAGGTATGTGTTTAGAATAATTTAATTGGGTATACATATTATATAATATCATGGGTTTTGAAAACAATTACAAAAAATCGTGTTTTGGATGCATAACGATCAAACATCGTGAACTGATCAAAAATCACAAAACTGGCAGCAGCTTTCGACGCAGCTGCATTGCTCGATCGCACAGCTGCGTGGGGCCACTGGCGCAGTTGCGTTGAGACCTAGAGCAGTTGCCTAGCGAGGTGCTGATTTGGTCCGAATTTTTGATTTTGTGCAGTTTTTAAAAATTAAAATAAAGGGTTATTTTACATGATTTTATAATTAAAATAAAGAGTTATTTTAAATATAAAATTAGATTTCATGCAACTTTAAATTGTCCATTAAATGATATCGATATATGTATATAGAATGATTTAATTAATTTATAAGATGAATATTATTTATTGATATATATGTAGATATATATGATCATAAATGAAATTGATTATGGACTATTGACCAATATGATTGGATTTATTTTTGTGGATGCATGAATGAATGAGTTTTAATAAATGGGGTCTGCGTACCTCATTTTTTCTAGTTTTCTGTTGTAAATTCTATCTCCCTCCTATGTACTTTCCCTTGACTACTGATCAAGGCTTCTATTTTATGAAAATAATTTATAATAGAATTCGTTAGATTTATTTTAAGAATTGGAGCCGAAGAGCTAGGAATGCTTAAAGTGTTGGTTTGCAAAAATATGGCATACATATAATCAAATTATATAAGCGCAACGGAAGCAAGAAAAATCAGATTTTAAAATTTTTGTACAAACCAATAACCCGGATCTTTCTTATGCGACTATTATTAATTGAGGACGGATAAAAGAATTTATACCTTTGTAGAATCAAACTTCCACAGGTACAAGTTCATCTCCCTTTAATCCTTCGCGTTCTTCTTCAAATTCACCAATTAGATTCTACGGATCAATGTTAGCTGTAATGACTACAAATTTCATTAATCATTGTAAATATACTTAATAAATATTTAGCAATGAAATTAAACTTTTTGTATTAATTAATTGTGCATTAGATAATTAAATAAATGTACTTATGTGCTTATATATTTATTTAAAGAATTAAAACAATGTGTATAATTAATTAAAGCAAATCTAATTGGATTATATTTTTAAATCCAAATGAGTTGATAAACTAGGTTAAAGATATTAACCTAGTAACCCATGTATGTAATTTAATTACTAGCCCATGTAATTAATTAAACAAGCCCCCAATGCTTGATTTAATTAAATGTAACCTAGAATAATTAATGTAAGCCCAATGTGTTATTTAAATTGACCCCAAACAATTTAATTGAATGAGCCCAATGGAAATTATTCCCAAGCCCAATGTGGAGCCCAATAGGAGGTCAAACTTGGGTCAATATATATATATATATATATATATATATATATATATATATATATATATATATATATATATAGATGTATATATGCACATTTTTGCATTAAAAATAAAGGAAAAATGGCTTGGAAAAGCCATTTTGCTGAATTTTTGAGGGCCCCACTTGGATAACTTGATTTCCTAGATTGCTTGAAAATCCATCAATGTCATAAGTTGGCCAACAACTCTAGTCATTCCAAAAGTCTATCAACTAGTCATTCAATCAAATAGTAAACTAGTTTAGCCTTTAATTTCACCAACATGGATTGATTAGTGAATTAATGAAGGATTAGTGGTGGGCTATAAATAGAATGCTCCACACTTGGTATTGGTTGTTAGTTCATTTGCTAGAAAATCCTAGAGAAAATAGAGAGAGCTTTTGTGAGCTAAAGAGAGATACACTTGTGTTTGTGTGAGAAAAAGCTAGAGGAAGCCTTGGTGGATGTCCAATAGCTACACAACCTACTTTGGTATAAGGAGAAAGAGAGCCAACAAATCACAAAGGTTTAAAAGTTCTCTAAACTCCATTTTATTTCATTTTTGTAGTCTAGACAGCTTTTGATCGGTTAAAATCTATTTTTAACCGATCAAAACTCGTTTTGATGATCTAGAGGTATTTAACCATGTAATATATGTATATTCATAGATCTATGTGTTTATAACATGATTTGGTAGGTTAGAAATGCATAGAAGTTAAAGAAATATGTGTAACATGATTTACCGGTAAACCCTAACTATGCATGCTAGGTTTATGGTTGTATTTTGAAATGTACAAATCCAAAATTGGATTTTTATGGCTAGAAAGCTAGATCTATGAGTTTTAAAGATAAAACCTTTTTGAACTTTTCAAAAATAATGAATAACAAAGAAGTTATAGCTTTTACCGAAAAGGATGTCGTTTTTCAACCCTAAGTGGTTCGATCCGTAAATTTTGTGTAAAACGTTTTCAAAAAGACGATCGAACCATGGAATATTGTAAAACATTAAGTTAGGAACACATCAACACTGATTTGGTGTTATTTGGATGTGTAGATTTCATTTAATCAAGGTTTGAATCAAAGTATCAAAACTGTCCAGAAAAATCACAAAATTAGCACCTACTGCAGTACGGCGCCGGGGCGCCGTATGCAGTGTTAATCACTGCGTCCCGGCGCAGTGCACTGTTCGGTGGAAAAAATTAAAACCCGAACCGGGTCGGGTCGGGTCAGGTCAGAAAATGAAAAATGTTCCAAAAATCATTTTAGTATTTTTGGACTTAATAAATATATTTTTAAATATATATATAATTGATTTAATGGTTTAAAAGTGCATAAATATTATTATTGAAATAATAATATAATAATGATAATAAAATATTATTAAATAAATAATAATATTAGAAAATTATTAAAATATTATTATGTGTACAATAATATTTTAAGGTCAATAAAATATTATTAAATTATTAATAATATTAGATAATCACTAAAATATTATTAAAGGAATAATAATATTAGATATATACTAAAATATTATTAAATAATTAATAATATTTAATAATCAATAAACTATTATTAAATGATTAATAATATTAGTTACTTAATAAAATATTATTAAATGATTAATAATATTAGTTACTTAATAAAATATTATTAAATGATTAATAATATTAGATAATTAATAAAATATTATTAAATGATTAATAATATTAGATCATTAATAAAATATTATTAAATGATTAATAATATTAGTTACCTAATAAAATATTATTAAATAATTAATAATATTAGATACTTAATAAAATATTATTAAATGATTAATAATATTAGATACTTAATAAAATATTATTAAATGATTAATAATATTAGATAATTAATAAAATATTATTAAATGATTAATAATATTAGTTACTTAATAAAATATTATTAAATGATTAATAATATTAGATAATTAATAAAATATTATTAAATGATTAATAATATTAGAAACATAATAAAATATTATTAAATCATATAATAATATTAGACACTTAATAAAATATTATTAAAAGATTAATAATATTAGGTAATGAATAAAATATTATTATATGATTAATAATATTAGATACTCAATAAAATATTATTAAATAATTAATAATATTATATATTTATTTGAACTATATTAAACAATTAATATAAGTTCTTTGTGTTTGAAATATTATCAAATAATGATAATATTTCCTAAGTGTTTATTTACCCATAATTAATCAATTATGTGGTTCGTAAGGTTTATAAAGGTCATTATACTTACAAGTATATGATACTAATTTAAGATCAAATTGATTTAATTGTTAGGTCCGTTCAAGGATTGTTAGATTAATTTGGTTAGCAGTAAACGACGTACGAGGCAAGTTTTTCTACCCCTTAAACTTGTATTTATTGTTGCAGATATTCTTCAACCGTATTTACATTTCAATTATTGTTGAGCAAGTATTCTACACTCGTAGTTACTTGACAAACCTTTGAGTGAATTAATTATCAAAAATTACTTCACATCGTTATTGATTATTGTATTCGCACATAGTGCTTTTGCAAACTGTTTAAGAACGTCTAAGCTAATTGTTTCGGCTAGACAAATGCATGTTAAATTCATTTAATTGAATATTATAAAAGCTTATCCAAATCATTGGCTGGTGCGGATTCTTACAGTAAGACTGAGATAGAACAACCCTAGTTAAAGGGGATTTTTATTTGTCGGAAGACCGACAGCGCGCAAGAAAACTAAATGTGATGCATATACATAGGACATGAGAGGACTGATCCCCTCAAGTGTCCCGTTATTTTAACAAGGAATCAGACATTGTATGTCTGTTCTACCTTAATAGCAGTTCATGGTCATTAAAGACCACTCAGCAGTAAAGAGTCAATTCCTTCTTTTATTGAACATTGATTCTTGTTATCTTTCACAATTGCTATTGTTGAAACCTTGCAGTTATTTCCCTTCATCATGATATATCATATGCTTGTTGTTTATAAACTTGCTGAGCCATTTAGTTGCTCATTCTTGCTATATCATTATTATATTTCAGTCATTCCCGAAAGCTCTAAATCGGACAAAGGCAAGGGGAAAGCGAATGTTTAGTTTTAGTAATTGCATGCTAGTTTATATTACTGTTATGTAATTACTATTGTAAATCTTTTGTATTTTCCTTAAGATATGTAATGTTAAGATTAAGGTAATAGACCTTGGGAAGTGTAGTCTTTTGATTAAGGAACTTTTTGTATTATTCCGCGAAGTTTGAATACAATATATGTATTTCATTGTTGTTATGTATTGTACAGTGAGAACCAAACCCGAGGTTAAAGAACCCGGATTTGGGGTCGTCACATTAGCTCCCCAAGTGTGAAGCCTCTAGAGGCGATCCACCAAGAGATCTATGAATTAAAGAAGTGGATTATGATTTTTCCAAACCATGGGTGGCTAGCCCTAATTCTCTCTCTCTCTAACTCCTTAGATGTAGAGAATTATAGAGTACTCTCTCTCTAATGAAAGAGTGTGTAACCTTGATCTATAATAAGACTCCTCTTATTTATAGATCTAGTCTCTTATTTATAGATCTAGTCAACCCTCCTAAACTATTTAGGATTAGGGTTTTAATTTAATTCTTAATTTAATTAAGAACTAAATTAATTAATTACAATTTCTAAACCATTTAGGAACTTAATTATTTAATAATGAGAGTACTTCTTATTAATTAATAACTAAACCATTTAGTAACTTAATTAATTATTATAATTATAATTTCAAAACTATTTAGGAACTTAATTATTTAATAATAATATTACTACTTATTAATTAATTCCTAAACCATTTAGGAACTAAATAATAATACTAGTAATTATAATAATTGTAATAATAATAAGACTCCTCTTATTAATTTATAATTAGTATTTCTAAAATACTAAATTATAAATATTAAGCTATTTAATTTATTCTATCACCATAGTATAAATTAAATATACTTAATTTATTATTACGATTATGCCATCCACTTCTAAAATAAATATTACTCTTTTGCAGTGTGACCCTTTAGGTTCTCCATATTAAACCGGTTGTATAATAAATAAATTAGAACAATTCTAATTCATTTATTACGAATTAACTCTTTAATTCAGAATAAATAATTATTTCACAATAAGGGTAAGCCCCCTTAGTGATTAGTTGACTTTTTAGATAATATAGATTTCAACATTTGATCGTAAAAGAACCTTTCAGCAAATAGTTACCGTACAATTCAATCCTTCTACCATACAATGTCCCAATCAAATATAAGACACGAAATTTCTGTCAAGTCTTATTTATTTGATTATATGCATTTCAATTCACAAATACACAACTCTAGTTAATGTAAATTAGAAACTCATTTCTAATTACATTCAACCCTGGCCAGGGATTTCTGAGTTGTCACTTATTGAATCGCATAGGACATTCTCTCCCTTTACTAGAAGTGGTAGATCCTTTGTTGATCATTCATCTATCTCCATGTGTACCTTATTATACTCAAGCATATCCTTTGATATACCAACAGGTCTTAAGGAATATGTCAAAGTATAACTTAGTACATACAAGATACTATGATGATCTCAAGTCCAATGATCACTTGTACGACTATCACATAAGGAACTCCTATTGACAGACAAGTAAAACTCCATTAGGTGTTCCTTGAGCGAGTCACGTTCAGTGAACTTATTCTCTAATAAGCACCTACATACTTGCTTTAGTGTCTCCACACAAATGATTATGAGATCAATCATCCTCTTCATAAGAGCAAGCATAGTATGTACCAATCTATCCGGATCTACTAATCCCCTTTTTAGTGATCCAACGATTAGGAACAATTTTAGTTTTGAGCTATCTTGAATTTAGATCTCATTAGCATGATCATCATCATGGTTCTATAAGCATTGCTCGAAAACGATGGGTTATCCATTTGATTAATTCAAGTAATTAATCATGAATAAAGAAATGTCTTGATACTTTTATTAATAAATGAATAAGATTACAAAGTATATGTTTATCACATCAAATGTGATTGGCTTGAGGGCATACTACTTTCATAAAGACCCTTTTGTATTGAAGTCCGAGTTAAATGTAATAATTACATTTGTGTATTTATTCTTGTACCCTAGGTTTGACCATTTGGTTTATTTGGTGGTTTAAATAAACCAAACTAGAATAAAAGTCTATAATCAATCTAAGTAGAATATAGTATTCTATATATGCATGTTAAATATATGTATATTATATATTATCAAATATGTTTCGCATGTTAAATAATATGACACGTATTTTATATATATGTGTGCATGCGCGCTAAACAAGATAAGACAATTAATAATAAACCTCTCAAATTAAAGTATATTAAGTTGTAACGTTTAAATATATTTGGAATATCGAGCATTGCCTTCTAGCATGATAAAATAATATAGCATCAAATAATTAATATACATTTTTTGTGCACACACAAGGCTTATATCGATTATTTGAGATGTTATTTTATCACATTTGATACTTATAAGAAATTAAACATTACTATTTTATTGTGCACATATAAGGACAATATTTTTCTCTTTACTATATGGAAGTGGTAGGTCAAACTTAACTTAAATAATTTTGATTTGGATGTGTACACACATGATCATAATAATCTAAGAGGCAAAGTACAAGGAGTTACATGTTGATGTAATTGACAAAAGTTGTCTATCTATTGAATAAACTACAGTTTATTATGCACACGCAAGGCTATACTTATGTCGATAGGATCCTTATTCTCACTAGCAAATCTTTAACTAGATTTCTCGAACTATATAAAGAGGGTAATATAGTTTGATAAAAATAGTGGGAGACAACATTTTAAATAAAGACCTAATTAATTTAGTGATTAATAAAATAAATGCATGTTAACGTTGTTATTAATTCACTTAAAGAATATTACTATGTTTAATTCACTAACACTGCATAGCATATTGGATGCTAATAATTAATTAAACCGAATTGTTCAGATTGATTAAACAAATTTGAGAATAGTTCTCAATGCTGAAAAGCTAGCAAATGTCCTTAATTTGCCTATCCCTGCAAACGTTGCAGACTAAGCCTCTGAGGAAGAGATTGTTACTTTAAAAAGTGGTAAGATGATGCAATTATAGCTCATTGCATCATGCTCGCATCCATAAGTATTGAGTTACGACGTCAACACGAGAAAATGGATGCACCTACTATATTGTTGTACATTCAGTAATTGTATGGTGAGCAAAGTAGGTCAACTAGATATAAGATATCTAAGAAATTCTTCCGGTCTATAATTTATACTATGGTGATAGAATAAATTAAATACCTTAATATTTATAATTTAGTATTTTGAAAATA
Organism: Hedera helix; assembly: GCA_947179155.2. Lineage (NCBI taxonomy): Eukaryota > Viridiplantae > Streptophyta > Magnoliopsida > Apiales > Araliaceae > Hedera > Hedera helix. The sequence goes on from OX359280.1 coordinate 17,255,348, forward strand.
CTAATTATAAATTAATAAGATGAGTCTTATTATTATTATTATTATTATTTAGTTTCTAAATGGTTTACGAATTAATAAATAGTAGTATTATTATTAAATAATTAAGCTACTAAATGGTTTAGTAATTAATTAATAAGAAGTACTTTCATTATTAAATAATTAAGTTCCTAAATGGTTTAGAAATTATAATTAATTAATTTAGTTCGTAATTAGATTATGAATTAAATTAAAATTATAATCCTAAATAGTTTAGGACGGTTGTCTATATCTATAAATAAGAGGAGTCTCATTATTGATTAAGGTTATACACTTTTACACAAGAATAGATAGAGTATTTCATAATTATCTACATCTAAGGAGTTAGAGAGAGAGAGAAAATTAGGGCTAGTCACCCATTATTTGGAGAAATTAAAATACACTTCTTTAATTCATAGATCTCTTGGTGGATCACTTTTAGAGGCTTCACACTTGGGGAGCTGACATTGATCTGTGGAATCTAATCGGTGAATTTGAAGAAGAACGTGAAGGATTAAAGGGAGTTGAACTTGTACCTATGGAAGCTTGATTCTACAAAGGTATAAATCTTTTATCATTCATCAATTAATAATTATCACATAAGAAAGATCTTGGTTATTGGTTTGCAAAATTTTAAAATATAATTTTGTTTACTTCCGTTGCGCTATTATAATTTGATTGTATGTATGCCATATTTTTGTAAACCAACACGTACAACCTTTACTAATACATAACTGACATAGTTCAACTATTAATATAAAAGTTGAATTACACGACTAGCTTAAGAATTCATCATTCTTCAACCTTTTCATTTCCTTTGTCTTTGTCGGATCCACCGAACTTCTTGGGTTTAACTGTAAAATTTGTTAAGCAAGGGTGAACAACTAGATGCTCAGCAAGTATATAACGTACAATGAATAAGAATTCAAATAAAGGATCATTTTTGAAACTTCAACTCATTAATGAGGAAGCAATAGATATAATGAAACAATTCCAATAAATGAAGAGTTTTAGCTTTCATACTGAGAGGTCATTATAGACCATGAACTTTGTAAGGAATTAACAGTATTTCACTGAATTACCTCTAGAGTGTACATTAATCACAAAGATTAATTTTCACTCTCTACAAGTACTTAAGGTGATCAACCTGGCATACCATATGTTATGCATAACATTTAAACATTGCTCGCAAAGTCGATCTCCCGACAAATAATACCCCTTTTATAAAGGTTGTTCATCTCAGTCTCATCATAAGAGTTCGCACCAATGTAATTAGTTTGGATTAACTTTCAAGGAGTTATATCCATTCGATAAATCATTTAACATCTGTCTAGTCGAAATAAATGGAATAAATTTACTTCTTAAACTTCATGAATAATAGAAAAATTTTGCGTCAATCTAGAATAATCTTTCGAATGTACGTCAGTGCGAATAATATTCATCATCCATATGGAATAATTTTCAAGAATATTTCGATCAAGAATTTGCATAATATCATATTTGAGTAGGTTCAGGATACTTGCTTGAACCACCGTATAATATTAGTTCAAAATTCTCGTCATTTGGTTAACCTATAAATTTACCTACCAATTAGTCAGTATCGGATTTCACATACCAACTTAATTCGACTCACACTTTAGTATATATTTATTTCATTCATCACTACATCTGAATCCTATAAATAAAATCATCTTTATTTTATTTGTTTACTCTTTATTTATTATTTATTTTATTTTATTTTATTTGTTCAATCTTTATTTATTCATTTATTTTAATACATCTTCACAATTAAAATCTACAAATAAAATAAATTTTATTATTGTATTTGTTTATACTTCATCTATTTCCATTTACCTTCACAATCTAAATTCACAAATATAATAATCTTTATTATTATTTTATTGGTTTATGCTTTATTTATTCATCCATTTTAATTTATATTCAAAAATAAAATCATCTTTATTATTATTTTATTTATTTATTATTTATTCATTACATTCTCTATTTTATCTTATTATTATTTATTTTATTTTATTTATGAGAATTTATCTTTTTTCTCTAAAAAGTTCGACTCGACCCAGTTTGCGACCTGGTCAACTGAGTTTTCGGAATAGCGCTCTGGTGCTGCAAAAACACCTAGGGGTAGCGTCCCGACGATGGCCTCTAGAATATGTTGCTCTTATTTTTCAGTATTTTTCAATTTTATCGGTTTTGATCATTTTTGTTCTAAAGGCTTATAACTTGATCTTCTTACATTCAAATGAGTTCAAATTTAGTTTACAACTAGTTGATTACATGCTTACCATAATCCAAGGGTTTCACACTTGATCAAACATGTTAATTAGTCAAAACATAAATCAATTTTTTTAGGGTTTACATTAAAATACTATTTACTAGAAAAATTACTATAAATTTATTTTAATTCATTTTTCTTCTGTTTTACTTGGATTATCTTCGTTTCTTTTAGATTTACAACATATAATTCATAGATCTTAAAAACAACACACACATCTTGGCTTACATTATTTCGAAAATCATATTAGCACTTGTTTTAGCGATGTTTCATGGTTATGTTCATACCTATTGCATTTTTAAGCACAAAAAACATACCTAGCATAAAAACTCTTTCATAAACCCATCCTTATACCTTCAGATCCTTCATGATTATATAACACACAAACCTCCCATAACCAAACATGCATATATACTATGCTACAACATAAAAATTAACAAGTTAGGGTTAAGGAAACTTTTAAACCTTATAGTAGACTTGTTTGAGGATCTTCTCTTGTTAGACTTGCTAAACTCTTCCTTGCTAGACTCCTTCTCCTCCTTGCTCCATAAAGAACTCCCACACTTAGAAATTTCTCTCAAGCTTTCTCTCTAACTCTTCTTTAGCTCGCACTTGGTAATTTGTTAAAAATGAAATCAACCTTGTTACTTTCACTTAAGGTCTCCTATTTATACGAGGATTTCTTATACTCTATACATCTATATATACATGTATATATGTATAACATACTCCCATCTTTTAGGCCTTCATGATGAGCTATAAGGATTAGGTCACCTAATCCCTTATTTAAAGAAAAAGAAACATGGCATGGGGGATACTTATAATTTTCTATTACATGACTTGTAAAACACATGTTACACGTGTGTTTGGGGAATAGGGAGAGGGAGTGGCTATATGTATATCTTCCAACATTACGAACATTACACATTGGACTATACATTTGGGCTAACCAATTTAATTTCCACAATGGCTTCTAATTTAATTCTCTTGGGCCATACTATAAGTATCCTCATTGGGCTAATTTAATTTTCTTACAAGCCTTAACCAATTAGGCTTATATTAACTTTACCTTGGGCTTAGGTTTTCTAGTACCTTAATATTACATTGGGCCTCAATTCATTTTAATGACATTACATGTAATACTCGCATTAGACTTATTTTAATTACCCTCGTTGGACTAATACGTGGACATAACACTTGGGGCTAATTCATTAATTACACAATCTCATTTCTTATACTTCTCATGAGGTTTAGTTTATAATTCAACTTAGGCCTCTTACCTTATCATATAATACCATCATTCAAGCTTTGCTAATTCATGACTCAAGCTTTTAATCTCTTAATTACTCATTCTCTTCATATATATATATTCACACACAATTAATCATCCCAATTGCACAAAGATTTTTTTTAATTAATTTTTATTTCATTAATAATAATAATATTACATGATTTCTTGGTTATTATAGTTGTTCATCTCAGTCTTATTATTAAAGCCTGGACTAAAACAATTTGGATTGAATGAAACTTTAATTAACTTCAAAGAATTTATCATTTCATAGCAAAGGTGTTTAGTCGAAACAAATGGCATCAACTCATATCTTTAAACAATTCAAAATAGAACAATTAATTTCAAAGGCATCGAAGTGCGAAAGCTTTCGTATAAATCAAACTTGAACAATTTAATAAACTAACATATCTAGAGAACTTGCACAACTATCAAAAAATTGCGTAAGTTTAGAACTTGCCTATACTCGATACACTTTCCTCGTTTACGTTATTAACTTCCTCCAAATGGTTACCCACAATATCTATAAGAATTTATTTAATTAACTTAATCATTATTTAATAATAATTAATGTTAGTACGCGACCGTAACTTACTCGGTAATTATTTCTTTAATGCTAATTCAACCTTACGCGTCACTTCACGTCATTATAGTAATATTAACATAAAAATTTTCATATTACTCTTACTTAGTCTTATACGTCACCTTTCATCATGTATTAGTTGATAAAATTATATTATATAATTTTCAACTTATCTTTAATTAACTTTCTTAAATTTTTAACTCAATTTTTATTTATTAAAACTTTTTAACTATTTTATTATTTTCTTCCTCCTGGCTCCACTTAGTTAATTTTATTTCACACGTAAAATAATGTTTTTCTTAATTTTTCAGCATCATATACTGTTTTTAAAAGGGTCATTTATTCTCAAAATTGTAACATTTTTCATAATTCGAGATTTAATCCAAAAATTATAAAATTTATACAGTAACTACTTCATAATAGAGAGTACTTCCAGTAAACATTTCTGCCTCATCGGAGTTGTACAACTCCCAGTTACATCAGTTTTAATTTTTTAAACCCTAAATTTCGATTGACCATATCTCACTTATCCGAAGTTAGATAGAGCTCATTTTCGAACAGCTGCTACGTTATATCATTTATTTTCAGAATCCAAAAGACCTGATTTTATAACACAAGTTAAGTCTCTAAAAATAGCCTCGAAAAAACTACGCCAAGAGTTTTTTTGTTACAATTTTTTTTTTCTAATTTTTCTTACTTTACTAGAAATCCGCCATAAATAGCCATTAACATATTTTACTTCCGCTCCACTTGGTTTATTTTCATAACTCATAAACGCATCTAATACCACTGACGGATCTAAAAAATAAGTTATTGATAATGAGTTATGTCTTTTTGAAATCAGTGTAAACGAGGATTTTTCCAACTTTTAATGTTCATGTTCTACTTTTCCTTTTCTTACTTTTTCATGCATCTATTAACATGTTTACCACATAAACCTCAACATATACACCTTATAACTTCAAATCCACCAACAAACAACAAGCTCCAACAACAAATATGCTCAAACATAATTTAAATCAAAGTTTTAAAGTTAAAAAACTTTTAAACCTTTTTGTTGATTGATGATTCTTCTTCGTCTTCATTTTCTTGCTAGATGAACTTTGCTAAGTTTCCTTCTTTTCTTCCTCACCAACCTGAAAGGCTCTCTTCCTCTCTATTTTCCCTCTATCTCTCTATTCTATCTTAACTTCTTACTTGGTGAAATGGAATGAAGGATGCAAAAGTGTTGGCAAATGAAATTGATGAGTTATTTATAGAGGGCTTGGCCAAACCTACAAGTAGGTATCTCTTTGGTTGGTTTTCTCATGGTCAACTCCTTTATCTTTCATTTCTCCTACACAGGCCCCACAAATTTAGCCTTAATCACCCAATTAATTAAGCTACAAGGTTTAATACTAATTAACCTAGATTACTATACATTGGATTTGATTGAAAGTGATTGGGAGAGTGGTTATAAATGGTTGAAGACTTTCTTTTTCTTTTTTCTCTTTTATTGCATCATGCATTATCTCATGGCTTAGTTGATCCATTTTGCCCAATACTTGAATATGATTTGGGCTCATGCTTGGGCTCTTAGTTTGGGCCTTAATTACTCATTGAACTTTTGGTTGGTTCCTTGATTTGGGCATTTAATTATCTCTTAAAGCTTGCAAGTAACTTTCATAGTTAGAAAATTCAGTTATTGGTTGTTTATTACTTATTCATTTCCTTTATTTAGTCCACTTTGTTTGACTATTATTTTCTTTGCTTCTTATTTCTTTTCTTCATTAGCACTAGTTTACTTACTTTAGTAACATACTAACACTTTACCTTTCCCTACTAGTTAAGTATATTAATATACCACTACTTTCGTATACATATAATTCATACATTCATTCTTCATAAATATTATTTTAAGAAAATTATAACAAGTTCACCTAAACTAGTTTACATAAAAATTTCTATACATATTTCTTTTATAAAAATTTCATTGATAACATTTAAATTTACATTGAATTTTCATTTCCTCATCCGAAGAGTTCAAAATATTACAAGAACTCTCTAATATAGTATATTTTGTATTTAGTTATTTGATGATTGTTGATTTAATTTTTTTATTTAATTGTTAATTTATTTTTAGTTCAAATTGCTTAAACCGATCGATTTAATAGATAATCGAATAAGACAATAATCCATTATAGAATAAAAGTTTAAATAATTTTAATTTATAGATAATCGAATAAGACGATAATCCATTATAGAATAAAAGTTTAAATAATTTTAATTTTTAATAACTGTCTTAAATGATTTAATTATTTTTTTAAAATATTAAACTGACCAAAATCGACCGTGTATACCACTGCATGAATCCACTAAATCGTTGGCGGGTTGGGCAGGTGTGGGCGTCCTGACATGAATGTGTAACTTCTAATTCTCATCATACGACGCCGTTCCTTCTATCAGCAGTCCATTAACTTTTATTTCCATTTTCTTTTGTATAAAAAAAGCATTTTGGGCAAAATGGTGTCCCAACTTTGAACACTACGCACGCACGCACGCACGCACGCATGCAAATCCTTCCGCTGTGCTTCATGCTCTGCACTCTCGTTGAAACTTGAAAACTCTTTTGTCTCACTTCCGCAATCCTCCATCCGATCTGCCCACCACTGTCTTTCTCCCCAAAATCTAAACAAGACCCACGTAAATTTCTTGCAAAAAATCCAAACCCGTATTCTAATTTCAGCTTAAAATCCATCACAATTCTGCTCCAATCAACAGATCTATACCTCCTATTTTCACCCACTAAACCAAATATCAAATAGGAATTTTCCCAAATGCATGATTCGTTGTTGAATACAATATAGAGAGAGAAAGAGAGGGAGAAATGAAGAACCAGATGGTGAAAGTAAGGAGGGAGAAGCTCAAGGCATGCATGAGATGCCCTCTTTGTAACAAGCTCATGAAGGAAGCCACCACTATATCTCTTTGCCTTCATACGTGTTAGTTACTCTGTTTCATTGTTTACTAAGTGTTCTTTCTGATTTCATTTGCTATTTTTGTTGAGGGATAGGAGTTGTATTGCATTTCTCAATTAGGATTGTACTACTTGTTAGCCTTTTCTCGGATTTGGGTTTATGTTACTTTTTGAATTAGCATTCTAAATTGGGCTTATGCTCGATGGCTTTTTTTGATAGCCTATTTGCTGATGTATTATCTGTGGTGCTTCTGAGTTGGGTTGTTCTTACTCAGGAATTTTGATCTGGGTCTATGTTACTTTAATTATGGATTATAAGTTACTTTGCAGAAATGAACCGTGTTTGAGTTGTATCTACACGTTCTTTTGCTAGGTATCTATCGAATTTGTATGGATCTTGCTAGCTTCAGCTTTCAAAAATGTTCATATTGGGATGCCAAAATACTGCATCTTTTTTGTATTTCAAGGATCTGAAGTTATACACTTATCCTTTTTCGTAAAGGAATGAACTTTTGTTTTTACTGTCAAGATGAGTATGTTTTCTAATATCCAGTGAAGTTGTATATCATGAAATAAAGTTTGTGTTTGATGGATGAATTGATCATTGTACAGCCACATAAGTAGTTGTGTTTAAAGTGAATGAGCTCTTTTTTGCTCTACCTCGTATAGATTGTAATGATTCTTTCTTTCTTACATAGGCCAACAACGAATTCTCTATCTAGTGGTACTAGTTCCGATAGATAGTTTTCCTAATTGGATAGCGAAAGCATGTGATTGTGCCTTTTCTCTTGAATACTTTAAACACTTTAAGTATGATAAGAGTTGCATATACTGATTCTGATGTTTATGGCTGTAAATCATAATATCATTGTCATGGGTATAACCACTGGCAGCCCATTGAAATTATATTGAACGAATATGATATTTTTCGTTTGAAATTATACTGAACGAATATGATATTTTTTGTTTTTATATATTTCATGTTTTTCCTTTCAACATGCTTTCTGGTTCTTCCGTCTATATTCTTTACCCGTTTTTCCATCTAAGTGGTAGTACAATCTAGTTTGAACTTAAGGGATATGCTATCTTCTTCTAAGTTCTAATAGAATGTTTCTAGCAGGGTTCAAAAAAGCAGCAGGCAGACCACAATGGTGAAGTGGGGGTGCCTGTCGCCTAGGCTACCTAGGTGGTTTATTTATCTATCTTTTTATTGATATTTATTTATACTATAAAAAGCATATATTAAATGTAAGGATCAGACATTTTATATGAAATAATGCCAAAAAACAATCTTATAAAACACAACAAATTCATTTCAAGAATTGTAGAGCTTCAAGGCCTACATTAATCAATGCGGGAGAGGATTCATTCCTGCCTAGATGGGGGCTAGAAGGAATTTAAAATTACTGGTTTCCAGTGTAAACTGCCTTTGTTTAGTTTGGCACCTATTTCTTTTTTGAGTTTTAAGAAATCTGTGTCAGCAGATGCACTTTAGTGGATAATGCCTATGCGTTTGTGAAAATTAATTTATGCTTTTTACATTTTGTCTGAAAATTGTATCCTCTAGCCTCTAATGGGAAGGTAGCACTACTGTCTTAGCCAAACCTACTAGGCTGTTTCCAGACATGATTCATGCTTGTTTTATATACAAATTTATTTGGTTGTGGGAGAAATATATGTTGTATTACACTAATGACTAATCTGACAGGTTCCTATGTAGGTGCAAGTCAGCATCTTGTTTTGCTTCAAATTCACAATTAGTTCCTTAACCAAAATCATTTTTCTGTTGATTACTCTTAACTCTTCTCGCATCTGAACTTTGTTTGACCTGAATATTCTGCAAATTATGGAATTTTTTAATGCAAATTCTTCTCAAATTTGTGCAATGTCTTAGTCAGCATGTTAAAATATTCCCGAAAACTTGTGAGAGTTGCTTCTACCCCCATTAGGGAGGTGTTAAGTAAATTACTTGTGTTGTAAAACTGTTACTCTTGTAGAGCTGTTTTTAAATTGATTACAAATTTCCAAGAAAAATGATTTTCATTGCAAGAAATGCTGCAAAGCCGAAACTTTTTTAGAATTCTGAACTATGTACAAGCGCTCACAAAGAATGCTTTTTGTTCAGTTTTTAGCTGGGATCTGAGCCCAAAATGTTTTCATGGTTTGCTAAATGTTCTGGAAAGTTAAAGCAATGATTGGGTACTTTCATCTTTGAAAACTGAATGAAGGACTGGCTAATGGTTTTTGAGAGAGAGAGAGAGGGAGTGATTTCTTTTTGCTTGGTATTTCTATTTTCTTTTATGATTGCCAATAGGAATATCAATAACTAGGAAATGAAGTACATTGAGCAGCTTTTGGAAGGTTACGAGAGGCATAATCCTTGTGGTACCTTATCAATTTAACAAAGAGTGAAATTGCTAAGTTGTAACAACATATTAAACTCAAGCAAGACACTTAGGATTGTCCAAATTTTCAAATTTGAGATAGCATGCAGACTGTTTGAGAAGAATAGCACATTGTAATACTTCCAGAGCACATTAAAGGTAGGAAACAAAAATTGTTGAGCTGGAGAGGAAGCCTCCTTTAAATTGTTGCTACTTCAAATGGTTTTACATCATAGACAGCCTATACACTGCATCATAGACAGCCTATACACTGCATCTCTGCTTTAGGCGGACTATTCTTCCAGGCTGCATATCCACCTGCTAGTATAGCAAATGGGTTTCTTAGACTGGATTTACTTTTTGTGATTCTAGGGATTTATTAAAGCAGAAGAGAATCTGGGATATGTGTGACTGATTATGTGGTGGAGACTTTGTTTTAGATTTTTTGGGGTTGGAACATTGGCACTTGGATAGTTCTTTGACTGATTAGGTGTTTTATTTTGGGCCCCGCATTGTATTGAATTTTGCTTGTGCAGATTGGATTTGTTTGTTCCGTCTTTCTTTGGGTTTTGCAACCTTGGTGCTATGAATAATAAGCTCTTGAAAAAGAGCTATTTGGATTTTTAGATGATATATTTAACTTCTCAATTCAAGTGGAATTTGCATTGCTCGTATGTGATTTATATGATGAAGAATTTTACACTGGCAGACGTTTTTAAGTTGAAGCATGAACTCCTTTTTGAGGTTCTTAATTTCCTAGTCTAAAATTCTGGTTTATGTTTTTTTATTGTTGATAGCATGATGATATTCAATGTGAATTTAAAAGTATTCTAATAGATTATTTTCTTTTTAAATCTAAAAATTAATGTTCAATGTGAATGTAATTTACCTCTCTCTTTCTGAAGACTTCCACAGGTGGTTAGGTCTTATTGTAGTATGATATTTCTTCTTTTAGTTGATAAATAAATTTTAGGGATCAATTCCGTGTTTAAGAAGATAAAAATGTAACCTCAACTAATTCAATTTATCTTCATTCAACTGGTAACTTTGAATTTTAAATATTCACCCAGTTTGCAGGAAGTGTATATACAAAAAGCTCTCTGATGAGGAGACGGATTTCTGTCCCATATGTTATACTGATCTGGGCTGCATTCCTGTTGAAAAACTCAGGTGAGTCTCGTATAAGCATTACTAAGCCTCAATTTTCATTTTTCTTTCTCTCTCTGGGTTCTGTAATCTGACCTCATGTATTTAGTTAACTTTTTACCATGATATTACATATAAATTTCTTGTATATACATAGTTTTGTAATTGTTTCACTCAAAATTTCTACTGCTAACCTATTATTATGCTGATAGATATTAGCATTCAATACTGATCAGATATATCCTTGATGCTTAAACTATTTGCTGTACATATTCAATCATGGTAATTTACTATCACCTAGAAGCATAATATTCATCTTTTCCCTCCTACTTTCTTCTCTAAATAAATGACAAAGCCTTAAGTTTAGTGGCAGTTGTCCGTTTAGAGTTTTCATTTGAAGAACTGTTGCATTTATATTGGCCTTGATTTTGTAACACCAGTGGCTTATGTTTTTGTCTATATACATTTAGTTTTCCTGCCAAATGACAAATTGCAGGCCAGACCATAACTTACAAGATTTAAGGGCCAAAATATTTCCTTCTAAAAGAGAAAAGATCAATACATCTGAAGTTATGGCTTCAAATTTGCTGCCACTTAAAAGGAAGGAGAGGTCTCTATCGTCCTTAGTGGTCAGTACCCCAAAAATATCAATTCAGGCTGGATTGACTGGGAAGAGGTCAAAACCTGCCGGAAGAAAGGCGGCTACGTCTTTACGAGGATCAAGTTTTACCATGAAGGAGTTGATTAAGAAAGAGGAAGGTCCTATAGAGGATTTGCCAGAGAGTTCACGATCACCTGAGACTCTAAATGAAATTGTTCAAAATAGAAGACAGGTAAAGGAGGCAAAATTGGATCCTTGAGCTTGAATGACTTTCAATGCGCTCAAGGTTGCCACAAACTAGTACTTGTTGGAAATTATGCTTCCAGTTGTAACTTTGTTTATTTATATCTATTTGTAGAACTCTTTATCAACTGAGCCTCTTCACAAGCAGATATCTAAAAGAGATTTAGAGGCTGATGCAGAACCTTGGGGGGGCAACGTTGATTTATGGAAGCCCTTAAACTGTCTCGTTGAAGCTGCAAACAGAACCAAAGCCTTTAAAGTGAACTCGCAAAGCTCCTGTCCTGCGAAACCCGAGCCGCTTAATGCTCATGACTGTGAAATACATCTGCCTAAGAGCAAAGTTAAGGAGAGTGGACATATGTCAAAATTTGACGATAAAGATTTAACGACCATGATTCCCGGACCATATAAACGTAAAAGATTGCGTGTACTTGGTCGAAAAAGAGCAGCTGAGGGGTTGTCTGATTTATCGCAGGCTGTGCTTGATGCTACCGTGTCTAAGCGAAGTAGGAGAAATAGTCCAATTTGGTTCTCATTGGTTGCCGCAGAGGATCAGTAAGACTGCATTTTATAGAAAAAGTTATTATGACTTTATTTCCTTGGTAGTTTGATCTTTTAATTGTTGTTTAGATTTGTTTTCTTCTAATGGTCTCAGGGGAGGAGATATTCCGTTGCCACAGATATCTACGTGCTACTTGAGGATAAAGTTAGTTTTCTGATCCTAAATCTAATCTTTTGCTTTTGGCAGTGTCATGTTACATTTTTTAAATTTTTGGTGGCTTTTTTCGATGGTATTCTGCTTCTATTCTATACTGTTATTTCCTCTGGTCATGTATCAAATTATTAGCTTTGGTTAGTGCTGTCTTATTATATATAGTATTCTGGTAAATGATTTTTAACTCAATATGACAATGGAAAAGTGAACTTTACAACATTGTATGCCACTCTTTGTCTCACCCAACCCCCTATAGATACTGGTAGAAGGGTGTGGAATACTTATAAACGTTATGTGGAAGTATAATCCAGGTAAGAAACTCACTATTAGGTTGTCAGATCATACATCAATATTCAATAGTTTTCTTATCTAGAAGCAGGAGCAATTTGCCAAATCAACATAGTGCTTTTAGTGTGGTACTAATGTAGGACAATCGTGAGAAAGCACTATTCTACAAGCTAGGACATTTAAATTGATACAAATCATCAATGGAAGAATTTATAGGAGGATGTACTCGGTTTTTGGATTGACTAAAGAGGTTGGGGATGGGCAAAGTATGGGTACACTTCGCCAAGTCTATCCTTGGACTGTGAGCTGAAGTACTGAACCAGGAAAAATGTATTTTGAGTAATCAGGATCTTTTAGGTTACGAGGGGTTTAAGTTCAACATGAATAGGGATGGCTTGTTATCATATAATTTAAGGCTTGAAACTCACTTTTGACAAGGTGTGTCTGTATTCATGAGATGTGTACTTAATATACTCCTTCCATCCTCAAAAGGATATCTAAAAGTATACTGGGATTTGTCCACGAAAGAATGATGCATTAGGTTAACTTGTGTTAATATACTTCCTTGCTCCTATACACCTTCATGGGCCTTTTAAGAGTTTGTAAAAGGCATTTGTGTGGAAAAAAGAGGATTACCCACTATGATTGTAACGTTTTAAGCATTAGACCACTAAACTTTAAAAAAATGTAATTGGCACACTGAACTTGTTAAAAACTATGAATAACCCCATTCCGTCAAATTTTAATGACGACCGTCTAATTTGCTGGGTTTTTTCCCTACTTTTAAAAAAAATGACATGTAAATTCTTATATGGATGATGTGGCTTCTCATTAATTATGTGGCAAAAAAATAATTAAAATAATAATAAAATTAAAACTCTCTTCAAAATAAACTCAGTAACCCTCTTCCTCTACTACTCATCTCATCTCCACCACTTTTGCTGCAGATCCTCACCAGAAAACCCCCTGGTCCCATGGCCCAAAACCCTAATGTTCCTCGTCAGATCTTGCAAAGCCTACTTCGGAAATGGTTTCGCTTGCTGATTCGATCTCCCCAACTAGATTTTTTCCCCTTTTCTTCCTTCTCTCTCCCACTAAAGCTCCGATTTTTCTTGCAAAAAAACACCAAAACCTAAATCCTCATTCAAACCAAAGCTCATAAAACCACGCGACTCTCTCTCTCTTCAAATCACACAGCTAGCCTAGATTCAAACCAAATTGGAAAGGGAGAAAAATCAAACTAGATGGGGAAGAATAATAATAATCTAACGGATAAGGGTCGGAACTTGCCGGTGGACCCGAACCTTCCCAGATGGGTCTGCCAGAACTTCTGTCACAGTCTCACCAGCGTTGATTCTTACGCCGACAAGTTCCTCAACGACTCATCCTTTCATTCGGGTTAGGGTTTATTTTCCTCATCTTTCTCTATACTATATTTAATTTATTTGTTCCTCAACGATGGGTGGTGATAAGGTATATGGTATGCTTGCGTAAAGTGAACGTTGCTCAGATCGTTTTCTAGCAAATTTGTATTGTGGAACACGCACAACCCCTCAACCCATCGCTTATATGGAAGCAAACACCTTGGTACAATTGTTTGTGCAAGGAAAATTGTGTTAAATGGAACACCAACGACTCCTCAACCCGTTGTCTATATGTAGTTAAGAACCTTGGTACAATCGACGATTGATATATGGTAGAAGACACCACACACAACTATGAATTGTTGTATAATAAGTCAATATTGAATCTCAAGAAAAACTTAGAAAACGTTTAGAAATTCTCAAAGAACCAAAAGATAAATAAACCTCACAAGAAAATATATTGAATAGTGATTGAATACTAATTGTTTACAAGAGCCTTTGATGTCTATTTATACTAATTCTATGAAATCCTAATCCTTAAACAAATAGAAAGTAACATTACACAAAAAACCTAATCAAATAAGGTAACAAAATCCCAATTAGAATAAGAAAAACAAGCAAAAATTCATCAAAAACGCGTCATGTCCGCGTTATAGTGCCTGGGCGCTTTCTGGAGGCTTAATCCCAGCGTTGGGGCGCTGACCTTTCTCTGCTGCCCAGCGCCGGGGTGCTGCTCGTAGTTCATTTTATAGCGCTGGGGTGTTGGCCCATTTTCTGCTCCGATGTCTTTTGGTAAAACGACCATAACTTTTGATTCGGGAAGAGTCGCGGGACGACCACCTATCAAATCGAAGCTCTCGACGAGAGCTATAATAATATCTACGCTCCTAACCAAGAAAATGTATTCTAATGGGTTTGGTGGTTGTTCAAAGTCTCTGTCCAGAATTTCGCTGAAGAATTTTTCAACCCAACTACTTTGACTCACTTAATGAACTCAACTTGAATTGACCTTGAATTGAGCTCCATTTTAAGCACCATTGAATAAACTTTAGCCAAATAGCTTGAAATCCATCCAATAAGGTTTCCCTCGAACTCTTTAGCCTAGATGTTGATAACAATTTGAATTGAATTTTTGTCTTTTAATGTAGCCCCGGTCAGGATTGTATTATTCCCCTCATTTTGAAAAAGATTTGTCCTCAAATCTGGCCTTACATCAAAATAAATTAAATTAGAAACATTAAATATGACAGAAGCACAATTCTTACCTAGCAAATTAAACTTAAAGACAATGTCAGCAATGCTAGTAAGATATGAATTTTTTTTATCCCCTCTTGGATCATATATCAATCTTGAAAACTCTTCATATTGCAAATACACTCATTGAAGAATTCTTGGATCAAATATCAGTATATGTAACTCCTTATGACGTATATACGAATTCCTGTGTTTATAAATTTCGGGATCAAACACAAAACATACACAATTAACATATATCCCATGGCCAATTGATAATGTTGGTAGCCTAATATCTTTGTCCATACGCAAATGCACCCTCTTCAATTCACTTGAGTCAAAAACCAAGCAAAACCAAAAAACATGTAAATCTAAATCAATTATGAAACCAATAAACACATGCTTACATGTATGCTCCACTAGAACAAAAATAAAGATACTCCCCTTTATATATTCCATGCAAGGTCTCATTTGGTTCGCAATTTGCTCTAGTTTCCACTCAATGTTGAATTCCGTCTCTTTATAAATCTGCATAACACAAATAACCTTCCTATTTCCATTAACGTTTAACATAATTAGAATAAAATAATGATGCTAATGGATCTAAAAGGTCATAACCAACTACACAAGATGAAAACGCAACCGCAGAACTAACATTACGATCAAATGTATAGTCCACAAATTTAACCTTTCTTTCCCCATCAAGGATAGTATATTCATAACCATGTAACGACACTAACTCCAATGGAAAAACACTACCCGTATGAAATCGATCACAATCAACGCTAAATGATGATAACTCATGTACATATTGAACATCTTGAAAACGAGAATATAGACAAAAACAATTAGAATGAATGTTATGAAAATAAGCACATTGAAAATGACAACTAAAATGAAGAGTATGATCATAAACTAACTCAACATATATCAAATACTCTCCATAGTTTATGATAAAGATGATTCTACCATCAAAATAGCTAAAAACAAATCTATCAATGGAAGGTTATAAAAACACTAGATGCGTTAATCAATTTAATTGAAATAACTAGCCATTTATATAACCCATATGCCAATGCTACTTCCTATTCATCTCTTACTCTAATTTGATGATAACCAACACAAATATCATGCAATTTATATAAGTGGTTTTTAGAAACGACACAAGATCTATGCAATTCATCAAATATATAATCTAAGTAAAGAAAATAATATCGATACTTGTTTACTAACTAGGGATAACCCGTACCTGAAGACACGATGCAACTAATATAACAGTTGAATACTGTATCCAATATTTTTAGATTGAAAAATCTAAAACTGTTGTGGACTCTCAGTTCTGTAATAGAACTGAGAGTCCAACCATTAATACAAAAAGATTGATACTCAATCCAGTCATAGTTTTTTTTAGGCAAACATTAGTGTGCTACTCATTCCCAACTTAAAATTAGTTCTTGACAGGTTTGAGCAATTAATTGATTGACGATAGCGGGCTCAAATTTGTGTAATATAGTATTTTCGAGTATCCCACATACCTTTCATTTATTGACAAACCGGAATGAGAAGTTTGACAGCATTTATTTGCCTCCAGTATCTCTAACCATTGATCAATATGATCCATGAACAGTATTTCTTGTGAAAAAAGGGTAGTACTGCAAGCTATTTGGTGGGATCCAATAAGGGGAAAAAAAGATGTAAAAATTTAAAAGAAAGACTTTTGTATATATACCAAAAAATATAAAATGAGTTCTCTAAGTCCAAACAAAAAAGTATTGTCATAACACAAACTAAATTGCATCACCATAACATTTTTTCTTAAAATTGGACAAAAGAATCTCATACCATGAGTCAGAGCCTACTACAATAGTTGCTCTCGATATAGCCCGCAAAAACACCAAAGAGATGACACGTAATTGTCCGTGCCTGAAGGCACGACGTAGATTAAAATTTCAAAAATACTCTATTACCTAAATACTCTTTGCAACCTAAAATAACTTACAAATCAATTAGAATGAATCTGAACCGTTCCTGTGATTTTCCGCCCAAATCAATTTGCATGTGAAAACATAATGACCGCAATACCCGAAAAATAGGAAAAATGCGTCAATACTAAAAGGGTGACCCATGTTGTTTACGTGCAATATTATTTATTTATTATAATTATAATAATAATAATAATTATTATTATTATTATTATTATTATTATTATTATTATTATTATTATTATTATTATTATTATCAGTAGCAGTAGTAGTAGTCTTATTGTTATTGTTATTGTTAGTAGTAGTAGTAGTATTCTTATTATTATAATTACTATTACTATTACTGTTACTGTTATAGTGTAGTGGTGAATTTGATTTATGCGGGAAATGTGAGTGGATAGATTTTTAAAAAAAAGATGTTGAATTGGGAGGAAAAATGAGAGATAGATTAGTAACCGTTGGATGTTGAAGCCCCAAATGATTTTAGACTGTTGGATGTTAAAGCCTAAATTGATTTGAGGCCGTTGGATGTTAAAATCTTGGGATTTGAGCCACTCTGTTTTATATTATAGATTGAAAATCAATGCACATGCTTAACGATCCCTCCTCCTTAGGTACCTTGAATGCTGAAATTGCATATGAACTTACGCTTTCTCTAACGAACCCCTGCTCTACCAACTCCAGAGCCTGCTTTTGTAACTCATTCGTCTCCTCGGAATTACTCATGTAAGCTAGTCGGTTTGGAATGATAACACCGGGTATGTAATTAACCACCTGCATAAGAGACAAAAAAAAACTAGGCAAAGAAGAGTTATTATTGTTAGTATTCAAAAGCGTCTTTTTGTACAAAAGTACAGTCATCGGCTGTTTAGAAAACAACGCTCTTTCACTCTCTTTTTCATAGTCACTCAATTTTCTCTCTTCTTTTCTCTCAATCTCAATCTTATCAATCTCTTTTTTACTTTTACTTTTGTTTTGACTTTTACTTTCAGTCTCATTCTCTCTTTTGTTTTCATCTTCACTCTTGTTTTTTTTTTCTCTCTCGCATTCTCTTGTTCACACTTTCTTTTGATCACTCGCTTTTATTTCAACACTGCTTTTTTGTAATCTTGTTCACACTCTTTCTTTTGATCACTCGCTTATATTTCAACACTGTTTTTCTGTAAGTATTTTAGATCTTCTTGAATTTGCTCGTATGTCATTGACACTAAAATGATATTCTTTTGCTTATACACCAATGAATACTTATTCGTAGAGTTGTCACGCTTCGCATGCTTGTTGATCTACCATGGCCTTCCAAGTAACAAGTGTTTGTCGAAACTATATCGTATAACACCTCATTTTCATATTTCCCAATTTTGAATGAAACTACCACCTGTTTAGTCACCTCGACCTCTCCAATACCATTGACTCCTTGCAACGTGTAAGGCCGAAGATGCGCAACCGTTGCATATTTTTAAAATTTAATGACCAAATGCTGAAAAGTTGAAAACCACAGTGGGGTAATCGCCCCTTTTGCCCATTTTGTGTGGTTAAAGGAGAAATCACTGGGAAGAATTCTCAAGGGCTTTCGTTGACAGATTTACCGCAGTGGCAACAAAGTGCATCTGAACAATTCAAGCTTGTTGCATGACAAATTTATGGTTGAATAATTCTGGAATTTAATGGAAAAATAAAGGACTGAAAAAATGGTGAAAATCTGCACTCCACTGGCCCCACGATTCTCAACCGCAGTAAAGTAAATTGATCACAATTAAAATTTAGATCTCAATAATAGTCTCCAATAATCTGTATAATAATAATTTCTTGGAGATTACTATTTAGAGAGATTCAAAATCCAATATTACGCGGGGAACAGTAAAAGTACTAAGCCACTAAAATACTTTAACTAAAAATAATATTTCTTAATAAATTTAAATACCTCAGGTCCCCAGTAGTATATATAATAAATAAATCAGATTTTTCTTTGACATTTCTTTTGTTCAATGATTTGACGCTTCTTTTCTTCAACAATTTGACGCTTCTTTTCTTCAACACACCTACTCCCCAAATCTCATATATCCATCACACTACCTTCCATTCCATTGCTACAAGGAAAGATATATCCTTTCCAGCGCAAGCTCCAGCTACAAACCTGCCGACTCACTTACACCGAACAGTCCTCCAAATCAACATATATGACTCTTAAACCCATAAAAACCTCTAAAAGCTAAGGCTTATGTTTCTATTTTGATGAAAAACAGACTGTAGGACATTAATGAAGAAGTCTTAAAGCTTTTATGATTGTGGGGGAAGAGCAAGAAATGAAGAGTATAAATCACCTCCTATATTTAATGAAGAGGTGAAAGAGTTCATGGAAATTGGTAAAGGGGAAGATGAGAAAGGCAAAGCTATACTCACAACTGCTTATGATTAGGGGAAGGACAAGGATAGACTCATTTTTACCTTTGATAGCTTCAGCTGGGGATGGTAATCTGAAGGTGCTTATTGATGGGGTAGCACCCATTTCATAGATTTGACAAAAGCAAAGAAGCTTGGACTAGACGCTGAGGAGATTGAACCTATAAAGGTAAACAGCCGCTAGTTAGCCACCACGGATGTCCTAACTTCCACTGGCAGGTAAATGGGCATGACTCTGTCACTGAGATTTGGCTTCTTCCATTATAGATTTGGGAAGCGAATTTGGGAATCCATTGGTTGAGCACATTAGGTCTTATCACCTTTGATTACAGCATGCTTAACATGTAGTTTGAACATTGACCAAGTATACCAAGTTGAAGTGAATAGGCCAGGAATCAGCATCACTCCACAGTTTTAACCATTGCTCAATCCTCTTGGATGGCACAATTGGTTGAGAGTTATGAAGAAGACCAAGAGAGATTACAATTGGTTGGGTAGTTGGTACCCTTTGTAAGTTGAGGTATCAAGTCTTTGAAGAACTCCTTAAGAAGGGAATTGGTGGGCAATCAGGAGCTAGAGCAACCATTACAAGGATCAAACAATACTTATTTTGATAGGGCTTAGAAAATACATCACTTGTAGGGTAGCTGAACGCGTCACTTTCCAGGCCGTCAAACATGAGACTATGAGGACCCATAGTCTATACAGCTCATCCCTATTCCATGTTTTATCCATGGACTTTATTGTAGGGCTGCCTAATTCCCGAGTGTTTGAAGCATTGTTACCATTAAGGCTGATCAACTAGCTATGTAGAACAAAATCAGGTACGAGGAACGCTACATATGGGAGAATGCACAAGGCATTTATTTCTCGTACCATGATTCAAAACGATAGGAGCTAGTTCGTAAAACGCATGGCAATAAGAGTTCCCTGATACCTACTTGTGAACTTTGAAGTTATTTGGGTTTGCTCAGAAGACTTGAAAAATTCCCTCACTTCATACCCCTTACTCCGGCCTACTTAAGCTAAGGCCTTAGCCAATCACTTGTTCAAGAATATATTCAAGCTACATGGACTTCCCGCTTCCATAATCTGTGATTGAGATTCTTTCATCCTCAGTGAATTTTGGTAGAGCAGGCTCAAGTTGATGGGGATTAGGTTGCGGATGAGAACCTCATATCATCCTCAGAGTGAACTTAAGGAATAATCCAATTCTTGGAGCAATATTTGTGGGATTGCTCCAAAGTAGTGGTGGAGTACCTGGTTGAAACTAGCTGTGTGGTGGTGTTGCACACCAATTTTCATACTGCTCTGGGCATTTCACCCTATCACATGCTTATGGCATTGATCCAACACAATGCAACTTGCCTCCCCCCCCCCCCCCTAAGGACAGCCTAATATACTGCTTTGGTTGCCACTAGTAAGAGCAGCTGGAGATTATCGAACTGTGTGATTTTGAGAAGGAAAAAAAGGAAGGGGATTTATAATTCATAAGGAAAGAATTTAAAACTTATGAGAGAAAGGAAAAGAGAAGAAAAGATGGTTAATTTCTTTGCTCGTATTTGTGAGTTTTGAAAGGAAAATTTAACTTAAAATAATTCATTACTCTTTGATCCTTGTAAGATTATTTTTAATAAATCACTACAAGGATGTTTTTGGTACTATAAAATGTTATACAAGTGTTCGATCAATTTCCTTCTCCTTCTAAACCTTCCTTATTTTGGAAGGAAATTTTTGGGAGGAAATTTACTTCAAATTTGCTTCCCTCTCTTTTCTTTTCTATCCTCAAAAAAACTCACAAACAAGGACTTTAAGTTTCTCCCTCAAATTTCTCTCCTTTCCTTTCCTTTCTATTCTTTCTAAAACTCACAAACACAATGTTGGAGGAAGCTCATCAAAGAATGAAAGTGCAGGCTAACGACCGAAGATTCGAGAGGCAATAAGAGGTGGAGTAATTGGTTACTTGAAGCTGCAAGCATACAAACAAGGCAGCAGCAATGAGGATGAATGTAAAGCTTGCTCTTAAGGCTTATGGCCCCTTCAGGATTCTTGAAAGGTTGGCACATTGGCTTACAAATTGGAGCTCCCTTCTACTTCCAGGTGTCACAATTGAAGGAGCATTTGGGAACCGCAACAATCTGCCCACATCTTCCCTCTGTTTTGAAGGATGATACTCTCTGTCCTCCCTAAATTTTAGAACAATAAATTATTCAGCAAAACAACAGGGAAGTATACTAGCATCTGATTCAGTGGAAAAACTGTAGTGTGGACGAGGCTACTGGGAAGATGAAGGGACCTTGCAGCATTTTTTCCCAGATTTCACGCTTGATCCACGAAGACATGGATTTTTCCAAAGGAGGGAATATAAAGGCGTAACCTTATAATTAGATTTCAATTCTTTCGTTATAATGACATTTTTGTAATTTTGTAGCTATTAGGATAAGAATGGTAGTAGCTTTTAAAATATTCCGCTCATTAGTATACATTGTTGTAAGCAATGTATTTCCATTTCAATTTTTATTTGAATGAAATAGTGAATTGAGAGATATAGTTTCTTCCTTATCCTCTTCCTCACCTCAAATTAACTCTTTTTTCTTTCCATTCTTTGTCCCTCCCTCCAATTTTGCTTATGAAATCTCTATATTTTCTATTGTTCTCATATTTGTTTGGAACAAGCTTAATCCCAACAAATTCAGTTGTAGTTTCATAAAAGTTTATAGAGTTAAACTACGTGGTTTGTCCAGAACCCAGTCTGTAGGCTGTATGGGAAATGGGTTGATTTAATGGCTAATGGCTAAAGTTTAATGGGGTGAGGGTCGTCACTACTGGGTTGGTTCAATGAATAATGTTTAAATGGGTTTCATATGGATGGTTATAATGGATGAGTCAAACCCATCAACCCAAATACATCCTACAAACTTAAAAGTAGCATCTATATTATAAAACTGGAGGCTTTATTGGCAGTTATTTTTGGTGTTAACTTTTGGAAGCTCTGTCCCAATTTTAGATTTCCTAATAACTCCAATAAGTCGTACATTTGTCCGCACAAAAATCCCACTTACTCACTTACAACCGTCCAAGTGTTTTGGGTACAATAGTAACTTGGGTAAGTCTTTCAATTTCAAACCATCTATCTATTAATGTACGTTTGTAACTTCTCTTCCCACTATTCCCGCACCATTTACGGCCGCAGTTAAATTCTTCTTAAACTGCTTTTATAGAAATCAGAAGATTCAGAACACTACTTACTATCTTCTCCTCCAAAGCTTCATCAACCTCACTTAACGCCATAAACCTTCAACCTCCAAAATTTTCACCACTTATGCTACCCCATTTCGGCCAAATACCTTCTTTTCCCTTTACCTGACAAAAAGAAATTTTGCCTCGGTTATGCTTGATAGTTTGGGAATTTGCACTAGAAGAAAAAGTGGAGAAAACCCAATAACAAAAGGTAGCAGAAGAAAACTTTCATGTATTTAGTTATTCTTTTTGTCTTTTCTATTTAATCATTTGAAGTATGTATTCTTTTTCCTTTTTTTGTTTTTTTTCTTAGGAGTGAATGTTATGATTTAGAGCAGAATAGTGAGAAGAACAGAGGGTTTGCATTAGTCACAATGGTTTAAGGGAGAAAAGCATGGAGAACAGAAGTCTAATGGTTTTCACACACGCATCGTGTGTGCTCAGGATGCTAGTTTTTTTAAAGCACAGTTGATAGATGTTATCCTTGGGTTGGGTAAGGTGTGGGTCAGATTGACTGAACGGGTCCATCATATGGGTTGTGTGTATTGTATCAACTGGTCCGGTTTGGGCATTGGATTACTGGGGTGGGCTGGATCTAATATACATATGACCTTTCAAACATTATGCCAAAATAAAACAAAAGATCACACATGGTCTTTTAACACCGCTCATTTTTGCATTATTAGTGTATCAAACTTTAATCCTTAAATTAATGCTTCTTTGTTTTAGGTATGTAAATATAGTATTAAATGCAAAGCTTAGAATATAAACAAATAAGAGAAAAAATACGATAGCTTGAACGGGACCTAAAATAATTAGCCTTCTTATTTCTAACAACAAAGTTAATGATTAAGCTTCATTAATTTAATCTAAAATTCAAAAGTTGAAGTATAATGTTAATAGTAGAAGATTATTGTATGATATTACTACTCGGTGGATTACTGTATATATTTAGGCTACTCATGATTTAGTCAAAGAGAAAACTTGCAATAAGCATATACTTTTCTTTGTAAGTAGTCAAAGAGTTTGTTTGGTTTTAGAGAGAGAAAGTGAATTGAAAATAGAGAGAGAAAATGAACAAAAATTTAGAAAGAGAACGAGAAGAATTTTATTTAGCAAGAAAGTGGGGAGAGAAAAAAATGAAGCCATAAAGTGAATAAAAAAATTAAGAGAATGGAATTTCAAAGCGTAAAGATAGGAAGTGAAGAAAATAGTCACAAGAAGTGGTAGGAGGAAAAAATTATAGAGTAGAGAGAAATTCTTGAAAGAGAAAGAAATTAGAAATTTGTGGCTATCCACTTAACCGGCAAGTTTTATTTACTTGTTGATCCAACCAATTTATGGTGCAAAAAAATAAATAAGTCACACAACCCGTTTAATCACTACCACATCTAGTTATTGGTTCCAGGGTACATGCTAACTCATGTTTTATCTAAAAACAAATAAAATTATACTGCCTTCATTCCACAAAAAGAGTCCTATTTGCAAAGTTTGCAATCATTAAGAATATATTTTTCTTCCATGTTTATCCATAAATATAATGAATGTTTAGTGTAGCAGTGGACCAGTGGTGGCATGATTGTGAAATTGTCATGTTAAGCTCAAGGACGTTGTGTCATTTTATACATCATCAACAAAAATAGGATCATTTTGTGGTACAATTTTATTATTTTTCTAAATGGGATTATTTTTGGGGAACAGAGGGAATGTACGATAACTCGTGTAGCTCTGAATTATGGAAATCCTTGGCTTCTTTAATACTTGTTTTCCTAGTAAAACTAAAATTTCAACTTTCAAGGAAGATCAGAGATCAGGAAAATGTAGCTAGTTAATGAAGTTGGTTATGGCTGTTGCAGATTTCTCTTTCTAGTAGCATATATCTTGTTTTGTGCATTTCCCCCTTCACAGGTTGGTAATTTACCCAGGTTGGTAATTTACCCGTCTACTTCATTAATTTGATGGAGTATAGGTAATTAGCTGTTACTTTTTATTTTTTCTGCATCTTTCTTCTTTTGTATTGACTCCCCCTCCCCCTTCTTGTTCTCCTGTGCATCTCTTCTTGATACAGCAAAACAAAAAAATAAAAATAAACAAATAACATAGTACATCTTGTACCAAGTCACTAAGATGCAATTGTTGATTACAGTGTAAATAATATCGCATTCCACTGAATTCGGTAATTCCTGTCTTCTCTGCCCCTGATTTTCCTGGCCATAAGCAAAGTTTGATGAAGGAAGTGATTATGAAAATGTTGGCTAGTTTAATGAAGTTAATGATTGGATGTTGCAAATTTCTCTTTTCCAGCTACAGTTTTTCTTATTTCATGTCGACGTCTGTTCACTTCTCTTTTACAGGGATGGTAATTTACCCGTCTCTTTCATCCACAAGTACCTCATGAAGAAACTTGATCTTGCAAGTGAAGCTGAGGTCAGTTAGTTACCTATGTATCCTGTGATGATAAATTATATGGTATTTGAAATTTTGTTGCACTTATTTTTCACTATATTATTGTAGTCTCTTTAAAAGAATTTCCATATGTTTTCTTATTGGAATCTGTTTGTTCGTGCATACTGAGAAGAAAATTGAGACAAAACGTACCAAGTGTATTAATCTTAATCATTGTCACAATTTTTAATTGATTGTGAACTTGTTAATAAAAAAATACTATAGAAAAGAATTGGTTGCTTATTCTGAATGCAATCAAACCTATGTCAAGACAAAAACATATTGAGCAAAAACCACAAGGATAACTCTAACGAAGTCTGCTATTCCTGATAAGGAATGGAGTAAGGCCTTGCCCTTTTGGTAGCTATGAGCTACCAAGTTCTCTGCCCGAATTATCGACTTTAGGAGGTAATTGAATAAGGGCAGTCCTTGTCTTCTCATATGAGCTCTAAGTTACTGAGTTAGAGCTATGCTCTTAACCTCATTGTATGACCAAGATATAGGCCTTTAAGACCCCTTCTTAGCCTCTTGAATGTGTTTATCTTCTATGGTCTTTTAACGCTTGTTAAAAGCTCCTTATTTGTGTAAGTGTATAGGATATTGCAAACAATTTGAGACCGTAGTTAAAATTTATCATGACATATTATGTGAATTGAATTGCATCATCTAATTTCTACTTGCATATGACTTGGTTTTTAACCTTTTATGCACCTAGTTAGAATTGGTCTTGTGGGTATAAAGGTAACAACTCAGAGACCTCAGTTTGACATATTTGAATTTTTCAGAGTTAAAAAATGATCTGCTTGAGATCAAGGGTTAGGTTACCTTCAAAAAAAGATTGCAGCGTGATGTTTCTCTTTTAATAGGATGAGAAAGATGGACTTCTTTTCAAGACTAGTAGTATCGACAAGAAGCTACGTCAATAGCTGAAACTTGTTTTTGGGTTGGCTTGGAGTCAGAAGTCCTCTCTTTCCCCACAAGTATGGTTTGGATTCCGAGACCTTGACGTTATATTTTCAAGGCCTTGGTCATTTCTCCCACTCTTTGGGGTAATATCTTACAAAAAATTTTAGACTTGTCAGGGCAATGGCAATGTAGAAGGACAGATGTTTCTCAAATGGTTCTAATATAATCTCGCAATTTCAAGAAAAATGGGTGAGATCCATAGGTCTTAAACTAATTCGGTGGACTGTGAAACATGAAGTAGGATTATTTAATAGATGCTACTACTTTTCTAGTTATGGCCCCCTCCCACTCAAATTCCTGGCTACGCCCCTAGGAACGATCATATCAAGGTGAGCCTGCATGATACTGCGTTAAATGTGTTTCTTGCACCTGTGTCACCCAACACATGGACTACAGTTAAGAGACTTAAGCCAACCCTTTTATGGTCAGACAGTTTTCTGCTCGCAACTTTGTCTGCTGAAAATAAGCACAAAAAAGAAATAAAAGAAGATTAAGTGGACAAGGAGTTCTGCCAGATTTGCATTTCAATGTACTAATATGTCTACACCAATGCTAAGGGTGGATGATATAAAAACTAGACAAGGAAGAAATGTAGTGTATAGGATAACAAAGTATTTTGTCCTCAACTTTCATTGACACTGGGGCTTACATATATATACAAGATAATTGTATAATTACATGGAGAAGTCTAATCGTATAATCAAGTAAAACTATATTATATTGCATGATTCAATAGACTGATTTCCGTGTGAATGATGAGATAAATCCTCCATCATATTAATGCTGTGATTGAGGTAAGAATCCTGCATATTAGTAATTGGCCTCGATCAACTCTCGATAAACCTTCCATAATAAGTGATCTCAATCAATTCCTTATAGATTATGTTATAATACTTTGGTGTTTACTTTGTACAGGTGGAGATATCATGCCAAGGTCAACCAGTGCTTCCAACTCTGCAGCTTCACAACTTGGTAGATTTGTGGTTGCGAACAGCGGCAACATCAAAAAAAGTAGCTGCATCTGTAGGAACCCCAGCCAAAGAATGTGTCATGGTGCTATCCTATTCTCGGACAGTCCAAGCTTCTTGAACTAGCCCTTCTTTCATTTTCTTCGGTTCAACATCATCTTTCAATAATCTGATGTCTTTGTCAGGTCTTAAGATTCTTTTATATACTGGAATAATTCCATCATGTACGTTTTATACGTAATCTTATATTTGATATTTTATTTTATCCAAATTTGTAACGTTTCCTCAAATTTGAGAAGTTTATATGAAGGATATAAAAGTGATAAAAGTTTTCCTCTATTTTGTTTGCTACAGGTTTTCTTTTGAACTTGGCTCCCTCCTCCGTAACATTTTTTCCCCTTTCAATTCTAACCTCCCAACAAATTGATCCGTTTGGAACTTGGTCCATGATGGCCTTTTATTGATTTTGACGAATGAATCTCGGAAAATGGTTGCTTCAGATCGAGAGTTGCTACTAGTGAGAGGGTAAGAATAGGGAAAAGGGACAAAGGAAAGAGCGATGCTTACATTAAATTAATTGATTTGTCATGGTAGAGAAAAAAAACGGTGTATGGATTGAACTCGAGCCTTGGATCAATGTAAGGAGTACGCCCACGTGTACTAGCGAGAATATAAGATTGCTAAAGTACGGTTGGGCAATTGATATAATATACAAAAACTCTACGTAGCCAGAAAAAGTGGACTTAATTTATTTTTTTCAATCTTCTTTTGACTTTTAATTTTTTTTAATATTTATTTTAACTTAAATATTTATAAAATTTAATAATTTAGGTATAATTTAGATGCATATAAATAATTAAAATTGTATAGTCTGTATAACCTTAATTATTTATATACATTTAAATTATACTTAAATTACTGAATTCTGTAAATATTTAAGTCAAAATAAATATTATAAAAAATTTAAGAGTCAAAAAAAGATTAATAAAAATAAAGAAAAATAATAAAAATTGAACTGGTCCAATTTTCCTATCCACTTTTCCTGTCGGCATAGAAACACTCAGCTAAAGTACGGTTGGGCAATTGATATAATATATTTGCTCACATTACAGATGAAATATTAAATATTTATCATTTCTTTGTTAGTAATGATCGAAATATATTAGTAGATAGTTAATAATAGTGACATCAATTTTACTAAAAAAAATTATAGTAATTATAGATGTGTTGAAATATTGATAAAGCCAAAAAAAAGCACATGTTAAAGTGGTGAAAAAAATCAAATTATACACTTCTGGTATAATGATAAACTCAATGAGTCAGATGATATATGTAGATTTAAACTTATTATATACATCAATAATATAACTCATAATTTTGCATAATATTATTTGCAATTTAAGTTCTAATTAAAACGTAATTGCACCAACCAATGAATCATTATATCATGATCTTATTATGTTCGATGGAACTCAACCAAAAGTTGTTACAGCATAATTATTAGTCTGTGTGGGATAGGAAGGGCTACGCCTACGTGCATCAATAATTTACATTATAATCTTGTGGTGTATAATTAGACAAGGTTTCTCCTTTCTAAATTATAAGAAAAGTCATTTTCAAAAAAATTTAAACTCCAATTTAAGATAAAATTATTTTATTTATGTCAGTATAATTATAAATATCATACATAAAAAGTATTACTAGTTATAATATTTACTATTTTAAAAACTTAAATAAATTATGTTAATTTTAAGTTTGAAAATATCTCAAATAAATATTAAAAAAATTAATAGTGATTTTATAATTCGGAATGGATAGAGTATTTTATTACTTTATGATTGCTTTTTTATTGTTGTTGTTAGTTACGCATATAATTGTTAGTGCTAATATTTTTAATCATATACATATAATATGGTGAGCTACGCTTATAATTTTATCCAATTATATATTGAGATACATCGTAATCGTAATGATAAATCGACCTAAACTTTGCGCATGCTAAGACTCTTAGACCAGATATTTGTAAACAACAAATAAAAAAATTTATACACCATTAATTTGAAATTAGAGATACATTTATAAAATGATGACTTTTAATAATAATTTTATATTCTCAATTATAGTCTTAGGTATTAGGTAGTAATTTGGTTGTGGTGGTGTGATATTGAAAATAATAATGAAAAAATAATAAAAAATTAAAAAAATTATGTCATTTTATAATTTTAAAATAAAATAAAAAATATATGTATCTCTAATTTTGAATAAGAAGGCTTAAGAAACAAGGAAGGGCAACTCCATCAACAATTACATATTTTCATGCCAACAAGTTTATCTAGGAATTTAATTCTCTTCCGAGTATTATTATAGCAACTAGCTGAGTTTACAATCAACAGGGGCTGATCAATAGCTCGTTACTATCCGTTCATGCCTTTATTATATTTATTAATATTGTGGACTATTCTTTATTTAATAATTAATAACGATAATAATTTCGTCATACATGTATAGTTCCCATCATTCTCAGCAGTTGACAAACTGGTAATTCACAATAAGATGGCCTTGAGCATTGCCTTTTCCATCAGT
The DNA here is from genome assembly GCA_947179155.2 of Hedera helix. Lineage (NCBI taxonomy): Eukaryota > Viridiplantae > Streptophyta > Magnoliopsida > Apiales > Araliaceae > Hedera > Hedera helix. Next base: position 17,285,041 of record OX359280.1, read on the forward strand.
GTCTAGTTTTCTAAAAACGCCTACGTCCAGATCTAGGCCGCCGTTGCTGCATTGGTCGACAATTCTGACTGTTGCTTGAGCTCCCGTGCCGGTGTTAGTAACCTGTACACATCGTTTCGAAATTTTAATCTTTCCAAAAATGATAAAATTATAGGTTCAGTTTTTGAGGGTAATGATGAAGTAAAATATGGGATGTGATTAGTGTTCCAAGGGACAAGTCCACATACACAACATTCTAACGTAAAATTAAACACTACATTCATCTTAATCATTAAAAAAAAAGTGAAGTATGACATAGATTTTAATATCATACCTCATTTTTTAATGATTTAAATAGATGTAATATTTGAATGTTGTTTGCTTATATTATTTGTGTTCCAAATAATATAATTCTCCCTTCTTTTTCCCATGTAGTGTTTCATTTATAAATGTTAAAAATGTATGCTTGTTACATATTGAATACTAAAAATAATAAATTGTTAGTTGATTATCGATGGTATGACATTAAAATTTTGATAACAAACGTGAGAAATTTATTTTTATTTAATATTATTATTCATAAAAAGAGGACTCGTTTTGTGTAGTTAAAAATTAGCAAAATTAGGTAAAACAAGCTATTTTGCAGAACGAAGATGGTATGTTTTTGGATGAAGGAAATGGAAATTCCTCTTTTTTGGTAAGAAGACGATGGGAATTCAATGGGGTGTAGTTTCTTTGACAGGTTCGATTTTATTATTTTTTTAGAATAATGAAAATTAATTGAAATAATCGCCATAGTTCCCGTCAAATTACAAACAAAATTAATATTTTGCTCAAGTAAAAGTTAATATTTTGACGAGATCACATGAGTGCGGAACTCGTTTATTATCGAGACCGATCTTGTAAAAATATTACTTCTCATTAAAATGGTAAGATATAGCAAACAGAGGAAATTCAGTACGGATAGAGGATGAGAAGACAAATTTGAATTTACATTTCTTACCCTTAAACACTTGCCGCATGAAGCCTGGCCACGAGGTCCGACGGGGCCACAGAAGGCGGTCCATCCGTACTTGCTCCGCCATTCAAGGGGCTTGTCGGCATCCCATGTTGAGCAAAACGCACTAACAGCATTCAAGTTCCACCCGTTCTTCTCCGGTTCGTACATATGGTACGTTGCTCTTACGTTAGAGGCACTTTCACCGCTGCTGCTATCGTCGCCGTTGGATTTACAATTGCTCTGACAGTTTTTGGAAGGTGAACAATACTCATCAGTTGTTCCACAATAACCATATTGGCTACAACAAAGGTTGTTTGCACATGTCTTGCCCCCGCCTTGGCTGCCGCACTGTTGTGCAGTGCCACCAGCCACCAGACAGAGCAATAGCACTAAAAATAAACCAGCGTTCTTCATTAGGTTGTATGTTTGACTATCCATATCAAAGTACAAAAGATGGGTGGATCCATGTTCTTATATAGCTGAGTTTTTATCTAGGCAAATTATATATCTTGGACTTTTTATCTTAATTTTTTTTGTTACAATTATTTATATAATAACTACTTAGTTACAACTCTTTTATTAAATATATAATTTATTGCACCAAGTTTATAATCTTATCTAATTCTATGTATTCATAATTGTAAGTTGGTAGTAAAAATGCTCCAGTTTTGGTCTGGTACGTCTTAACGGTCGCCGTGTTCAATTTTTCTTAGGAAAGTTGAGACCTTTTGATCTTATCATATTCTGAGAACACCAATATTGATTTCTTTTTTCATATGAGGACTAGGGTGGAGGTAGATTTTTTCTGGAAGGGCCCCAAAATTTCCGCGAAAGTAAAATGGAGTCAATAATTGTAAATTTTATTTTTCAATTAATTGTGTTCCTGTATGTTATTTATTTTTGACAATTATGTTCCCTTTCGAATTTTTTAAATAAAATTATTTTCAATTTCTTACTCATTCTATTTATGATGATTATAACATATTGTTTTTGGAATTTCATAAATTTACTTACTATTGCTATTATATAAGACTACAAATTTTGCTAAAAAATTCAATAAAGCCTGCATACAATTGTTGAAGACTCATAATTGAGTGTTAATAATGTGATTTTTGTTATTTTTAATTTATTATTCACTTTTTATTATTTTTTAATTTAATATTTGGTTAATTCAGACTCAATTATATGATGAATTGGTTAAAATGAATCTTATAAGAAATAAAGAAGTTGTAGAATAATAAGTTACTATCATGGTTTCTAGTTAAAAGATAACTAAACTTGAATTATTAATATATAAGTTAAATTTTTAAAAATTAATTAACCAAATGTCTCTTATATGAATAAAATTAGTAACTAAAGTTTATTCATTAATATTTTTGTACTATATATAGCACATTTTCTTAGTATTAATTATTCTTTCTTCATAATATTTTTTTCTATATTTTTGATATATAATTATTTAAGAAAATAACTATTACAGAATAATGAGCTACCATTATGATATGTAGTTTTAAAACTTGACTAAATTTCAACCAAAGTCATAAAAAAATGAATCTTATTAGAAATAAAGTTGTTGTAGAATAATAAGTTACTATCATGGTTTCTAGTTAAAAGATAACTAAACTTGTATTACTAATATATAAGTTGATTTTCTTAACATTAATTAACTAAAAGTCTCTTATATGAATAAAATTAGTAACTAATTAAAGTTTATTCATTAATATTTTTGTACTATATATAGTACATTTTTTAGTATTAATTATTCTTTACCCATAATTTTTTTTTTATATTTTTGATATATAGTTATATATAACTATATATCAAAAAATAACTATATATCAAAAATAAATAAATAAATTATGAGTTACCATTATGATTTGTAGTTTTAAAAGTTGATTAAATTTTAACCAAAGTCATAATTATATTTTAACATTAATTAATTAAAGGTGTCCTATGCATATATATATATATTGTAAGGTCTTAATTTCTAATTTGTTCTAGAACAGTCAAATTTATTCTTCATTGTTTGGCTAAAATTGACGGTAGAATTATTCTTCACTCTCTAACTTCTTTTTGGGGTTATGAACCACGTGAGCTGAATTTGGACATTTAGCTTGATGCGAGTCAATGTCTTATAATAGGAGTTCACAATACCACCGAAACAAATCTCACTATATATATATATACACAATATATTTTTTTAATATTAATTATTATTTACTCATGATTTTTTTTTCTAATGCTTTTGATATAATTAAGAGCCAAACTAGAAATTTTAAACTAAAAATTTAAACATAATTTTTAAGCTAGAATTAATTTATTGCATGACAAATGACTCTTATAAGTTATAAAGAATAAAATTATTATGGAATAACAAGTTGACATTTTTTTTAGAAACAGAATACTAAGTTATCGTTATATTTCTGGGACCATAATTTGTTTTTTTGTTTCTTGTTAAATTCTAGATCTATATAGATTCTAGAAGCATAAAAAGAGTTTTATATAGATTGTATTCTCTTACATATTTAAAACATTTTTATCAATTTAGAAGAAAACAATATCTTCTTATAAAGAGAATTAAATCTCGAGGTATAGAAAGGTCCAAATATAAAAAATGTTAATTATTAAAAAAAGTCCAATTATTTTGGGAAAAAAATATTTATTACAATAGTTTTTTCAGCTGATTTTTTTGGAACTAGATCAATTTTTTAACCTTTCAAATTGGATTGTATTAATTTTTTATTTTATTTTTATAAATGTATTATATTTTCAACTATTTCTAAGATTTTTTTAACACTATTCTTTTTTTTTTCTCTTATAAATTTTTTAAAATATTTTTTAGTTATTAGAAAAGTTGTTAAAAGACATACATTGACAACACAATCAGAATACAATTTTAAAAAGTCAATTAGATTAAAATACAATCAAACCTATGAAAATAATTACATGATTTTCTCAATTCTGGTGAATTATTTTAGGGAACAGTAAAGAAAGGAATACAATTGTTGACGGTATGCGTGATAGTAAAATTTCATATCGAAATATAAAAAAAAAAAAAGAGCAATGACATATAATACTCTAATGAACCATAAACTTAACATGTTAACTTTTTAGATTAAGGTATGATTTAAGATGAGTAAATATGGGGCTTAATAATTTTCAATAAGAGACACTTGGTTAAGCTCTTGACAAGAGATGATGAAAAGTCTGAGTTTGTTAATTAAGAGACCTAATAGGTTAGGTTCAATGAGTTATAGACATGAACTCTTCTCGATGATGGACATGATAGAGACTTTTGATGGATTAAAAAAGAGATAATTCTGAGTGACTTGTCAATTCGAAGAAGTGATGGGTTATGCTAAAAAATAGTATAGATAAACTTCAAGCGGGAGCTTGATGTTGATGTAAATGGAGAGATTAAAGTAGAGAATATATGGGCCGAATAATTCCCAACAACAATTGTAAAATTTAAATTCGTTAAAGAACAAAATTAAGAAAACTAATATTCTAAGACAAAAATTAAAACTTTGTGAAACTTAAAGGGTCAATTTTACATAATTAATCTTGAAGTTAATTAGGGTTATCGTAATTCGTAAGGATTATATTATTGGCACGGTGACACTAGAAAGTCTGAATTCTAGCTTGGTCATCGTATCTAAAGGGACTTTCAAAGTTAAGTTGAGAGTTCTGAATGCTTCAACTTTTTCGGTGGTGCTAGAAAACTAGAAGAGAAAATAGGTAACTTAAGGGTATATTTTGAATGAGTCTTTTTATATATACGACGACGACATACATAATTATATAAGATATTAGAGAATTAAAAAAGGTCTCATATACATAATTATATAAGATAAAAGAGAATTAAAAAAGGTCTCATATTAATTTAATCTGTCTTATCGTTCAAAATGTCATATTATTTGTAATTTAATTTGTTATAAAATTTGTTAACATAACAATATATCATTTCTATTTTATACTTGAAATTTTTGAGATATATATATATAAAAAGAAGAAGAAGGAAATTCTATATTTAAATTGAAATCTTATTAAACATCCATTACACTTAGTTCTAACATTAACTGTGTCTTTGTCCATTTCTTTTAAAATTATTTTTGTTCTTAGTTTTCTTAATTTCTGTAATCTTCTTTGTGCTTTTCAAATTATGATCATGTTATAAAGGTTTTGTTAATGCCAAATTTTGAACGCTGGAATAAATCACCAAAACAACAAGCTAAAAAAACACTAATAATTGCTGAAATTGTAGATTATGTTGTTGTGAAATCAAACTCATGAAATACGTTTAAATAAACACACACACATTATTGTAAGAAATAAAATATGAATACAAGAATTTTACATGAAAATTCAATTGGAAAAAAATTACAGGAAAAGATAAGAAATCCATTATAAAAATAATATGGAGAGTACAAATTGTTTATTTCTCTCTTTCACTTCCTCACACTCTGTAATCTCTCTCTCTCTCTCTCTCTCTCTTTTGTACGTTCTGTATATATCCCTTTCAATCCCTTGCTTGTGGTTATATTTATAGATGTTACGTTCATCTTAAATCAATTAGGAGTAGAAGTTCTTTTTAGAATCACCTTATAACTACAATTAATTATTGATAGATTCCTTCTCAAATTAGGTCCCCTTATTTTTTCATATATGATAACACAATCTTAGTTTAATAAGGATTCTCCCACTATGTATGCAAGCTGTCAAAATAAATCTATATGGGTTGTGTGAGGATCCGAATTTTCGGGATTTCTTTAATAAAATCAAATAAGAAATTAATCGATAAAATTATCAAGGTTGTGTAAATTAATTATTATTTTATGTGATTTAAGGTATGTGATGAGATTTAATTAGTAAATTAAAATTGTACGGAGACCATGATAAATTGTGAGTAATTAAAATAATTGAAAAGTAAATAAATTGTTTAAAAATAATTTATGAGGAATAAAAGAAATTCAGGTAGAGGTACAATAAATTGTACAATTAAATTATTGTGGAAGTACAGAAATTAATATTTAAATGGTGTTATGTGGTAATGTGAAATATATGAAATTAGATATGTATATATATATAAGTGTGCATGTTTAATTGATAATTTTAAATTTCATTAATTATGGAAATAAAAGGATTAATAATTAAATTAATCCAAATTTAAATAAAAAGTGAATGAGGGAGTTGGTAAAATTGTAATTATTGATTTTAGATTTTATCAGGAATTGTGGAGGAAGTTTAGAAATTAATTGAGAAGAAATGTAATTATATAAATTATATAATAATAAATTATATAATTTATATAAGGAAATTAAAATGTTGTATGGAGGAAATAATAATTATATAAATTATATAAGAATTATTATATAATTTATATAAGAGAATTAAATTAATTAAGGATGGAAGAAAATTTTATAAATTGTATTTGTGTAAAATGGAAATTATTTAAAAAGGAATAATGTAATTATATAAATTATATAATATTAAATTATATAATTTATATAAGAAAAGTTAATGCGAAAATTAAAGAAATGGAAAAGAAATGAGAAAATGAATGTTTTAATTTAATAAAAATTATGATTATGTATAATGGAATTATTATGACTTTTATGAAAGATAATATTTTAAAAACGTGAACATGTTAATATAACATGTTGTCCAAGTAATGAAGTGAAAAATTATGAAAAATAATTTTTATAAGTTATAAGAATTATTTTAGGATTTTTGGAGGTATTAATTACCTCATATAATTACGTGCATGACGTTATGCGTGTACAAAATTTGACAAGTAAAGTACTCAAATGAGGTATTAAAATTATTTATAACTCATGTTATGATTTTTGGTGAATTAAAATAAATATTTTATATATATTATATAAAATATTTATTACACGTAATAATTACGTAATGTATTAAATTAAATTGTATGTTTGATTTTTTTGGAATTTTCGAGAAGGCTTGAGTCGGTGGCGTATGAGTGGGATATTAAAAACCAAATTTTGCACGTAAGCCTTATAAAATGGGAGAAAAAAAATAAAAAGGAAAAAAAAAAAAACAAAAAAAACAAGCAAAACTCTTTCTCTCTCTATGCTGCACCACCCGTGAGCCACCAACCACCAAGCCATCCGACCACCATGGCTACAAGAGGGAGAAGAGGAAATTTTGGGGCTATTAAAGGAAGGAATTGCAAAGCTCTGGAAGGTATAAAAGCATTTTATTTGTTTTATTTATGTAATTTTGGTGTTAAATAAAGTTTATGGAAAAATAGAAAATAATTAGAATATTTATTCCCAATAATTTTAGCATGTATATATATGAATTATGTAATTTTTGGAATGGTTTTGTTGTGAAAAATTGGATCAAATGATGTTATTTTTGCTTGGGTGGCGTACTGTTCGCGGAAGGAAAGGAAGAAGAAAAGAAAAGGCTGTCGCGCATGGCGCGACAACCATTTTTTTTCCAGCGCAGGCTTGAAACGGCGACGTTTTGGGTCACGTCTGGGGTGGTCCGTGCCATGCGCGACGACCAAAATCCAGTAGGCCGAACGACGTCGTTTAGACAGGCGGAAGTTTCCGGAACAGGCCTGCGAACGACGTCGTTTTGGAGCGACCAGGGATGGTCCGCGCGATGCGTGGCCGCGTTTTTGGGGAGGAAGTTACGAAAATGTCCCTGGTCTTTTCAGTTAATACCAAGCATGTCCTAGACGTGCGGAAATTACGGATATGCCCCCTGCCTTTCTGGGAAATTCTGAATGTATCCCTGAGGGCGCGAAAATTACCAAAATGCCCCCAGAAAATAGTTTTTAATTAAATAAATGTTTAAAAATGGTTTAAAAATCATAAAAAATTATAGAAAAATACTAAAAATATAGAAATGAACTTTGGGCATTAAATTTAATATTTTTATAAAAATATTAAATATTGGGGATTAATATTTAAATATTTTAAATATTAATCTAATGAGTTTAAAGGTTAGAAAATGATTAAATAAAATTTTTGGGACAACCAGATATGTTAAAATTTGTCCGATGAGCCGGGTTGTCCGAAGTGAAGGAGTTGATATTAAGTTATATGAATATTTAAGGGACGAGGTTAATATAATTAACCATATTATTAAATAATTGGGCCAGAAATGGTATTAATTAATTAAATTAATATCATAAGAGGATAAATAATTATCATTTGATTATTTTATGATCATAGGTTGATCGAGTTAAGGCTTTGAGCTATCAATTTATTAATTTTACAATCCAGGCAAGTTCTTCAGTCCTTTAATGTTAATTGTTGCCTGTTATGATATGTAAATACTTGTTTAAATGCATATAAATTATGTGTTATGTGATCTGTGGATAACATGACAACTATGTGTACTTTGTGCAATGATGTGGGTTATACTGCTATAATAGAAGCACAAGCACATGATGTATGACACACAGTGAGTATGTTAAGGTATGTGCTACGTGAAGCATAAACTGTTGAACTTGCTGAGCCGTTGTGCTCATTATTTGCTTAAAATAAACTTTTGCAGGTTAAGAAATGAATTTCAAGAATATCAGATTATGTAGAGACGAATTTTCCTAAAAGGTTGTGAATGTTATTATTATATGTTTATATTGTAATTCAATATGGATATATTTGCAAAGTTTGTATTGACGTGATATATGCATGTACAAAAGTTGGTATTGATGTAATATATGTGTAGACACCCAAATATTGCACTTCTCTACTAACCCTGACCGGAGGGCAAAAATCGTGACTTGACCCGACATGCGAAAAGGAAGGTGGACCCCAACACGAAGCCACCCCAACGACTTACGGTCAAAGTCGCCACAACGAACAACGAGCATCAGGTTACTTGAGTCAAGGCAAACAGTTGATCCAGAAGAACCTGATTTGATCACAAAAGACGACTAATGGCCACTGCGCTTACGATGTTCGGGGGTCTCGCTCCTCGGTGAGCGAGCGGCTGCCCATCTCGCCGGTGAGCTGGCGGGGGTGGAAGGGGGAAGCGCCCCTGGAAGCCAAGCACAATTAGCAAATTCTATATCAAGTCGCAGCCCTCCGAACTAGCCTCCCAGAACAATATGACACGTTTCCCAGGGATTTCCGGATTGCAAAATACGAGCCTTCCAGCGAAAAAAATGAAAGACCGACATCAGACGCAGAAATCGAGGAAGCACCGAAGCTAGCCGCAGCTGCACCTGCGGCTGGCCGCAGTTGCACCTGCGGCCAAGATCTGAAGATCTAAATCGCCACTTCCAATTCATTTCTTCGACAGAGGCGGACAGAAAATAGAAAAATAGAGAGAGAAAGGCGACGGGAGAGAGAAAAAAGAGAGAAAAAGATAGGGAAATGTGAGATTCTTCCATCTTTGGTTAGATCTTAACATCATATATTGTATTCTAAGTGATTTTCAAGTGTCAAAGCTTGTATTTCATCATTTGAAAGGTGAAAAAATCCGAGTTTATAACATTTGTGATTTCATCTAGTTAGGTCTAGTTTCATTTCGTTTTTATTGCATTTGTTGGGTGAATCTACTGTAGATCCGAAAATATTTGGTGCATTACTATTTAAATAGTTGGATTTTGTGTATTTTGAAGTTAGATCTAATGTAGTCAATATATGTTGTAGATCTGTGGATTAGGGACGGTTATGGAGGATTTATTGTGGATGGAATCTCCTCCTAACCTCCCGATGATATCCTTCTAGTTTATTTTATAGCTTTCACGTATGTAGCGATCGCGATGCACCTTTATGTAAATATGTAAATTTTGGGCCTTAAAACGACATCGAGTCGAAAGTCGGGTTTAAGGCCCCGTGATAGTAAAATATGTGATTGTGGGTGTTTGGGGTTATTTTGATGGCTCACATGCCCATGAATAGCCCCAACACGTTTTGAATGCTTGTTTTAATTTACGACACAAAAAATGGTTTCCAAAATAAGGTAGACGATAAAGATTTTCTAAAAGTGATCAAATTAGGATATTAGATTCACGAGATTTAAAAATTAAGAGTTTCGGCGAACTTTGATCCTTGTTTGGCGAAAAGGCTCCATTTGGTTTTGAAATGTCATAAAAGATGTTTTCGTAAAAAAATAGAAAAACGTTTTCATTAAACTTTGTGCATAGGGTTAAAGAGTTCTAGAAGTTGCATTCATTTTATTTGAGTTTACTGTTAGAAGGCAATGTATAGTCTCGATTCCTATTTGACAAAAGTTTAAAAACTATTGTTTTCTAAAAATGACATTTAATAAAAAAACCTCATCGTTTTCGAAATTAAAATCAATCTTTATTATAAAAAGCGAAGCCTTGTCATTTGGGCCAAAAGACGTCTAAACGCTTTCCCGACAAAACACATTTGCCATATAAAATCAAAGCAATTTTTATGCAAAAATTCACCACAACCATCACCTAGGCACGCACGCACACACACGCAACTCACACATTTTTAAGATTTTAAAATGATAGGAAAACATCGAGATTGCGGTAACCGTATTTCACGGAAGTCGGGGGGTGCCTAACACCTTCCCCTCGCTTAAGCAAGCCCCTTAACTCTATGAATCTCGATTTGCGGACCAATTAATTCGGAGTCACATATGAGCCAAAGATTACGAAAATAAAATTCGGATGAGTTGGTACATCCATTTTCAAATATACCAACTGACGACTCTGGTCAATTGGCTCATTAAGAAATCGATCTTTTAAACCCCGTCGACACTTAAGCCGACTCTTTTCAAAAATCACATCTTAAATCTAAAGGCTAAAAAATTGAAAAGAGCTTTATTTAATATTAAAAAACGAAACGACGAAATCCCGGCGTCGACAATATGCATGTATAAATAAGATCCAGACATGGCGTATAGAGTTATATTATGAACTATTATTGTTCAAGATGATTATTATGATAGAAACGATTATATATCTATGTTTAAATGATGAATCATGAAACAAAGAATATTGGATGGATATAAACAACATTGAATTTGAATGTTGAGCTTTATTAAGTTTCACGATAATGATGATAGAAAGAAAAAGTAAAGGTTGCGATCCAAGGACTAGGATCAAGGAATGAAGTTTTTAAATGATAAAATATTTAATACAATGATTGAATTGAAAAAAAAATAAAAAATAATACCGAAAAATTTGGTAATTGAAGATCGTAAAGTGAATTATTGGCTTAAATAAGTGGATTAAAGATTTATTAACGGACCGAAATTTGGACAATAATGTATAATAAATATAAGATTTAAGGGAATAAAGTTGGTCGAATTTCGGGGTTGTTATAGGTCGACACCGGATCTGTGCTATAAAATAACGTGGCCTGCACCATACCTGAGTCCAAATAATTATATCTCAACATTGTCTCCCAACTCTCCTGTTATAAAGAATTTATAATAGGAGAGTAACACCAAGAATATGTATCAATTGTACGAATAAATAAGATTTGAATTCCATATCAACCGCTAAAATGTAACTACCGAAATTGCCAAAGTTACCGAACCCTTCATTAATATTGTCGAACCTAAACTGTTGAACCCATCATACTGTCGAACCCAAAATGCTAAATTTCTATTGATTTTCAAAAGATATACATCTATAGTCAAGGAACCGTCCACATATAAAATTCAAGATGACAATTGTTGCCCCTAACTACTTTCAAACTCGATTGGGGTCCAGAGACCCGTATTGCATTATTCCCCCTCCTTATTTCACCGTTAGTATGGCTCCCGACCCATAGAAGGTTTTTATCCGACTTTATATCACCATAATAACCAACACCAATCCCTTAGGGAGACTTTAGTCTAACCTTATATCTTTCGAGAAAGCCCGCATTATATCTTCGAGAGAACCCAAGACGAAGGGTCGTCGGGACACGCGAAGGGTCATCGGAAAACGAAGCCACTGAGGTGAATATTTAGAGATTCCAAAGAACCATTCATATCGGTAATTTCGAAGGACCGTCCCATGGAGGAATTTTGTCTAGCCGATTTGGAACACAGTCTAAAGACCTAGCCGACCTTATCTCTCCTCTCCTTATATCACCAAGATAGCGCTCCCCACTCCTAGGGATGCTTTTGTACAGCCTTATATCTTCATAGTAACCGTCTCAATCCCCTTCGAGAGGCGTTAAGCCGATCTTATATCACCATCCAACCTTATATCGCCAAGAGGATCAATGGCCTTCTGCATAAGGCTAAATAGAATGCCAAGGTGCTCGCCAGAGGATATAGTCCGCTTCAAACTTTTCATCATGCATTTTGCAAGAATAGATCACACCCCCAATTACAGAAAATCAAAATAATGCTGATTTATATTTTATCAATGTTATAGTTGTTGTAGTCTCTGGGATGCTGTCGCAAGCAACCAAAAATAAAATCTTACTTTGAAAAATATTAATGTAGTAGTGAAAGTAAGAGTCGAACCCACAGAGAGTGAATTGTTTTAATAAATCTAATGTTTTCAAAAATATCTAATTAAATGGGGGGTTTGGAATTATTAATTAACTAATTAAAATTCAAACAAATAAAACTAAATAATAAATAATAAAGATGAGAAAAATCAATTAAAACAAACTTCAGTTCCTTAGTTCAGTATTCCCTTCTTTTAATTAACAAATTAATAAAGTTATTATTATCTTTTCCTTCAATTGAAATTAATAATCCTAGATAACCGACAATCGCCAAGCTAACCGAAATCCTCCTTAAATTATAAATCTAATACAACAATTGCTCACAAAAGACCCTAACTATTATACAACCTAGAACTATCTGTCTAGATTTAATATAACAGTTGCATTAAAAATTAGAGAATTAGATTATTCCAAGCAATAATCTCAACATCGCGGACCATTTAACTTGCCATCTTGATAACCATAATAATATTCAAAAGTTTGACCACAATTAAATATTATTAACTGCTACTTATGATCAGATAAAATATCGTTTGCTTAATATCAAATCTTAATCTAGCATATGATAAATTATTGATTAACCTAACAGACCCTTATCAAATTAATCAAGTAAATATCATAAAACAATTAAAACAGATTATCAAAAATAAATTTCATGCATGAAGGAATAAATTATAAAACTCAATTAAAACATTAATTAAAAATAAGGTTCAACATCCCTTTGGAACTGAAAAATAAAATTAGCCAAACATAATAAAAATAATACCCACTAGTTGAAAAGCTCTCTCCAAGAAATTAGGAGAAAGATCTCCCAAAAACTTCTCATCAATAATGAGATGTTGGCCCTCTATTTATAGGATTCTAACTTGTCCAAACCCTAATAGGATTTACAATTAAAAATAAAAGAAAAAGAAAAATAATTATTATACTAACCCTAGTTGGAATTAAAATTCAATTTGGAATCAAAAAGTAGCAAAAATCGGAAATAATTCCGTTTTCCAGCATTAATGCGCAAGCCAAACAAGTCTTCCACGCGGCAGTTGACCGGTCAACGCGGAAACGCGTATTGCTGACGTCAGCCACCATCCCGCGCAATGCGCGGAGGGTTCTGGTTTCTTCTGAAACGACACCGTTTCTTCCCCGGTGCTACTGATCTGCTATCGCCTCCAAACGACATCGTCTCTTTACTCCCTTTTATGCACGTGCATTGCGCGGACGCGTCTTTCTGGAAATTACCATCTTGCCCCTCTGCGTCTTTTCTATTTAATTACGATTTTGCCATCAGCGCTGGTTATTTACCAAAATGTCATCTAACTTTTGCAGAATTTACAGATTTGCACCCAGCTTATTTTTCCTACAAAATAAAATATAAAATAAATAATAAAATATAAAAATACTAAAAACACATAATAATAAATAAAACACATAAAATACTAAAAATAAATAAAAACACATAAATAAAAAGAAATATAAAAATACTATAAAATTACCTAAATTAACATAAATTAACTAAAATCCTATAAAACCTATTAAAACCTAAATATGCTAAATAATTAAACATTTATGCACACAATAAATATAAAAACTAAGTATTAGAGAATAAAAATATCGTATAATTTAGTCCTATCAGTCTCCCTTTCTGTGACACACGATCTTCTTTTGTTCAGTTTCGTTGAATTTGTTCTGCCATTGATGTAACATGTTGTATTTTAGTTTTGCACTGTTGCGTCTATAGCTTCAATATGTCTCCTCACACTGCTACATCGCAACGCTGAACATAATTAAGTTGTAGCTACTGTATTTTAGTTCTACACTGCTGCGCACGATCTCGCCTCCCCCAGCAACTACTTCTTGTTTATTCGCCAAAAATCGTTTAAAAAGAATTTGGTGATTTGAAATTGTTGTGGCCATGTGGGTCCTCATTCTATTGCCAATGTTAACGCTAAATTTTGTACGCCTGAAGAAATCATCAAAAAAGTAAGCCAAAAAAGTGCTACTAATTGCTGAAATTATAAATTATGTTGTTGTGAAGTCAAAGCAGCAAATTACGTTCAAATAAATACACACATTATTGTAAGAGATATAAAATATGAACACAAAATTTTAATGTGAAAACTCAATTAAAAAAAAACCACAGAAAGAGATAAAAAAATCACTATAAAAATTATATGGAGAGTACAAATTGTTTATTTCTCTCTTCCTCCTTCTCACACTCCGTAATCTCTCTTTTCTCTGTTGTACGTTATGTATATATCCCATTCAATCCCTTGCTTATGGTTGTATTTATAGATATCACGTTTACTCTAAACTAATTAGGAGTAGGAGTCCTTTTTAGAATTAACTTATAATTGCAATTAATTATTGATAGATTAATTCCCAAATTAGATCCCCTTATTTCCCCAAATATAGTAACACAATCTTACTTTTATAAGAATTCTCCCACTATGTGTGCAAGCTGTTAAAATAAATGTATATGAGCCAACACCGGATCGGACAATAAAATAAAGTGGGCTGCATCGTAAATGTGCCCAAATAATTATATCCCAACATGTTTCATTTTCACAAATAGGGACTAAGAAAAAGGAATAAATATAGTGTTTGAGCTTCTTATTACGCGGAATCCACCAATAGAAATAAGAACAAATCGACATTAAACGAATCCATAATCTTAAGGATATGACATACCACCAGGGACGGATCCATCCTTTGGCGTACCTGGGCAGCTGCCCCGGCTGTCGACGGAAAAATCGTGAAGAGAGGTCCAGTTTTGCCCTGGTAGTCGCCTGAAAATGCAGAGGGGCAGGGGCGGAGGCACCCTTGGGTTGTGGTGGGCTGTAGCCCAGGTGGAATTTTTGTACTTAAACCCAAGGTAATAACTTAAGCAGCTAAGCCCAAGTTGCCAAGCACAATCCGCAATCAGCAAGGGGCTAGTTCGGCAAAATCAGTTCGGGACTAGGGCATAAACAGAAGAAGAAGTTCCGCAGGGCGGCAGCGGCGCAGCCCCAGTTCGGCAAAATCAGGTTCCCACCTAGCCACCTTCAATTTCAACTTTCATTCTTTCAAGGTAGTACCCTCTTGTCTTCATTATTAATTTATTAGCCCTCTCGTCTTTCATTCTTCTTGTGTTTGTGGTAACATGGATTGCGGCCTTGCGGGAAGGTGTCTGATTCATGTATGATGTACCTTGAACCAAACCAAATTTTCAGACCATAACATATTAACATTAAAATCTATCTATAACAGTAGTAGTTTTATACATCAGTTAAGCTAGATAGCTTGACAAAATATAATCAGCTTTATTAAATGATAAACAAAGCCAAATTCAGTGATAACTAGTCTCTTGAGTGGCAGTCCAAATGTCCAATTAAATTCAAGATCAAACCAAGTTGCACTATTTGGATAATTTTAACAGTCACTTACAAATCATATGTATTATCTTATTATAGGTTTACTAGTGGAGTATTATTATTCTTCATTTTTTTGATGAGTGTATTGTGGTGTATATTCTTATAAGATGCCCTTTGAAAGTTATTTATATACATTTTATTTCGGATGATACAAACTTATTTAAGAAAATAATTTTTTTTAATGCAATGTGTAATTTTTTTTAAAATTAATATTTTCACAAGTATAAGTATAAAATTATCTAAAAAAAATTTACATATGCAATCAGCTGAAAAGTATAAAATTATCTAAAAAAAATTGGCTCGGGGGCGCTTCCCCAGAACCCCCGCCCTCTTGTTTGCCCCGGCAGAAAAAAAATTCTGGATCCGTCCCTGCATACCACTAAAACAACCTTTTATAGAGAAATTATGGAATACCCTTCATGCATGCATAGGAAAATTCATATGACAAACCAGTAAAACAACTTGAAAATATAAAAAGACAACTAATATTACCTTGAAAATTAACAATATTAAGACAGGAATTAGGAACTTTAAACAATATAAAAAAGACTAAAATACAAAATTGTCCACTTAGTTCATCTACTTCTAATGTTTTCGTACATGAGTTTAAATATTAATCAAAAACTCAATGACTAAAGAATCAAATTGCGCAAAATTGGCCAATAATGATACTCCCCTCGATTCAAAAAAGGAGTTTCATTGTAATTTTTTTTGACGATATTATAAAATAACACAATGTATTTAAATTTAATATTTCAATTTTATTAGTATGTCACTATTCTTAAACTAAATACTCTGTTTATCTAGAGATAAACAAACATACATGCAAGTAAAATATTTTTTTAATTTACAAATTTTGTGAAATGGATGAAGTATTATGTTCTTTTTATTATTATTTTTTTATTATTTCAGAAGCAGGCTATTTTAAGGTCTTACTTGCAAATTTGTTCTAGAACAGTCAAATTTACTTTTCAGTGGTTGGCTAAAATTGTTAACTGTATAATTATTATTCACTCTGTAACTTACATGAGCTGAATTTGGACATTTCATTTAATATCACCGAAAATAATCTCACTATGTGAATATAAGAGTAAATCATAAATTTTTTTGTATCAGTGACATTTCACCACAAATTCAAATTTATTATATCTTATTCGTAATTTAATTTCGTTATAAGATTATAAATATAAATCACTACTATAAAATATACCGGTAACTAATCGTAGTATATTTCGCAATGTAAAAAAAAGAAAGCAAATGGATGATTGATTGTCAATGAATCAGTAAAGTCTTATCTTAATGTTTAAAACACAGGCTGCGACTGCCAAGTCTCATATTTTATTCTTACATGTGTAAATTTATTCTCACGTGTTTTTGCCTCTTCTCTCCATTCCTTCTTCCTTGTTCTTTCTAGTCAAAATGGGGGATTGAAAAGTTTTAACGAACTTATTAAAAACCTTATAGATTTCTCATTGGACATGTGTTCAATGGCGGAAAGTGTCTTTAAATTTCAAAATTCAAAAAAGAAAGGAACAATCTCAATACAGTAAAATCTCGATAAATGAATAATTTTAAGATCGATTTTTTTTTTAATTTTAGCAAGATTATTTATTTATTGATAAATGAATAATTTATTCATTTATCGAAAAATTAATATTTATTATTTTAGAGGAAAATTTTCAATTTATGTATGCGGTCAGAAAAATCAAGAGACAACAATTAATATATTAATTTGAGTCTAGAGAAGTTAAAAAGAATTTATGAAACTTATAATGTCTTGAAAAATAAAAGATTTTAAGTTAATGTACATAGCAAATGAAAAGATTCAAACCTTTAGCTATACGGGTTAAATTATTTTTTCATCAATGTACTCGACCTTAATTTACAAATGTGTCATTGAACTGATTTTTTTTTCCAATCGCATCACTATACTGAATCTTTTTTACAAAACTTAAAATTTTCGTCAAAGATTGTTAATTATTTAACAAAAAAATGACGTAACATTATTAATTTACAAGTGCATAATTGAACTGGAGGTTGATTTACAGTTGCATCACTGAAAGAGAAAATAATAATAATAATAATAATAATAATAATAATAATAATAATAATAATAATAATAATTTTGAGGGTGCCCCACATGAAAATGTTGAGTGTGACTTCCTATTGCTTCATTTTTCACTCCAAATGTTGCTTACAAGCAACCTTGATTGAAGTCATTCATTCTTGTCATTGCTTGCTATAGTAAGCATGATTTAGAGAGTTAAATTGACAAACATTAGATGATTAAGGAAGTTAATTGAGCTTACCTAAGTTCTATATATAGAGAAGAGAGAAAGAGCTAGCAAATGTTAGTCATTTGTCTAGAAATTCTAGAGAGAAAAGAGAGATAGCTTCTTTGAGAGAAAAATAAGCAAACTCTTGTGAGATTGATAATTAACCAAGGAAAAGTGCTAGAGAATAGTCAAGGAGAAGTCCTAAGCCAAGTTTATATCAAGAAGAAGAAGAGCATCTATGTCTAAGAGGTTCAAAAGTGTTCTAAACCTTCTTTAGTTCATTTTTAGAGTCTATATATGTTTTAAATGGTCAAAATGAATTTTTAACTGATCAAAAGTTATTTTGATGCTCTAAAAGTATAAAACTATGGTATATAGGTATATTCATGATTTGATATAGTTAATACATGTATTTGTATGAGTGGTCTGCAAAGAATTAGAAGAAAAGTTCATGTAACGATTTACTAGTAAAACCCTAGATGGTTCGATCTTAAATTTCTTGTCAAAACATTTTCAAAATGTGATCGAACCATGCAACGTTATAAAACAAGAAGTTAGGAAGACAACAACACTGAGTTGGTGTCATATGGATGTGTAGATGTTATTTTGTTCAAGCTTGAACCAATAAAACCAAGGATTTGTGAAGTTAGATTTCATTTTGTCCTTGTGAGCAGTTTTTAGTCCCATTCTGTTTGAAATTTGGATTCATGATCTAAAGAGAAGTTGTAGAGGGAAAACTGTTGATGAGAATGCACTCAAGAATCATCCCAAAATGTTTAAAAATGAAGAATTTATGGCTATTGGAGCGACTGAGGGTCGTGCAGCCAAAAATTTAATTTTCTGAACAAAGGGTCGAGCGCACCTGTGCTCGTGGTGGGCGCAGCTGCGCCCGAGCCCACTGCCTAGCAGTTTTTTTAAGGTTCGGGTCGGTCCGGGTTGGGTCGGGTCAGTCCGGATCGAGTTTTCTTTAAAAATTTAAGTTGAAATAAGTGTAAAATGAATGTATTTGTGTAATAAACCAATATATGGAGTTTATTAGTAATTAATTAATTGCTAAATGTTTAAAATAAAGACTAAGGTTAACACAATAAAAAAGTTAACTATTGGTATTATTTGAAATAAAATATTATTAAGTGATGAATAATATTAATATATAATTAAAAGGTTGTTAAATGATTAATAATATTTGTAAATGATTAAAATATTATTACATGGTTAATAATATTAATAAGTGATTAAAATATTATTAAATGGTTAATAATATTAATAAGTAATTAAAATATTATTAAATAATTAATAATATTAGTAAGAGATTAAAATATTATTAAATGATTAATAATATTAATAAGGAATTAAAATATTATTAAATGGTTAAGTATGGATGCTTATATAATGATATAAGACATGAAAATAAAGTCAAATTGGAGTAGTAAAATAACAAATCCCGAATTTTGAGGGGGGCCCACATGAAAATGTTGCGTGTGGCTTCTCATTGCTTCATTTTCACTCCAAAGGTTGCTTACAAGCAACCTTGATTGAAGTCATTCATTCTTGTCATTTATATTGTCATTCATTGCTATAGTAAGCATGATTTAGAGAGTTAAATTGACTAACATTAGATGATTAAGGAAGTTAATTGAGCTTACCTAAGCTCTATATATAGAGAAGAGAGAAAGAGTTAGCAAATGTTAGTCATTTGTCTAGAAATTCTAGAGAGAAAAGAGAGAACTTATTTGAGAGAAAAGCAAGCAAACTCTTGTAAGATTGAGAATCAACCAAGGAAAAGTGCTAAAGAATAGTCAAGAAGGAGTCCTAAGCCAAGTTCATATCAAGAAGAAGAAGTGCATCTATGTCTAAGAGGTTCAAAAGTGTTCTAAACTTTCTTTAGTTCATTTTTAGAGTCTATATATGTTTTAAACAGTCAAAATAAATTTTTAACCAATTAAAAGTTATTTTGATGCTCTAGAAATCTAAAACTATGGTATATAGGTATATTCATAGTTTGATATAGTTAATACATGTATTTTGTATGAGTGGTATGCAAAGAGTTAGAAGAAAAATTCATGTAACAATTTACCGGTAAAACCCTAGATGGTTCGATTTTAAATTTCTTGTCAAAACGTTTTCAAAATGTGATCGAACCATGAAATGTTGTAAAACAAGAATTTAGAAAGACAATAACACTGAGTTGGTGTCATATGGATGTGTAGATGTTATTTTGTTCAAATTTGAACCAATAAAACCAATGATTTGTGAAGTTAGATTTTACTTTGTCCTTGTGAGCAGTTTTTAGTCTAGTTCCGTTTGAAATTTGGATTTATGATCTAAAGAGAAGTTGTAGAGGGGAAAATTAGGACGAGAATGGACTCAAGAATCACCCAAAATATTTAAAAATGAAGAAGTTATGGCTGTCGGAGCGGCTGAGGGTCGTGCAGCCAAAAATTTGATTTTTTGAAAAAAGTGCGGGTCAGTTCGTGTCAGGTCCGAGTCTTTCCGGGTTGAATTTTATTTGAAAAATTAAGTTGAAATAAGTGTAAACTGAATGTATTTGTGTAATAAACCAATATATGGAATTTATTAGTAACTAATTGATAGCTAAATGTTTAAAATAAAGACTAAGGTTAATACAATTAAAAAGTTAACTATTGATATTGTTTGAAATAAAATATTATTAAGTGGTTAATAATATTAATATGTAATTAAAAAGTTATTAAATGATTAATAACATTTGTAAATGATTAAAATATTATTACATGGTTAATAATATTAATAAGTTATTAAAATATTGTGGTTAATAATATTAATAAGTGATTAAAATATTATTACATGCTTAATAATATTAATAAGTTATTCAAATATTATTAAATGGTTAATAATATTAATAAGTGATTAAAATATTATTAACTGGTTAATAATATTAATAAGAGATTAAAATATTATTAAATAGTAAGAGATTAAAATTTTATTAAATGGTCAATAATATTAGTAAGTGATTAAAATATTATTAAATGGTTAATAATATTAATAAGTGATTAAAATATTATTATATGGTTAATAATATTTGAATCTAATTATATATTATCAAAGGTAGATAATATTTTGAGATTTTTGGTACAACATTAAATGTACAAATCGTTAAGTTATGTAAAAGAAGAAAGTTTAATTGAATTAAATCAATGTAAATAGTCCATTTGAGACTAATTTAGACAACTTATTAAAAGTGGATCGTACGAAAAACGTGTAGGGAAGGGGTAAGTTGGTTAAGCGTACCCGACATGTCCGAACTATATTTTGGACTAGGGTTTTTGTCCGGAACTTTATGGTTCATTTGTTGAATATCTTAAGAGTTAATAATTTGAAGTTAAAGTCTTATATAAAGACTAAGTAATAGTCATCGTAACTAATGATGATGTCAATTTCATATATAAATTGTAGGTTAAACGAAAGACGCAAAATAAGCGTAAATGGTAGAAACAAACCAAACAAAATTTTTAGAACTTGCTCCTATGTGCATTTCTATGCAATCATATGTTATTAAATTATTGATATGAGAATATATTGATGATATTTGTGTTATGTGAAACGCATGAAGTATAATTATATGCGAAATATGTACAAAATAAGAAGCATGACTTGATATATGCTAGATGTGTATTATATGCGATGCATAAGAAGTATGAAGCATTCATAAAATGAAAAGCATGAAAAACACGATATACGTATAAAATGCAGAGTATGTTTAATAAGTGAAGCATGCAATGTGTTATGTGTAGCTGTTAAACTTGCTGAGCCGTCATGCTCACTTTTGCTATAAAATCAACACTTTTAGATAAGTGCGAGTTAGTTAAAGTTTTTGATAAAGATCAAGGAACATGAATGCACATTACTTTCACTGAAGGTCTTAATGACTAGTGTAGATATTAGTTCGAATTGGACAGGTGTAAAATGTTTATGTAGAATAAGAATTTGTTGGTATGTAAAAATGAGTGTTAAATACTCAAAGTGATTGTAATAGAATGTCGTATCATGTATGATATTGAGACATACCAGGAATTTGTAAAGATTGCGATTCTGAAATAGAAAGAGATTTTGTAAAATTGTAAATAAATGATTATATATCAATTTTAATATTGTTATAAGTTATGATTGATAAGAAAAATATTGTACTCGTGTTGAATCGGATCCGAGGTTCAAGGGACCCAGATTCGGGGTCCTCACAATACATATCATCGTATGTATCAATACATAATTTATATCATACATATCATCATATACATCATTCATCTCATGAATAAAAACCATTATATATATATATATATATATATATATATATATATATATATTATTGATCTTGTTCTACTGTTGATATTCGTGTTTATTTAGTCAATTCATTTTTCTGTTAATTCAAAACTTTTGACCTTAGGCTCCAAACTGAGTAAGCTTTCTTGTAGAGCCTTGGTAAGTCTCCAGGTGGAAGTAGTTTAGGCTAAGAAAATCTTAGAACTTAGGTATGCGTTTACATAAGGTAAGCAGGGTCGTTTAAGCGGAATGATCTAAGACAAAATTTTATATTCCAGATAAAATGAGTAGACATTTTAGGTCTAGCTCTTTTGTTAGTTCAAGGTCAGCAACCTTGTCTTTTATCCCTGACATAGTTAATCAAGAAGAACATAGTTATGATAATTTAAGTCAAGACTTTGGTAATTGGAATATACCTAATATTTCACCTAAAGAAATTTACAAGTCAGCCTTTTCTGATAATTTCTAGTCAGATTATAATATTAAAACTGTTGAAAAGGTTTATGCAATTAATAAAGCACATGAAAACTGCTCCTTATTAACAAGTGAAGTAATTAAAAAACATAGACTTAAATGATATAATTTTATCCACATAGGTCTTATTCAAGTTGCAGCCAAACCTTTAAGCAGTAAAGGAATTAATTCAAGCATACTTTTGTGTCTTCGTGATGCAAGGTATTTAAACTATGTACCAAGTATTTTAGGCATAATAGAATTTAGTCTGCATAATGGACCTGTCCATTTTAACTGCTTTTCAGATTTCACATTAAGTTTAAGTGATCCACATTTGTTAAAAACATTAACTTTAAATATTAAAACTGCTGGAGAAATAACCCAAATGGTTGAGGGTTCTCAAGCACTGGCTTTAATATTTAGAATTTATTATAAAACAATGAAGACTAATTTAAATATAAAAGTCTTAAGTAAAAGTCCTAAAGACAAAACCATTTTAATACAAAATAGTACTAGTAATGCTAATATTCAAGTCTCAAAGACTATTCTTTGGAGAGATATAAATCTCCCTAGACAGTGGATATTAGAAAATGAAATACCACAAAAACCAGTTAATAGTAACATAATGAATTTACAAAATGTTAAACAATACTTAGATGAAACTGTCAGAATAAGCCTTGATGATTCAAGGCTTAGAAGGCCTTTAATAATTGAAGATATTGGTAGCATTATAGCATATTCTAGAAAAGATTTAGAGTTATTAAGCAAAACTACACTTCAAAATATTAAGTTAAAAGGAATTATTAGTGAAGGTAAAACTAGTCAACCATGTTGTAATAATGAATCGGTTAGTCAAGATGAAGATGATGAACAACAGTTATCTCCTACCCAGTCAGATTTTGAAACAAAACTAGTTCACCACCAACTTAGAGTTATACAAAAAGACTTTAAAATTAAATGGAAAAAATTAACTAATGATTTTAATTCAAAGGAAAATAAAAGTAAAAGACATCAATTTCGTGCAAACCATAGTGAAATTGATAGGGAAAAAATAGTCAAAAAATAGAAAAATTTTATTTTAAAAGAAAAGGTGAATATTACTTTTTATACCTGGTATGAAAAATATTATGGTAAATGTAATGTAATTACTAAAAGCCAATGGGTAAAAGAAGATAAGTCAAGAATTTATTCTAGTCATCCACCTTTGGAAACAGTTATTTTACCAGTTAAAAACACATCTGTTGTTGCAAGTCCTTTTAAAATTTCAGATGGTATTAATGATGATAAAAAAATAATTGAAAAAAATAATTTTACTAACCAGTACTTGGAAACACTAGGCAAACAGTTAGATAAAATTGAAGAAAAATTTAAAGATAAAACTCTCAGTCAGGATCACAGTGATAAAATTAAAAAACCCTTGTTAAACCTACCTCAAAATAGGCAAGGTCTGGGATTACCCAGTACTGATAAAGAGTTAGTGAAAATATTAGATAAATTATTTAAAAAATTAGATAAACCTAAACCTAGTGACACCAAGACTTTAACTGTCATTGAAAAATATGATAGTCAAAGAGAAAATTCTAATAGTAGTGAGTCAGATATTGACAACTCTGCTATTCAAGAAATTAAGAATCAATTTAGAAAATTAAAATTTGAAAAATCCAACTATTACTAGTCAAACAAAAAATTGGTATTCTAAACTAACCCCTCCAGACTTACTGTTTGAAGAAAGAAATTTAGATAATCAATTTTATGTTTCTGCTAATAAAATTTATGAATGGAACATAGATGACCTTAGTGAACAAGAGTTATTAAATAAATTAAATCACATGTCCATAGTAGCTAATAGTTATTTAACTACTTTCGACTATTTAGGACAGTCTGAGATTGTTGAACTATTGACTAGTGAATTTATTAGTATTCTTATATCTTGGTGGGAAAAACACCTTATTGAAGAATCTAGATATTGTATTATTAATGCAATTCAATGTGATAATGAAGGTAACCCTATACTTGATGAAACCCTTGGTTTAGGTTCCCCTGATGGAGTTAATATCTTAATTTATACAATAATAAAATATTTTATTGAAACTCTTAGTAATATAACGGATATTATCCATGATCAGCTAAGTAATCTCACGTGTCCTACTTTAAGTGACTTTAGATGGTATAAAGATGCTTTTACTTCTAAAGTTATGATGCGTGATGATAGTAATAAACTTTTCTGGAAAGAAAAATTTGTAAATGGATTACCTAATTTATTTGCACATAAAATTCGAGAAGAATTAAGCAAAAACCTATGATTTATTGATTACGATAATTTAACCTATGGTGACATAATTAGTCAAATTCAAAAAACAGGTCTTAAAATGTGTATTAACTTTAAAATTAGTAAACAAGCTCGAAAAGATAAACACAAAGTCAAATACGAGTTAGGATCTTTTTGTGAATAATATGGTTTGCCCTCTATTGCTCCTTCCAGAAAAAGAAGTCACTTTAAAAATGATAAAAAGCATAAATTCAGAAAACATAAAAAATATAGTAATAAAGAAAGTTATTATAAAAGGTCACCCAAAAATACAAGTTATAAAAAACCTTATAAAAAGAAAAGTTATAAAAAAATTGATAAGAGCAAAGTGATTGGTCATAATTGTGGTCCAACGCATGCTCGGTTTTGGATTATATATATATATATATAATAAAACACAACTCATTTTGAATCCAAAATTTGACAAAGCACAACAACAGGTTAGGATCTTTCAATTTTAATCTAATGACTCACATTTCATCTCATACACACAATTTCCCCCCAAATCAACACTCAATTTCACACCCATTCATTCAAATTTAAATTCAAAATAATAAAAACATCACACACACACATAAATTCCAACCAAATCAACACTTCACTGTAACAAAATAATAATAATAATAATAATAATAATAATAATAATAATAATAATAATAATAATAATAATAATAATAATAATAATAATAATAATAATAATAATAATAATAATAATAATAATAATAATGATGATGATGATGATGATAATAACAATAATAATAATATTTATGATAATAATAATAATAATAATAATCTATAATAATAATAATATAACAACAATAATAATAGTAATTGTGACGACCCCAAATTCGGGTTCCATAATCTCGGGTTTGGTTCTCCACTGTACAATACTTACTAACAATTAAATACATAAATTGCATTTAAATTTCGCGGAATAATACAAAAGATTCCTTATAAAAGGCTACACTTCCCAAGGTCAATTAACCTTAACATAAACATTACATATCTTAAGGGAATACAAAAGATTTACAAGGAAATTACATAACAGTAATTTAAATCTAGCATCCATCTACTAAGCTACGCATTTGCTTTTCTCTTGACTTTGTCTTGTTTAGAACATTCGGGTTTAGCTGAAATTAAGTCATGATATAGCAAGAATGAGCAACTAAATAGCTCAGTAAGTTTATAAACAACAACATACGATATATCATGATGAAAAGGGAAATAACATCAGGGCTTTCAACAATCAATAACAGTTGCAAAAGAAATCAAGAATCAATGTTTCAATATAAGAAGGGATTGACTCTTTACTGTTGAGTGGTCTTTAATGACCATGAATTGCTATTAAGGTAGAACAGACATACATATATCTGACACCTCAAAAAATGGGACACTTGAGGGGATCAGTCCTCTTATGTCCTATGTATATGCATAACATTTAGATTTCTTGCGCAAATTCGGTTTCCCGACAAATAAAAACCCCCTTTAACTAGGGTTGTTCATTCTCAGTCTTACTATAAGAATCCGCACCAACAATTAGTTTGGATAAGCTTTTAAAATATTCAATTTAAAGAATTTAAACATGCATTGTCTAGTCGAAACAATTAGCTTAGACATTCTTAAACAGTTCTTGAATTAATGAACTATAACATTTGTACAAGCACTAAGTGTGAATACAATAACAAATAATGATGTGAAATAATTTTAGATAATTATTCCACTTTAAGCTCTGTCAAATAACTACGAGTGTAGATACTTGCTCAATAATAATTGAATTGCTCAATGTAATTACAGTTGAAGAAAACTTGCAACAATAAATACAAGTTAGAGTTAAGAAGAAACTTGATTTGTACGTGGTCTACTGATAACCAATTCAATTTAATTCTCTTTAGATAGACCTAACAATTAATCAAGTTGATCTTCAAATTAGTATCATATACGCATTCATATGATAACATCTATACATGTTATACCTAACCACATAATTAAATAATTAAGGGTATATTAAACACTTAGGAAATATTATCATTACTTGATAATATTTCAATCACATAAAACCTATATTAATTACTTAATATAGTTCACATTCTTATCTAACATTATTAACAATTAATAATATTCTATTAGTCTTATAATATTATTAATCATTTAATAATATTCTATTATCCTTATAATATTATTAATCCCTTAATAATATTTTATTAATCTTTTAATATTATTAATCATTTAACAATACATTATCACATTATTAATATTATTAATTATTTAATAATATTTTATTATCTTATTAAAATTATTAATTATTTAATAATATTTTAATCATTATCTAATATTATTAATCATTTAATAATATTTTATTCTTTATCTAATATTATTAATCGTTTAATAATATTTTATTCGTCTTTTAATATTATTAATCATTTAATAATATTTTATTCATTATCTAATATTATTAATCATAATATTATATTCATTTACTAATATTATTATTTATTTAAATAATATTTTATTGGCTTATTAATATTATTACTCATTTAATAATATTTTAATCTCTTATTAAAATTATCAATCATTTAATAATATTTAATCACTTGTTAATATTATTAACCACGTAGTAATATTTTAATACTCTTTAAATAATACCAAAAGTTAACTTTTAAATTAGGTTAACCTTAGTATTTAATTTAAACATTTAGCTATAATTAGACTTCATATATGTTAGTTTAATATCTAAAGATATTCATTTTACACTTATTTCAATTTAATTTTTCAAAGAAAACTCAACCTGAATCGACCCGACCCGACCCGGAGTACCCAACACTACCCGGCAGTGTGTTCTGGCGCAGCTGCACCAGTTTTGACTCAGGTGCGTCAGGACATTCTGTCCGGAAATTAATTTTTTGACTGCTCGACCCTCCGACGCTCCGACAGCTATAACTTCTTCATTTTAAAACATTTTGAGGTGATTCTTGAGTCCATTCTCATTATAATTTTTCCCTATACAATTTCTCTTTATATTACCAATCCAAATTCCAAACGGAACTAGACTCAAAACTGCTCACAAGGCAACCTAGAGTTTTAAAATCAACATGCTTTGAGGAAAAATCCCTAACTTCTTTGTTTTTCCACATTTTTGAAAGATTCAAGTTGGGTTTTCTTAAGAACTCATAGAGATAACTTTTTAGCCATATAAATCATTTTTCTAAATTGTATATTTCAAACTACAACATTAAATACCACACGCTCAACTAGGATTTTACCGGTAAAGCTTAATATGGACATTTCTACTATTTTTTTACATTCCACACATACCAAGGCATGATATAAACACATCAAATCATGAATATACATATATAACATAGTTTAAGACTTCTAGACTATCAAAATAAGTTTTGATCAGTTAAAAATATGTTTTGTCCATAGAAAGCCTATATAGACCATTAAAATGAAATAATAAGAGTTGAGAGCACTTTTGAACCTCTTGGACTTTAATGCTCTCTTCCCCTTGGCTATGAACTTCATTAGTGACTCCACCTTGGCTATTAGATGTGCACTCCTAGTGTATTCCTTTTCAAGCTCTCTCTTGCTCTTTATTTTTCTCTCTAGAAAAGTGAATAATGAGCAAACTGTTCTCCACACAAGAAAAACTCTTATTTATAGCACAATTCTCATCATCCAAATTGTATACATATACAATCTATATCTCTACTAAATCACCAATCTCATCTTATCTTTTATCTCCACGTAGCTAAATTTTAGGGATTTTTCTTACATAAAGGACTTGAGTTGGTAGGAGTTGGTAGCTTGCTCAACCACTCACAAAATCAAGCAATAATAAAATTTGACATCCACCCAAGTGGGCCCTCCTTCAATCTCAGCAAATGGGATTAAATCTCTCATTTTTGTTTTATTTTTATAGCTAAAAAATGCATATATATATATATATATATATATATATATATATATATATATATATATATATATATATATATATATATACATGTGTTCAATTGTTGACCAATTTTGACTTCCTATTGGGCTCCACATTGGACTCTAGGATTAAATATATTGGACTCCTCCATTTAATTTGGTTGGGCTCAATTTAAATAACGCATTGGGCTAACATTAAATAATCTATGTTACATTTAATTAAATTAAGCATTGGACTTGTTTAATTAATTACATGAGCTAAGGTTTAATTAATTACATGGGCTACTAGGTTAATTTAATTGACCTAGTTTAATACCTCATTCGGATTTAAAATATAATCCAATAAGATTTGCTTTAGTTAATTATAACCTCTTATTTCATTGCTTTAAATAAATATACACATACACAAGTATATCTATTTAATTATTTAATGCACAACTAATTAGTACAAAATTTTTAATTCATTACTAATTATTTAATAATCATATCACAATGTCTAATTAAATTTGTGGTCATTACAGTAATAATAACAACAATAACAACAACAACAACAACAACAACAACAATAATAATAATAAAAATAACAACAACAACAACAACAACAACAACAACAACAACAACAACAACAACAACAACAACAATAATAATAATAATAATAATAACAACAACAACAATAATAATAATAATAATAATAATTATGACAACAATAATAATAATAATAATAATAATAATAATAATAATAATAACAATAAGTATAATAATAATTATAACAACAACAACAACAACAACAACAATAATAATAATAATAATAATAATAATAATAATAATAATAATAATAATAATAATTATAATAACAATAATTATAAAAATTATAATTATAATTATGATAATAACAACAACAACAACAACAACAACAACAACAACAACAAGAAGAAGAAGAAGAAGAAGAAGAAGAAGAAGAAGAAGAAGAAGAAGAAGAAGAAGAAGAACAACAACAATAATAATAATAATAATAACAATAATAATAATAACAACAACAACAACGACAAAAACAACAACAACAACAGCAGCAACAACAACAACAACAACAACAACAACAACAACAACAACAATAATAATAATAATAATAATAATAATAATAATAATAATAAAAACAACAACTGTAATGATACGCACTTTGAAATATATGAAATTATAATTTACAAATGGATATTAATTTTTTCTTATGAGTAATTAATGGAAATTAAAATATTTTGAGGTGTGACAAGCAATTTGGGACAAGTGGATTGTGGACTATTAGATGGTGGAATTAAATGCAAGATTTATGAAATAAGTTTGGATTAAAATGGATTTGAATTGGAATTTAAAATGAGCAAACATTGATTTTTAAGGAAATTTCATAGGATTAAATTGCTAGAAACTTTGACTAATGACTAAAGAACATTTAACAAGTTAGGAAATGTCATATGTGTCCTAGAGTAGCTCAATGACTAATATGTCCTTATGAAGTCATGGGAAATGACTTATTTGACTTGACCATGCTAGGTTAAATGAGCTAACCATGGTTAGTTGCTAGAGAATTGATATAAGCTTACATGCATATGCTTTTCAGCATTATACTTAGTCTATTTCTTGCTATCCTTCAAAAGTTGCAAGTAAAGAGAGAAGAGAGAAAGATAAGCTAGGGTTTGAAGAAACTCAAGGAAATCTCAAGGGGACAAGTACTCTAGACAAGTAAAATAAGTGATCAAGGTGGATAATCAAGTCTTGACAAGGTTTTTATCAAGAAGGAAGGTAGCCAAAAGAAGGTATAGCATGTTAAAGACATGAAATTCATGATTTGTGTGCTTACATACTAGAATAGATGAAGCCATGTATGTCTCTTGGTGATATATGTGTTAACTATGTGAGTTATATGGATTATGTTCTTCTTATATGGTTGGCATGAAACCCTAAGCTTAAAGATTGCTAGAGCCAAGGTGGTGCACTATTCATGTACATATTAAAAGCTAGAAGGCATTATTTTTAGATGATCTTATGTTATTTGTTGCTAGAAATGGTGAAATCATATATGAAGGTGGTGAACATGTTGAACACGTGTAAATCCTTGCTTGATAGCTTACTAGATGTGTTGAAGGTTGAGAAATAAGTTTGGTTTAAGAAAATTGCAATATTAGGCTAGGAATTGTTATTAAACTAAATTATAATCTGTAAAGTGCATTAGAAGGTACATATAGAAGTTATGTGAGCATATCAAGTTGTTAAATTTGTATGTGGTAATACATGTGAAGTTTAGAGTTCTAAGAGTGAAGTTTGGTTTAAGTTGGAAATTGAAAAATTGACAAAAATGTAACCAATATGTGATTTTTTGGCCATTTTGAGTATTTGAATGGGTAATAAGGCCAAACATCTAAGTTTTATGTACATGCATGTTTTAGCATCGAATTGGAAGCAATTTGACACTTATGGCAATAAATGACCGTTTCAAACGATTTAAAACGTTAACCGGCGACTAAAATGAATTATATTGTAAATTAGGGTCAAATGATGATTTTTAAATATTTCGAAGACCCACGCAAGTCAATTACATGTTATATGTGCTATGTGAAATGTTGGAATTGGGAAATTCACATTAGGGCCAAAGTTAGCTTAGTTTTTGGAAAGAATTTTTTTTTTGAAAAAACCAGTACTGCGCCGGGGCGCAGTATTTTACTCTTGAAACTGCGCCGGGGCGCAATGCTTCTGTATAGACCACGCCGGGGTGAGATCAGGGCACGCCGAGGCGCTGTCTGGCCGAGGGGATTTCGCTGGGGGCGCAATGTCCTGTTTTTGAAAAATAAATTATTTTGATTCCAAAATGCAATATTTTGATATTTAATGGTAGAAACACATATGTAAATTATAAATTGATAAAAATAATCAATATGGTAGATACTAAGACTTAAATGAACAATGTGTTATGTGATTAGGGTTATGTATAGCTAACGGGTAGCTTGTTTAGCAAGTTATGGCATGCATGTGTATATAATTAATGCATGAACCAATATTATGGTCATGTAGGTTATAAACGGGATAATATTTTAACAGTTGTGATAGAAGAGGACCAAGGCAAGTTTTCTGACTAAACTTTTAATTACAGATTCTTGAACCGACATTCATGTTGTACATTCATGTTACCATGTAAAGTTCGTTTGTTATCGAATTATCTTGAAAAGGTCGATGCCAATTTTGATTTTGGCTAGACACATGTATGTTTCACGTTAAATTCAGTTATTGATTGTTATGTTCTCCAATCCACATTGTTGTGGTGCGGACTCTTTGATATGCTGTAACAGAACAAGTCTAATAAAAGGGGGGGGGGAAATAAAGGATAAAAGCAATGAAATAATTATGACGTGGTTGCGTCGCTAGATGTATGTTGTGCACAATATAAAGTACGATGGGCTGATCACCCAGAGTACGCATCTAAATTGGTGTTATTACCTCTTGGGCAATGTCAGTTTTTGTGATTGTGATTGTTCTTAACGTATTATAATTAATTTGGGCAGTATCCGTCTTAATGATTGATATTGTTCTTAACGTGTTCTGGGTCTTGTGACCATACAGCAATTAAAATTCCATGTCCTCTGATAATTATGTTCATCTTGTGTTATAATTCCCTCATCATCTGTTGAAATGCTACACACCAACGTTGACATGTATACCTCCATTTCATTGTGAACGATTTATACTTATCATTTTGAAATATTATGTTATCTTGTGTTTATTTACTTGCTGAGCTATTTTAAGCTTACTCTTGCTTTCATTCATGATATTTCAGCTAAGCCAGAGAAGACCGAGGGGTCGGGTGTAGATAAGGGTAAAGGAAAAATCAACCAGCAGTAAATATGCTATTATTGTAATTATTGTGTAATTATTATTATATTTTGTAATATGTCAGGTACGACAGTTTGTATGTATAAAGGTATGTAGAACCTGGGATTAGTCATGTATGAATGTAAATTAAGTTCTTATTATTATTATTTTATTCAAATTGGATGTATGAGATGACAGGGTAGAATAGTTACGTGAGCACCAAACCCGTGGAACAAGGGACCCGGATTTGGGGGCGTCATAACAACAACAACAACAAATGCAGAACTAATAAGTTGCATCTCTATACTGGTTCTCCGTATGCTGGTGGGTATGATTCTGCTCCTCTAAATGCTGAACCCTAACCTCCAGCTCCTCATTCCTCGTAGTCAGAGAGTCGATGATGTCACTGGCAGTAGTGCCCATGCCATCAGCGTACTCAGTTGACTCCTCGTCCTCAGACTCGACCTTATCCTCACTGTATGGCCTCATAACTCCACCCCAGATGGGCTCCTCACAGTCTCCCTCCTCTGGATCAGACTCAGGCTCCTCTATCGGTGTAGCCACCAGTGGCTGTGCCGTATCCATGTGGATATCAATGTAAATCACTTCCTCAACAGTGTGACTCGACTGTCCAATCTCCGTCATCCTATATCATAAAAATAATACATGTCAGTACAACAATAAAATATATTCATTGATGAAATGAAATGATATTTTATCATGTACATCTCGGCTCGATGGATTTTCTCAATCCATCTCCAAAAATACACAACATGATGAATCTTCCTGATTCATCTCCTAACGCACTCGATATGAGTTTAGTACTAAGGTTATAGCTTAGGTTTCGCCATCCTAACTTTACGGCTCTGATACCAACCTATGACGACCCCAAATCCGAATTCCATAACCTCGGGTTTGGTTCTC
Source organism: Hedera helix (assembly GCA_947179155.2). Classification (NCBI taxonomy): domain Eukaryota; kingdom Viridiplantae; phylum Streptophyta; class Magnoliopsida; order Apiales; family Araliaceae; genus Hedera; species Hedera helix. The sequence continues at coordinate 17,318,886 of OX359280.1, forward strand.
ACTGTACAATACTTAATAACAATTAAATACATCATTTGCATTTAAACATCGCGGAATAATACAAAAGGTTCCTTATAAAAAAACTACAATACCCAAGGTCGATCAACCTTAACATCAACAGTTCCTATCTTAAGGAATTACAAAAGTTTTACCAATAGTAATTACATATTAAACATTTAATTAACATGCATAAATTAAGCTCTGGCTTTCCCATTTCCCTTGTCCTTCTTGGGGCATTCGGGACTAGCTGAAAATGGTTCATGATATAGCAAGGGTGAGCAACTGGTTTGCTCAGCAATTTTAAGAACAATCAAAGAGATTTATTATATCATGAGTGAAAGGGGAATAACATCAAGTGCTTCAACAATAGATATAACAATTGTGAAAGAAATAAGACTCAAATTTCATTGAACAAGAATATTTGAATCTTAAATGCTGAGTGGTCACCAAGGACCCTGAACTAACGAGGGTATAATAGAGTTTCCTCTGACCCTTTCAGTAGTTTGGTTTTCAAGGGGATCAACCTATTTACCCCGCTGTATATGCATTACATTTAGTCATCTGGCGCCAAAGTCGGTTTCTGTGATGACCCCAAATCCGGGTCCCTCGAATCTCAGATCCGGTTTAACACTAGTACTACCTTTTCCTTATCATCCACGACTTACAACAATATTATAGTTGCTAAATAATCATTTATTTAAAACTTTACAACATCTCTTTCTATTTCAGAATCGAAATCTTTATACATTCCTAGTATGTCTCAATATCATACATGATACGACATTCTATTACAATCAATTTGAGTATTTAACACTCATATTACGTACCAATCAATTCGTATACTACACAATCATTTTACCTGTCCAATTCGGACTAATATTTACAATAGACATTTAGATCTTCAATGAAAGTAATATGCTTTCCTGTTGCTTGATCTTTATCGAAAACTTCGAATAACTTGCACTATCTGAAAACATTTGTTTTAAGCAAGAGTGAGCATGACGGCTCAGCAAGTTTAACAGTTACAGATAACACGTTACATGCTTCACATCATATACATGTTTTGCATCTTATTCTTACATCATGCTTTCTGTATTAAACATACTTCATACCTCTTATGCATCACATACAATAATCAACGAGCACTTAGCAAATCATGTTTCAATCTTGTATATAGTTTTCATGTAACCATATCTCATGTTGTTCACATATCACAATTATCATCAATATAGCTTCATGTCAATAATTTGATAACACATTTTAACATATTAATGCACATAGGAGCAAGTTCTGAAAAATTTGTCTGGTTTGCTTCTACCGTTTACGCCTATTTACGTCTTTTGTTCAACCTACAATTTATATATAAAATTGACATAATCATTAGTTACAATGACTATAAATTAGTCTTAACTTAAGACCTTAACTTCAAATTATTAACTCTTAAGATGTCTGATAAACGAACCCTTAAGTTTCGGACAAAAACCCTAGCCCAAATACAATTCGGACATAACGGATACGCTTAACCAACTTACGCATTCACTATACGTTCATCGTACGACCCACTTTTATTAAGTTGTCTAAATTAGTCACAAGCGGACTATTTACATCGGTTAAACATTCTTCTTTTATATAACTTAATGATTTGGACATTTAATAATATACCAAATATCCCAAGATATTATCTACTTTTGATAATATACAACTACATTCAAATATTATTAATCATTTAATAATATTTACTCACTTATTAATATTATTAATCATTTAATAATATTTTAATCACTTATTAATATTATTAACCATTTAATAATATTTTAACCCCTTATTAATATTATTAATCATTTAATAATATTTTAATCATATATTAATATTATTAACCTTTTAATAATATTTTATTCTCTTATTAATATTATTAATCATTTAATAATATTTTAATCTCTTACTAATATTATTAATCATTTAATAATATTTTAATCACTTATTAATATTATTAACCATTTAATAATATTTTATTCTCTTATTAATATTATTAATCATTTAATAATATTTTAATCTCTTACTAATATTATTAATTATTTAATAATATTTTAATTATTTATTAATATTATTAACCATTTAATAATATTTTAATCTCTTATTAATATTATTAACTATTTAATAATATTTTATTCACTTATTAATTATTTAATAATATTTTAATCACATATTAATATTATTACTCATTTAATAATAGTTTAATCATTTACTAATGTTATTCATCATTTAATAACTTTTTAATCATATACTAATATTATTGATCATTTAATAATATTTTAATAATCTTCAATCAATACCAATAGTTAACCTTTTAATTGTGTTAACCTTAATCTTTAACTTAAACATTTTGTTATCATTTAGTCATTAATAGACTCTCTTACAATAGCTTATCTTTATTTCAATAGTGAAATTATCTTTTGTTAAGTTTTACAATGCCCGACTAGCGAAACTTTCAGTTCCGAACAAGTCTGGATTAAAATTTTAATTTTTTTTAACAAGCACGGGCGTTTAGACGCCTCCCCAAAGCCTTTCTGGGGCGTATGGACGCCCATAGGCAGAAACCAACAAGGTCGGGCGTACACTTGCGCGTCTAGACGCCGTGTACTTTGGCTGCCGGAACCTTTCTTAATAGTTTGGCCATAATTTTTTCATACGGAAATATTTTGAGGTGACTTTTGAGTCTAAATTCATTAGAATTTCATGATCTACAATTTCTCTTTAGATCACAAGTCCAAATTTCGGGCGGAAAGGGACTAAAACAGCTCACAAGGACAAAGTGAAAACTAAAATCACAAATCCTTGGTTTTAAAGGTTCAAACTTGAATAAAATAAACTCTACACCTCCAAATGACACCAACTTAGTGTTGTTGTCTTCCTAATTTCTTGTTTTACAATATTTTATGATTTAATCATATTTTTGAAAATATTTTGACAATAAATTTAAGATCGAATCGCTTAGGGTTTCAAAACGCCCTATTTTGCAGTAAAAGTCATAACTTGCTTATTTCTTCAAAATTTTCAATCGTTCAAGTTAGGTTATCTTCACAATACATAAACCTATCTTTCAAGACTCTTAGATCATAAATATAACCCACACATCTCAACTCATAATCATCAACCTAGTTATTTAACTAAGGTTTTACAACAAAACATGCTTATATGACTATTTCTTCCGTCATTTTACGTATCACACATATAGAACACATATCTAGCATAGCTCAACATAGATCTTCATCACTTAGATCCTTCCATAACCAATATTACTAAAACTTATATTTAACAAAATAATAAATAAGGTTTGAGAAACTTTTAAACTTTCTTTAGAATTATTCTTCTTGGAAATGGTTGGAACTCCCTCTTGATCTTCTTGCTCTACCCGAAAATGACTAACACCCTTAGTGTTTGAGTTCTCAAACTCACAACTCTCACCATGTAGCTCTTATTTTCTCTAGAGCCTCTCTCTCTATAAGTTAGTGCAAGTAAGCAAATGAGCAAACAACCAATACAAGGATGTGGAGGATGCTATTTATAGAACCTCCTTAATCACCATCAACTCCTACTAATCAGCTAGCATTGGTCAATTAGAGGCTAATTTAGGCTTACTATAGCATGGAATGACCACATGAGTGACAATGTGAATGACAAGGGTTATTGAGCTACTTTGATTTAGTGTGTGAAGGAAGCAACAAGAGCAAATCAAGCCACCCCATTGTGGGGACCACTAAATCTCAGCAAAATGGGATTAAATCTCCCATTTTTGCTTTATTTTTATAGCTTAAATATATATATACATATATATATATATATATATATATATATATATATATATACATATATATATAATTGTTGACCAATTTTGACTATCATTTGGACTCCACATTGGACTCTAGGATTTAATATATTGGACTCATTCAATTAATTGGTTTGGGCTCATTTTAATTATTACATTGGGCTAGCATTAAATACCTTATGTTCCATGTAATTAAAACAAACATTGGGCTAGTTTAATTATTACTTGGATCAATGTTTAATTAATTATATGAACTACTAGGTTAATTTATTTAACTTAGCTTAACACCTCATTTGGACTTATAATATAATCCAATTAGACTTGCATTAAATTATTCTACCACATTGGGTTACATAATTAACTCATCCATAGTTAATTCTAAATACCACCTTTATTTACATAACAATTAACCAATGATTGGTTAATGCTATCTCTTGTCTACCAACTAGGGTTATTCAATTAACCCTACACTAGTTAATTCTCTACACTCAATCAATACTTGAAATGCTTCTCCCACACATTGACCATCATTTGACTTTTAATGGTTTGGGCTACATAGTTTACTTTTTATTGGGCTCTCTTATTTAATTACCCACTTCATGCAAATATTCCCATATTGGGCTAACATCTATAGTCCTTTTCGGCTAGTCCACTAGTAGTAAATAAATTACTTGGACTCTACATGGAATTAAATCCTTTAATTATTTGAACCTCTTTATAATTAACAACAAGACTTGCAACAATTAAGATATTGAGCTTGTTTTAAATTCACTTTTGAATTCTATACAATAATTTAGTAATTAAGTTAATTACTTAATTAATTAACTTCTTAATAATGTCATTCTAGACAATCATTCTAGTTTCTCTATAACTTTAACTCATAACTAATATAATTAACATAATTAATTATATTTCATGACTTTCCTTCTTATTTCATAATTAAACTAATTAATTTATTAGTTTAATTGAGTACTAACTTATTCATCCTCTTATTTGGCTAACAAGCATGCTTTATATATATATATATATATATATATATATATATATATATATATATATATATATATATATATATAATCACCTTCACTTTTTAATTGAATTTATTTTCTTAATACATTTTCTACATGCATCATTACAACATTCCCTCATTTAATTTCTAACAAATAAATTATGTTAAAAAAAATATTCACCCATTTTCTACGCATCTCCAACTCTAGGTTTTAAATCATAATCTTTAATTGATTATTCAAAATCTTATCTACAAATCTTGTAAATATATGGGATATTACAGTTTCCCGACATAAAATCCCCTTTATCTAGGGTTGTTCAATTCTCAAACTTATTATAAGAATCTACACCAAGCAATGGTTTAGATCAGCTCTTAAAGGTATTCAAGTTATTGAATTTATAAACGAAATGTCTAACTGAACAATTAGCTTAGACATTTTTTAATACAGTTCATGAAACAAGAACTATTAAGCTTCAAATGCACCAAGTGCGATTTTATAAACAATATGGATGTGTAATAATTTTAAATAATTAAACCACTTCAAGATTTGACAATAAAAATACAAGTATAGAAACTTGTTCAACAATAATTGAGTAGGGTTATAGAACTTGCCTCGTGCGTAGTTTACGGCTAACCAATTCAATTTAATTCTCTTTAGATAAACCTAACAATTAATCAAGTTGATCTTTAAATTAGTATCATATATACATTCATACGATAACATCTATACATTTTACATCTCTAATACTTAACTACATAATTATCTAATTACGGGTATTTAAACATATAGAAAATATTATCATTACTTGATAATATTTCAATCACATAACATCTATATTAATTATTCAATATAGTTCACACTCTTATCTAATATTATTAACAATTTAATAATATTCTATTAGTCTTTTAATATTATTAATCCTTTAATAATATTTTATTAGTCATATAATATTATTCATTTAATAATATTTTATTTGCTATCTAATATTATTAATCATTTAATAATATTTTATTCATTATCTAATATTATTAATTATTTAATAATATTTTATTCATTATCTAATATTATCTGAGTGAAGCACCGATATTGACATTGCTTAATAATACAGGAGAATTTGTGGTTTATAGTGACGCATCGTACAAAGGATTGGGTTGTGTATTAATGCAACACGGTAAGGTCATAGCATATGCATCAAGACAGTTAAAAGATTTTGAGAATCCAACCCATGATTTGGAATTGGCAGCAGTGGTATTTGCCTTGAAAATATGGAGGCATTACCTTTATGGAGAAAAGTGTGAGATATACACAGACCACAAAAGTCTGAAGTAAATTTTCACTCAGAAGGATTTGAATATGAGGCAGAGAAGATGGTTAGAATTAATCAAGGATTACGATTGTGAGATTTTGTACCATCTAGGGAAAGCAAATGTGATGGCCGATGCCTTAAGTAGAAAAGGTCAAGAAATATTAGAAATGTTAACGGCTCAGGAAGAGTTAATCAGATAAATGGAAAAGTTGGAACTAGAAGTGAAGTATCCGATACAATCAGAAGAAAAGTTATTTGCGGTTGAAGCTCATCCGTCGTTATTGGATAGAGTTAAAGAAGCTCAACTGCGAGATCAAGAATGCGGTCAAATTAGAGACCGTATACCTGATGGACAAGAGACAAAGTTCAAGATGGATGCTAGTGGATTGTTGAGATTTGAAGGAAGAGTTTGGGTGCCGATAGTATCCGAAGTAAAAGATGAGATTCTGCAAGAAGCGCACAATTCGCGATATTCAGTCCATCCAGGGAGCACGAAGATGTATCAAGACCTTAGACAACATTTGGTGGCCTAACATGAAGAAGGATGTAACAGAATGTGTAAGTAAATGTCTGACTTGTCAAAGAGTCAAAGTAGAGCATCAAAGGCCGAGTGGGTTGTTACAACCGTTAGAAATTCCAAAATGAAAATCGGAGCACATCACAATGGATTTTCTCGTAGGACTCCCAACTACATAGAAAGGCTATGATGCAATATGGGTAATAGTGGATCGACTGACAAAGTCCGCTCACTTTTTGCCAATCAAAGTCAAATGCAATCTAGATCAACTAACAAAGTTATATGTTAAAGAAATAGTGTCAAGGCATGGAGTTTCGGTATCAATTGTTTCAAATCGAGATTCGTGATTCACGTCAAATTTTTGGAAGAGTTTTTAGGAACATATGGGTACGCAATTAAGGTTGAGCACATCGTATCATCCTCAAACAGATGACCAAAGTGAAAGAACGATCCAGACATTAGAGGATATGCTAAGGGCATGTGTAATGGACTTTAAGGGCAATTGGGACGATCATTTGCCGTTAGTGGAATTTGCATACAACAACAGTTATCACACGAGTATTGATATGCCGCTGTATGAGGTGTTGCATGGAAGAAAGTGTAGGACACCTTTTGCTGAGATGAGGTAGGAGAACGTAAGTTATTGGGACCAGAAATTGTGCAACAGACTATCGAAATTGTCAAAGTAATAAGATCAAGGCTCATAGCAGCACAAGATAGACAAAAGAAATATGCAGACCAGCATTGAAAGAAAAGAGAATTTGAAGTAGGGTCCCATGTGTTTTTAAAAGTATCGTCCTGAAAGGGAAAGATAAGATTTTGAAAGAAAGGTAAACTGAGCCTAAGGTTTATTGGACCATTTGAGGTATTAAAAAGGATAGGAGAGGTAGCCTATGTTGTGGCATTACTTACAGAGCTAGTACACATTCACAATTTATTTCATGTGTCGGTACTGAGACCATACAAGCCGGACTATAAGCATGTGATTGAATATGAGCCGATTCAGATTGAAAAGGATTTGACGTATGGAGAGACTCCTGTTCAGATCATTAATAGAAAGGAACAAATTCTAAGAAACAAAGTAATACCTTCTGTAAAGGTAGTGTGGAGAAACCACAATATGGAAGAAGCAACATGGGAGTTAAAGGAGAAAATGAAGAAAGAATATCCAAGTTTGTTTACATAATCCTGTAATGGTGATTTTGAGGACGGAATCCTTATAAGGAGGGAAGAATGTAATGATATGCATTTTTGTATTATTGTAAATTATGATAATTAATTAATGGAAATTAATGTTTTGGAATGTGACAAGTATTTTGGGACAAGCCAATGGTAATGCATTTGATGGTGGAATTACATTCAAGCATAATAAAACAAGTTTGGATCAAAAAGGATTTGAATTGGATCAAATTTGAGCAATTTATGGATTTTTGGGAATTAAAATTTCCTAGGATTTATGGATAATGACCATACTACCCTTATCAATTTGGAAAATGACACATGTGTCCCAAGTTGGTTTAATGTCTATTATACCCTTGTTTAAGGGTAGGAAATGACATGCATGCCCTTAACCATGCATGAGTTAATTAACCAATGTGAGTTAAGTGTTGGAAAATTCTTGTGCAACACTTATATGATAAGTTTTCAGCATTTTACCTAATTATTTTCCAAGTTGCTACGTAAGAGATAGCTCAAAGAGAGAAAGGTAGAAGAAAAGCTAGGGTTGAAGAAAACCTTGAAGGATTTGAAGAAGAAGTGTTCTAACCAAGTGAAACAAGTGATCAAAGTGAAGAATTAAGCTCTTAGAAGATTTTTAGCAAGGAGAAGAGGAGCTAGAGGAAGGTATAAGCATATTCAAGCTTTAAGATTTCATGTTTGTGTGCTTACATGAAAGAAAAGAAGTAATCATGCATGTATCTTGGTTATACATGTTGATAATGTGAATTTTTGTGAATCTATGTGCTATTTAATCTGTTGATCATGAAACCCTAAGTACTCAAGTTGTATGACAAAGGTGGTGTACTATTCATATGTTGTTTCAAAGCTAAAAAGCATGATTTAAACATGATCAAATGTTATATGTTGTTAGTTATGATGGAAACCAAGTTGGAAGTATGGAACATGGTTAATATATGCATGATATCTTGTTTGCTAGCATATTAAAAGCTTTAAGGGTTGAAGAACATGTTTTATGAAGGAAGATTACAATATTAAGCTAGGAATTGTTATTAAACCAAATCATATTTTGTAAAGTGTTTTGGAAGGTGCACGTAGAAGTTACACATGCATACAAAGTTGTTAAATGTATATATGATAGCCTATGTGGTGCATGAGATTCAAAATGAGTTTAAGAATGAAATTATTAAGTTGATAAAATGCAACCAATGTGTGAATTTTGGCCATTTGGTATAATTGAAGGTCAAACATCTAAGTTTTATGTTAATACACATGTTAGAGTTGATTTGGAAGCTATTTGATGTATCTGGTGATAAATGTCTATTTTAAACGTTTTAAAACGTTCGCCGACGATCGAAACGAATTATTTATAAAAATAAGGCCAAATTATGATTTTTAAATATTTTGAAGGCCCATGCAAGTCAATTACATGTTATACATGCTATGTGAAGTGTTAGAATTACGAAATTCAATTTAGGGCAAAAAAATAACAGAATATTTGGAATAGAAATTTTTTTCCAGAAAAACCAGGATGGTGCTGGGGCGCAGTGTTACTGTGAAGATCACGCCGGGGCGAGATCAGAGCGAGCTGGGGCAAAGTTGGGCCGAGCTAATCTCGCGGCCAGCGAGATTGAAAGAACAAAACATGGCGCCAGGGCGCCATGTACTGAAATTTGAAAAATAATTTATTTTATTTTCAAAATGAAATATTTTGATATTAAATGATAGAAATATGTATGTAGGCCATAATTTGATAAAAATGGTCAATATGGTAGACATTAAGTTATAAATGAACAATGTGTTACGTGTTAGAGTTATGTTAAGCTAACAGGTAGCTTGTTTAGCAAGTTATGACATGCATGGGTATGTAACTAATGTATGAACCAATATTATGGTCATGTAGGATATAAACGGGATAATATTGTACCAGTTGTGGTAGACGAGGATACATGCAAGTCTTCTATCCGAACTTCCAATTATAGTTCATTGAAAAATCATTCATGTTATGCATTCATACGATCATTTAAAGTTCATTCACTATTGAACTACTTTGAAAAGGTCGATGCCAACCTTAATTTCGGCTAGACACAAATAATGATACATGTTGTAATAAGATGTTTATTGTTATGTGTTCCAATCCACATTGTTGTGGTGCGGATTCTCTGATATGCTGTAATAGAACAACCTTGATAAAGGGAAGTAATGTATATATAATATAATTTTATGATGTGGCTGCGTTAATAGATATTTATGTTGTGCACAATATAAATATACGATGGGTTGATCACCCAAAGTACACATCTAATTGGAACAACATTCTTTTGACTAAAATGGGCAATATCATTCTGTATGACTGGTATTGTTCTTAATGTATTCTTGGTCTTGTGACCGTACAACAAACAAATTCCATGTTTTCAGTTAATCATGTAAAGATTATGGATAATTCTCATGTTCACTCATTGAATTGATATTGATTCAGCTTATTGAAATTGATTCCGTTTATCCAAAATAATTTAATCTATTGACATCAATTTAGTTAATTGTAAATGATTTAGTTCTTGATATTAAATTCCGTTATTAGAAATGATTTAGCTTATTGAAAATGATTCCAGTTAATTAAAAACAACTTAGTTCCATTATAATGATTATCGGTTATCATTTTGAAGTATCATGTCATCTTTTATTTATGTACTTGCTGAGCTATTGTGTGCTCACTCTTACCTTTAAACATGATATTTTAATTAAACCTGAGAAGGTCAAAGGATCAGGAGTAGACAAAGGGAAAGGAAAGGCTGGTCAACAGTAAAGGCCTAGTTAGAGAACTTTTGTAAAAGTTAATGTTATTATCTTTTGTAATATATCAGATACAGATGTGTATATATATAAAGGTATGTAGAACCTGGGAATAGTTATAATATTCCGAACTTCTTAGAGAGTTGTAATCCGACTTTATACGAATAAATAAAGCTTGAATTACATCTTTTATGTGTTATGGAATCTTCGTTATTGTTTATTTCTGTGTTCTGGTTCAAGTATCCAACATCAGCACAAAAAAGGAGAAGAAAAGTTTTTTTTTCAAAAACTGAAAAGAAGATAAAACCTAAACCCTAACCCTAGGGTCTAAACCCTAAAAACTCTAACCTAGGCCCCTGAGCGAAATGTGTACGTTAAAATGACATTCTGTTTCAGGATTCATCTTTCTCTCGCTTTGAAAACACGTTATAGCCGATAAAAGTTTATTTCAAAAAGCGCATCGGGAATAGGACGAAATAGGGAAAAGAAAAAAATTATTTTTTTTGCCTTTTTGGTCGTCTAACCATTTTCTAAGAAATGGTCGCCAAAAACACTATTCACTAAAAAACGTGCCAAGTGTTTTGGACTTTCCACTTCACATAATAGTGTTTATATGGAACAAAACTCAGTAATATCAAAATTTTAAATCAGTAGAAGTTAACCATTTAGTTGGAATACGAAGAATAATAAAAGTATACTGTAATGTATAATACGAGATTAATACGAGAATAATACGATGTATAATACCAGTAGAATACGAATATTATACAATGTATTATACGAAAGATTATACAAGATTAATACGAGAATAATACGACGTATAATACCAGTCGAATACGAATATTATACAATTGTATTATACGAAAGAAATACGTATAAATACTAATGTATTATACTATTTAATTAATTAGTTGAAATCAAACTAGGTTCTGTGTAACTACGTTAGTGTAACCAAACTAGGGAAAACTAACACGATTACACTAACTGGGAAAGAAGTAGTACGATTTGTTTGGAACTAAATCCAAGTGAAAATGAATCGACCAATCAGAAGAAGAGTGATGTAAGCGATGATGCAAGTGCTAGGGTGCAAAGTGTAATAAGCAGGGGTAAAAATGCGATTAATGAAATTTGGTTTTTCTATAAATAAGAAGTTAACCTCTTCATTTTTCTCATCATTTTCCAAAGAAAAAATTCAAGTTTCAAAGCTATACATATATTGAGAGAGAGTTCTAGTGAGTTACTACCTTGAAAATTGCAAAGAAATAGTTAAAACTTGCAAACACCAAAGGTACAATCTCTACTAGTTATTATGTTCAATTTTTCTTTCTTCTTAAATTTTTTAAAAGATCAAGAACGCGAGTCATAGCCATATATGATTGTCGTTTTCCGTGTTCTTCACGTGTTCTTTTTGAGCCTTTCTACATTTTGTAGTAGTTATAATGTCGAATTTCAATTCGTAGTTTAAAGCTCAATGAACATACGTCATTATCATGTACGGTTTATTCGTTCTTTGTGTTCTTCGTATGTTCTTGAGTATTTTTATAAATTGTTATAATCAAGTAAACAAGTCGTTATAATGGCCAAATTTTGTCAATTATAAAGTGTTATAATCACACATGTAAGCAGTTATAATGCTCAAATTATTTCAAGTATAAAATCCAAAAGCTCAAGAACATAAGTCGTTACCATGTACGATTTTTCGTTCTTCATGTTCTTCGTGTGTTCTTGAGCAAAAGTCATAATTTCCTACATAAGTAGGTTTATGATTTTATAATTTAGTGTTATAAAGTTCTGAAACATGATGACCTAGTGAATTCATGCTTGTGGCACCATGATTTAGCAAGCTAAACCAAGAACGATGAAACTTAGTTCTTCGTGCTCTTTGATTCGTTCTTCGTGTTCTTGAGAAAAAGTCATAAATCGTACATAAGTAGGTTTATGATTTTGTCATTTTTATGTTATGAAGTGTTATAAAGTGTTAGAACATATTATCTTAGCAAATTAATACTAGAGGTATCATGTTTTACCAATCGGATCAAAGAAAAATAAGTCTAATATACTTGCAGACTATTTTTGCCATTTTTCAAAAACTTAAAATCTGAATTTTCTTTATCAATACACATGAAAGTTGTAGATCATAAAATTTTAAGCAATTTAGACTCAAGAATCACTAAAAAATATTTTCGTATGAAAAAGTTATGACAGTTACCAGAAAGGATGTTAAAGCTATAAAATTAATAAAGGCCCTCAGGTGGAAACACCAAATTTTAAGGTTTTGAGTTAGCCATACCTCCTAAACATTCCGCCAATGAAAATAGTCTAGTTTAGGTATAAAAACAGTTATAGAACAAGAAAATTTGATGAACTAACTTTTGGTACACGAAACCTTTTATATAGGCACTTTAAACGATTACCGGAAAACCCTAAATTGTGATTAAGGCAAGTTTTCTATCCTTAACCTTTGTTTACTTTCTTTCTATGTGATTTATACATTTAGTTCATGCAACGTGTTATAAATCTTTGATACAAGAGTTATTGCTTCTTGTTTCGGCATAACTTACAAAATGAAATGCTTATTCGTGATATTATTCAAATTATGCTTTATTATATCAAACCAAGTTGTCTTGGGGTGATCCTGACCTGTTAAGTAAACTGAGATGAACAAGTATGTTTCACTATTCGTAATCAGTTCAGTGTATAGTATGTTATGCATAACATAGGATGTTGTTAGGTTGATCCCCTTTCTGTATCCACTGTAAAAGGTTCTAAGTCGAAATACAAAGAACAGTTCAAGGTCTAACCACCACTCAGTCTTACTATGTTAAGAACATTTGTTATATCAATTGTTGTGCCATGAATCCTTACAATCCATATTGGTGTGAGTTCACTTATATGCTATGTGTTTAAGACTTGCTGACCAACTTAGCTCACTCTTGCATAAACCTAAATTGCAGACAAACCCGAGAGCTCCGGCTCAAAGAAGAAAGGAAAGAAGAAATGCGTAGACTAGTTTACTGCTTTCCTTAACTGTTCTTAACTATAGTCATAATGACATTTTGTAATAAGAACAAGTTCCACACATGTAACCAAATATTATAGAAATATTATCAGATTTTATCACATTCTATTGTTATGTCTTTACTTTGATTAAACTTAAAATTGTTTAAAACTTAACATAGTATTAATAATGATCTATTTATCTGAATGAGGATCGATAAATAACTTGTGAGTACTGTACATCCGAGACAGGACTAAACGATGTTGACTAGTCAAATCCATCGTTAAGGTTCTTTGGACCCAGGTATAACTCATTATTACTATTCTGAATGTTAGATAAGTAAGATTATTAATATGAAGAGATATCATTATAAACAAATATGTTTCGAATGAGGGTTTTAACTAATTGGGTAATGTTCTGTACGGAAAGAGAATTTTTCACCGGACAAAGATATAACCATTTGTCACGGATAAAGATGCAAACATTTATCACGGGTGAAGATGTAAACTTCACCGCGAGATTCTCTATTCCCAAGAGCCATCCTAATGATTTAATGTCGTGGATGTTGGGACATGTAAAGTTATAGAATATCTAAATATTAAGGATAAAATGTTACGATTGAGTGTTAAGTCTCTTGTATCGATTGCAAGGACTTGATATATATTAATGAAAGATTTTTGGAAATTAAGATGAGAACTTTGTTTATAGTGATTTTGTATTAAGTCAGCTATAGTAAGTATAGTGATTTGGGGGCGTCACAATAGTTATGTATGAATGTAAATTAAGTTTTATGAGTATTTTATTCTGAATGGATGGATGTGATGACAGGGTAGAATAGTAACGTGAGCACCAAACCCAAGGTTCAAGGGACTCGGATTTGGGGGCGTCACAGCGCATGAAGACCTGTTTGTAATGGAGCCCGGATTTAAATGTAATAGTTACATTTAATTTAATTTATTTTTGCACTTAGGTTTGACCTTTTGGTTTACTTGCCGGCTTTAGTGAACCAAATTAGAATAAAAGTTCATAATCAATCAAAGTAGAATATAGTATTCTATATGTGCATGCTAATTATATATATTATATATTATCCAAACATGCTTCGCATGTTAATTAATATAATGCGTATTTTATATATATGTGTGCATGCGCGCTAAACAAGATAAGACAATTAATATTAACAAACCCCTCATGATATAGAATAAAAATTTATTTATAAAATGAATTAAAATGTTTAATTCATGAATTAAAATGTTTAATTCAATTAAATAAAATTAGAATGGTTTTAATTTATTTATTCTATTACTCATAATATTAAGTTTTAACGTTCAAAGATATTTATTAAAAATATCAAACGTCGCTTTCTAGCATGGTAAAACAATAGAGTATCAAATAATCATTATAAGTTTGTTGTATCACACAAAACTTATATTAATTTTTTATGATATTGTTTTATCACATTTTATGCTTATAAAAGAATTGAACGATGTTGTTTTGTTGTGTCACACAAGGATGGTGTTTTTCTCTTCACTTATATAGAAGTGCTAGGTCGGACTTAACTTGGATAATTTTGATTTGGATGTGTCACACATGATCATAATAATCTAAGAGGCAAAATAAAAGGAGTTACATGTTGATGTAATTGACAAAGAGTTATCTACCTATTTATTTATATATAGTTTGTTGTGTCACACAAGGCTATATACATTTAAAATAGGATCCTTATTTTCACTAGAAAATCTTTAACTAGATTTGCCGAACTATATAAGGAGGGTAATATAGTTTGATGAAAATAGTGGGAGACACTATTTTAAATAAAGACCTAATTTATTTTGGTAATTAATAAAATAAATACATGTTAATGTTGTTATTAATTCACTTCAAGAATATTACTATGTTTAATTCGCTAACACTGCATAGTATAATGGATGCTAACAATTAATCGAACCGAATTGTTCGGATTGATTAAACAAATTTGAGAATAATTCTTAATGCTGAAAAGCTAGTAAATGTCCTTAATTTGCCTATTCCTGCAAACGTTGCAGACTAAGCCTCTGAGAAAGAGATTGTTATTTGAAATGGCAAGATGATGCAAAGGTGGCTCAATGCATCATGCTCGCATCCATAAGTATCGAGTTACAGTGTCAACACGAGAAAAATGGATGCACCTACTATATTGCTGCACATTCAATAGTTGTATGGTGAGCAAAGTAGGTCAACTAGATATAAGATATCTAAGGAGCTCTTCCAATCTATAATGGCCAATGACACTATAGTATAGACACATCTCCTAAAGAAGATCAATTCGATTGATCAATTAGGACAACATGTTTAGTCAAGGATGAAGAGTTAAGTCAAGATTCGATCTTACAGTTATTCACTGACTCTTATTCACAATTTGTTGTGAACTTAATTCATTATTAAGTTAGATGTCAGTTTACCTGATTAGCTAAACATGTTGAAGACTGTTGAGAGTCTCTTTCCTTCCGGGAAAAACCAAGTCTTACTCGTAGATGAATCTTCTAAGCAGAGGAAGATGACCAAAGGTATTTCTGAGGAGTCAGAAAGAGTAGAAGGCAAAAAAAAAAAGGGTAAACAAAGGACATAAATAAAAGTGATCCCGATGGCAAAGGAGTTTACTTTCATTGCGATAAGCTGGGACACTAGAAGAGCACCTGCAAGAGAGTTGTAGTAGTTAAATAGAAGAAGTTTAATGAAGTTTCAGTTACATATATAGATTTGTTCATAATAAAATAAAACTTTCTATAAGTCAAGTTTCTACTTAGGTATTAGATACTGGCTAGTGGTCTCAAATATGCAAGTAGTTATAGAGACTAAGCAGAAGTAGAAAACTAAACAAATGATAAGTAATTCTGTGCGTGGGGAATGAAGCAAATATTGTTGCATTAACCATAGGAACTTATAGTTTAGCATAGCCTACGGACAACTCTATTAAGTTAGTAAGTTGTTACTATGATGATTACTTGATGGATTTTGTATACTCGACTTACATGAGAAATATTCCAATTTGAACAAACTAAAGGCAAAGAGATGATATGAATCATACCTTCATACAACACTGTTAACTCGGTCACGTTGATGAAACAAGACCAAATAAGATTGTATAAAGATAGGTTTTAGAGCCTTTTGATTATGAATCGAATACAACTTATGAATCTTGTATCATGGCCAATATGACTAAATCTCCATTTAGTGGACATGGAGAGCGAGTTACAGAGTTGTTAGAGATGGTACACACAGTCGTGTATGGGACCTATGACAACAAATGCAAGAAGAGGGTATTCATTCATTACTTTCACTGATGATTCTAAATTTTGATATATGTATTTGATGAAATACAAATGCAAATCATTTGAAACATTCAAAGAATTCAAAAATGAAGTATAGAAACTAAAGGCCAAAATTATTAAAGTTCTTCGATTAGATCGAGAAGGGAATACTTAAGCAGTAAGTTTTTAGATCATCTCAAGCGAAATGGTATTCTCACATAATGAACATAGTGATGATCCATAATGAGTATTATTGATCTTCTAGTATCCTTCTAGGGTTATGCCCTAGATACGGCCGCATATCTACTAAACAAGGTACCTTCAAATCATGTCCCTAAGATTTCATATGAGTCATGGATAGAGATGAAACTATGTCTTAAGTATGTTAAGATTTGGATTGTTCAGATTATGTTAAAGGCTTGACATGATAAGCTTGGGACAATATTTGACAAGTGTAAACTTGTGGGATATCCTAAAGAAAGTTTAGGGTATTACTTCTATAATTCGACTAATTAAAAGGTGTTTGTTAAAATACGTTGCCTTATAGGAAAATAGTTTTTTCTTAAAGGGTTAGTAGGAGTAAAATAGATCTTAAAGAAGTTCAAGAAAGTCGTAAATCTTAAAGAATACCATAACCAAGTCGTAAAATAGATCTTAAAGAATACCATAACCAAGTCGTAAAATAGATCTTAAAGAATACCATAACCAAGTCGTAAATCTGGTTTAGTACCATAGATACCTGAAATGTATGAATTCATTATAGATGATGATGATGAGGTACACATCATAGTGGATGATGGATGATGATCCAGTTACATACAATGAGGCATGGATATTAGATATTTGAGAGAAATGACTGATGACCATAAAATCTGAAATAGGTCTTTTAGAAAGACTAAAGCAAACAGCAAGGTGGAGACTTATAAGACCTAACTAGTGGTAAAAAGATTTCAAACAAGATTAAGGAGTTGACTATAATGAAATTTTTCACTAGTGAAAATACATATATCCATTCAGATTTTTACTTACAGTTGTAGCTTACTATACAAAAGGATGTATGTATGATACAACCAAAATGATTTGTCTCCATAATGATGGAATAAATCAGGTATGTAAGTTATAACGATCCAATTATGGATTGAAGCAAGTTTCTCGAAGATGGAACATCCGTTTTGATGAGATAATCAAAAGAGTTTGATTTTATCAAAGACGAGGATGAACCAAGTGTGTACAAGGGTTAGTGGGAGCATTGTGACATTCCTAGTATTATATATTGATATACTACCGATAAGGAATGACATACCAATGCTACAATAAGTAAAGATGTGGTTATCTAAAAAGTTCTCCATCAAGGACTTGGGTGAAGCATCCTAATATTCAATTCATGATAAAGGTCTATAATGATAGATCATAAAGAATACTCGGCTTAACCCAAAGACTGTACATTAATTCGTAAATATGTACTAGACTTGATATTACTTATGTATGATAAGCAGATATCAGTTCAATTATGGAGAAGAACATTATAAAAGAGTTTCTAATGATGGGTCTAATATAAAACTAGAGGGCTTAACAGACTCAAGTTTGTTCAGACTAACCAAGATAACAACATGTCCGTTTCAGGTAATATGATTACCGTGAACGGTGCTGCAGTGAGTTGAAAAAGTTCCGAACAGCAAATAGTTGCTGATATAATGACAAAGACATAATAAATAACTATAAGTGAAGCTGCAAAGGTGATTGTTTGGTTCTACAAGTTCATTACAGAACTTATAATGGTTCCTAGCATTAAATGACTTTAATTCGCCAAGGAACTTAAGTTTAATCTGAAATCCAAACATGTGTTGCAACATTTTTATATGATTAGATGAATCATTGAAAAGTAGACAATGCCATAAAGATGGCAGACTTTTAGTATAGTATTACAGATCCATTAACTAAAGCATTTACTAAGCAATTTGTACGCTACTTAGAGAAGAATGGTATGTGGATACCAAAGGGCAATTGGCTTTAGTGCAAGTGGGAGATTGAAAGTAGTATGCCCTCAAGCCAATCACATTTGATGTGATAAGCATATACTTTGTAATCTTATTCATTTATTAATAAAAGAATCAAGTCATTTCTTTATTCATGATTAATTACTTGAATTAATTAAATGGATAAACCCATAGTTTTCAAGTAATGATTTTAGAACCACGATGAGGATCGTGCTAATGAGATCTAAATTCAAGATAGCTCCAAACTAAAATTGTTTCTAATCGTTGGATCACTAAAAAGGGGATTAGTAGATCCGGATATATTGGTACATAGTATGCTTGCTCTTATGAATAGGATGATTGATCTCATAATCATTTGTGTAGAGACACTAAATCAAGTATGTAGGTGCTTATTAGAGAATAAGTTCACTGAACGTGACTCGATCAAGGAATACCTAATGAAGTTTTACTTGTCTGTCAATAGGAGTTCCTTATGTGATAGTCGTACAAGTGATCCTTGGACTTGAGATCATCATAGTATCTTGTGTGTACTAAGTTATACTTTGACATATTTCTTAAGACTTATTGGTATATCAAAGGATATGCTTGGGTATAATAAGGTACACATGGAGATAGGTGAATGATTAACAAATGATCAACCACTTCCAGTAAAGGGAAAGAATGTCATATGCGATTCAATAAGTGACAACTCAGAAATCCCTAGCTAGGGTTAAATAGAATTAGAAAGGAGTTCTAATTTATATTAACCAGATGATCAAATAAATTAGACTTAACATAACTTCCATGTCTTATATTTGATTGGGACATTGTATGGTAGAAGGATTGAATTGTACGGTAACTATTCGCTGAAAGGTTCTTTTACGATTAAATGTTGAAATGTATATTATCTGGAATATCGACTAATCGCTAAAGGGGTTTACCCTTATTGTGGAATAATTATTTATTCTGAATTAAAGAGTTAATTCATAATAAATGAATTAGAATTATTCTAATTTATTTATTATACAACCGGTTTAATATGGAGTACTTAAAGGGTCACACCACAAAAGAGTAATATTTATTTTAGAAGTAGATGACATAATCGTAATAATACATTAAGTATATTTAATTTATACTATGGTGATAAAATAAATTAAATAGCTTAATATTTATAGTTTAGTATTTTAGAAATACTAATTATAAATTAATAAGAGGAGTCTTATTATTATTATTATTATTATTATTATTATTATTATTATTATTATTATTATTATTATTATTATTATTATTATTATTATTATTATTATTATTATTACTATTATTATTATTACTAGTATTATTATTTAGTTCCTAAATAGTTTAGGAATTGTAATTATAATAATTAATTAAGTTACTAAATGGTTTAATAATTAATTAATAAGAAGTACTCTTATTATTAAATAATTAAGTTCCTAAATGGTTTAGGAATTGTAATTAATTAATTTAGTTCTTAATTAAATTGAGAATTAAATTAAAACCCTAATCTTAACTAGTTTAGGAGGGTTGACTATATCTATAAATAAGAGGAGTTTTATCATAGATTAGGGTTACACACTTTTTCACAAGAATATAGAGTGTACTTCATAATTCTTTAAATCTAAAAAGTTAGAGAGAGAGATAATTAGGGCTAGTCACCCATAGTTTGGAGAAACCAAAATCCACTTCTTTAATTCATAGATCTCTTGGTGGATCACCTCTAGAGGCTTCACACTTAGGGAGCTAACATTGATCCGTGGAATCTAATTAGTGAATTTAAAGAAGAACGCGAAGGATTAAAGGGAGTTAAACTTGTACCTATGGAAGCTTGGTTCTACAAAGGTATAAATCTTTTCTCATTCCTCAATTAATAATAGTTGCATAAGAATGATCCTGGTTATTGGTTTGTAAAAAAAAATTAAAATCTGATTATGCTTACTTCCGTTGCGCTTATATAATTTGATTATATGTATGCCATATTTTTGCAAACCAATAATTAACATATTTAAATTATCTTGGTTCTTCCTATTCAAAAGCATCTGCAACAATGTTGGCTTTTCCTAGATGATATAGGATTTCACAATCATAAACCTTAATCAATTCCAACAATTGCCTTTGCCTCATATTCAACTCTCGTTGTGTAAAAATATACTTAAACTTTTGTAATCAGTACAAATTTCACACTTCTCCCCATACAAGTAATGTCTCCATATCTTTAAGGTAAATAATACCGTCGCTAATTCTAGATCGTGAGTAGGAGACCTTAACTAATAATCCTTTAGCTATGGCGAAGCATAAGCTATTACTTTGCCATGTTGCATTAAAACACATCCTAATCCTTTATGTGAGACATCACTATAGACTACAAGACCTCCACTATTATCAGGTAGTGATAATACTATTTCCTCACTTAACCTCTTCTTTAGCTCTTGAAAGCTCTCTTCACATTGGTCGTTCCACACATACTTCACGGTGTTCAAACGTCAATAGTACCCCGCTAAACCTAAGAAACTTCTCACTTCGATTAGGGTCTTTGGTTGTTCCGAGTTCATAAGTGCTTCTATCTTTGATGGATCCACTGAAACTCGCTCTTATCAATCACATGACCTAAGAACTGAACTTTCTCCAGCCAGAACTCACATTTTGAAAATTTGGCATAGAGTTGTTTCTTTCGTAAGGTTTCTAATCCACTTCTCAAGTGCATAGCATGTTCTTCTAGTGTTTTCGAGTATATAAGAATATCGTCGATGAATACTACAACATACTTGTCTAAGCAAGACCTAAAAATCCTATTCATCAAGTCCATGAGTGTTGCCAGTGCATTCGTTAATCCAAAGGACATTACTAGAAACTCGTAATGTCTATAACGTGTTCTAAACGCTGTCTTTGACACATCTTCCTTTCTAACCTTCAGTTGATGGTATCCTGACCGTAGATTAATCTTAGAGAAATATTTTGTTCCTTTGAGTTGATCAAACAAGTCATCGATCCTAGGTAATGGATACTTTTCTTTATGGTTAATTTATTGAGTTCACGATAATCAACATATAAGCTCAAAGTTCCATCCTTTTTCTTGACAAACAACACTGGTGCTCCTCATGGAGAAACATTTGGTTGAATGTATTTCTTATCCAACAATTCTTGTAACTGTACCATAAACTCTTTCAATTCTACAGGCGACATTCTTTATGGGGCCTTCAAAACAGGTGCAGTTCTAGTAGATAAATTAATAACGAACTCAATCTCCCTATCAGGTGGAAGATCGGGTAGATCATCAGGAAAAACATCCTGAAACTCTCTAACCACTGGTATTTGATTTATATCTAACCCTTTCTGTTGGGTGTCTACGATATATGCCAAATAACCTTGGCAACCCTTTTGAAGTAATCCCTTTGCTTTGATACCAACCTGTGACGCTCCCAAATCACTATACCTACTATAGCTGACTTCGTGCTCACTATAAATGCTAAATCATTAGGTTAATAGATGATTTCCTTTATTTATAAACAAAGTTCTCATCTTAATTCCCAAAGATATTTCATTATTTCATACCAAGTCCTTATAATCGATGCAAGGGACTTGATACTCAATCATAACATTTTATCCTTAATATTTAGATATTTTATAACTTTACATGCTCCAACATCCACATCATTAAACCATTAGGATGGCTCTTGGGAACAGAGAATCTCGCGGTGAATGTTTGCGTCTTCACCCGTGATAAATGGTTGCATCTTTATCCATAACAAATGGTTATATCTTTGTCCGGTGCAAAATTCTCTTTTTGTACAGAACATTACCCAATTAGTTAAAACCCTCATTCAAAACATATTTGTTTATAGTGATATCTCTTCATATTAATAATCCTACTTATCTGACATTCAGAATAGTAATAATGAGTTATACCTGGGTTCGAGGAACCTTAACGATGGATTTGACCAGTCAACATCGCTTAGTCCTATCTCAGATGTACATCACTTACAAGTTATTTACCGATCCTCATCCAGATAAATAGATCATTATTAATACAATGTTAAGTTTTAACAATTCTAGGTTTAATCAAAGTAAAGACGTAACAAGAGAATGTGATAAAACTTGATAATATTTATATAATATTCTGTTACATATATGAAACTTGTTCTTATTACAAAATATCATTATGAGTACAGTTAAGAACATTTAAGGAAAGTAGTAAACTAGTCTACGCATTTTTTCTTTCCTTTCTTATTTGAGCTGGAGCTCTCGGGTTTGTCTGCAAGTTAGGTTTATTTGCAAGAGTGAGCTAAGATGCTCAGCAAGTCTTAAACACATAGCATATAAGTGAACTCACACCGATATGGATTGTAAGGATTCACGGCACAACAATTGATATTATAAATGTTTTTAACACAGCAAGACTTTGTGGTGACTAGACCTAGAACTATTATTTGTCTTTCGACTTAGAACCATTTACAGTGGATATAGAAAGGGGATCAACCTAACGACATCCTATATTATGCATAACATACCCTATACTGGACAGATCAGGAATAGTGATACATATTCATTCATCTCAGTATACTTCACATGTCAGGATCGCCCCTAGACAATTTGGTTTGATATAATAAAGCATGATTTAAAATATATCATGAATAAGCAATACATTTTGCAAGTTATGCCGAAACAAGAAGCAATGACTCTTGTATCAAAGATTTATAACACGTTGCTTGTAAAAAATGTATAAATTACATAAAAAGAATATAAACAAAGGTTAAGGATAGAAAACTTGCCTTAAAGCACAATTAGAGTTTCCCGGTAATTGCTTAAAGTGCCTATATAAAGGGTTTCGCATACCCGAATGTTAGTTCATCAAATTTTCTTGTTCCATAACTGTTTTATAACTAAACTAGACTTTTTTTATTGGCGGAATATTTAGGCGGCTTGGCTAACTCAAAATCTTAAATTTTGGTACCTAGATCCGAGAGTCCCTTTATTTTTTGCAGCTTTGACGTTCTTTACAGTAACTGTCATAACTTTGTCATATGAAAATATTTTAAAATGATTCTTCAGTCAAAATTGTTTAGAATTGCATGATCTATAACTTTCATATATATTTCTAAGGCAGATTCGGAACTTAAGTTTTTGGATTTTAACAAAAACAGTCTGTGAGCATGTTTTGAACAACATTTTTAGGGTTAATCACGTGAAACATGGTATCGCTTGCTTTAACTCTTTAAGAAATCATGTTACAAGACTCAATTATACTTTATAACATAAAAATATTAAATCATAAACCTTCTCACATAAAGATTCATGACGTTTGCTCAAGAACACACGAAGAACGGAAAAACCGTACATGGTAACAACTTATGTTGTTGAGCTTTTGGTTTTCGTACTTGAAATAATTTGAGCATTATAACTTCTTACATAAGTGATTATGACACTCTATAATTGACAAAATTTTGTCATTATAACGTCTTGTATAATTGATTATAATAATTTATATTAATTGCTCAAGAACATACGAAGAACCCGAAGAACGAAAAAATTGTACATGGCTACGACGTACGTTCTTGAGCTTTAAACTACAAAATGAAATTTGACATTATAACTACTACAAAATGAAGAAAGGCTCAAGAACACGGAGAACGACAATCGTACATGGCTATGACTCGAGTTCTTGAGCTTTTAAAAAATTAAAGACAAAAGGAAAATTGAACATAATAACTTTTAGAGATTGTACCTTTGGTGTTTGCAAGCTTTAACTATTTCTTTGAATATATATGCATAGCTTTGATACTTGAATTTTTTCTTTGAAAATGAATGATGAATCAAGTGCACAATGCTTGTTATTTATAGGAAAAATTAAGTTTCTTTAATTGCACTTTTAGTCCTTGAAGTTATAATTAGTTTACATAGGGACTTGGACACATATTTAAGAACTTAGGACACCTCATCAAAAGAAAAAAATGGCTGGCCATTTTGATTCAATGGCCTAGATTTCATCTTGCTTTACTTTGTTCTCATTGGTCAAAAAATAATCATATGGATAACTAGCTTGAATTTTGATTGGTTAATTCAATTTTATATGGATTTAGTTGATAATTAGTTAGTGTAACTAGTGTTTCTTTACCTAGTTTAGTTAATTTAACTCGTTTTTTCTTTTTTTAACCATGATTGGTCCATTTAAGTTCACATAGATTGCAATTCTCGCACGCGATTACTCGAAAATGTTTTAGTTAGATTACTAGTTAGTATTTAGTTTCATTTCAACTAATTTGATTAACTAGTATAATACTTAAGTATTTATACGTATTTATATCGTATAATACATTGTATAATACTCGTATTTAACTCGTATTACACTTCGTATTAATCTCGTATAATGTTCCGTATAATTCTCATTTTATACAGTACATTATCCTTCGTATTCTTTTCGTATTCATTCCGTATTCATCCCGTATTTGGGAATAGTAATGTTTAATAATTATTTTGGGTAAAATTTTTATTAGTGGAAATGTATTTATTGTCTGAATAAACGTTATTCAAGATTGTGAATTTTTCAAATTCAGATATCTGTATTTGAATGAATAGTGTTTTTTGTCTTATTCATTGGGAAAATATTATTAGATATTTGGCATCTATACAACGTATAAATACTATATCGTGAAATACAAAAAGTCAAAACGATGAATAGAACTGTCAAAAAGACAAAAAAAAAGAGTTTTCTTGGGAAACGCATTTTTCTTCTTTTTCTTAAAAAAAATTATTGGTTCGCTGAGTTCTATGACTCTTATAAACACTATTTCGTGAAATGTGAAAAGTTTAAAAATGATGTAAGACGAATTTTAGAGGCATAACTAATTTTTAGGTTTTAACCCTTAGGGTTTAGGTTTTAATACATATCTTTCTTTAAAGTACCTAATTCTATACATATAATTTTATATACACATAGATTGGAACATAATTCAATCATATGACACATTCTTGAAGTATAACATATCCTTTATTATTCACATAAAGTTGGATTACAAGATTCTCAGAAGTTCAGAACATTACATTCACCCCTCTTTAAAAGAATTTCGTCCCCATAATTACAGTACAAAATCAAGAAAATAAATGGGGATATTCTATCTTCATCTTATCTTCTAACTTCCATGTAGCCTCTTCTACATATTGATTCCTCCATATTACTTTAACTGAAGGTATCACTTTATTTCGCAAGACTTATTCCTTCCTATCAACAATTTTAACAGGAATCTCCTCGTAGCTTAGATCTTTCTCAATTTGGATGGGTTCGTAGCTGATGACATGTTTGTAATTAGGTTTATAAGGATGCATTACTAAAACATGAAATACATTATGTATATGTTCTAACTCTGGAGGTAAGGTTACTTCATAAGCTACCTCACCTATTTTTCGTAATATCTCGAATGGTCCTATAAACCTTGGACTTAGTTTTCCTATTTTTCCAATACGAATCTTTCCTTTCCAGGGAGATACTTTTAGAAAAACATGACTACCGACTTCAAAGTCTCTCTTCTGTCGATGTAGATCGGCATATCTCTTCTGTCTTTGTTGAGCAGCTCGTAACCTTAGTTGAATTGTTCGAACTACATCCGTTGTTTGTTGAACCAATTCTAGTCCAAGCATCTTCTGTTCACCAACTTCGTCCCAACACATCTGTGTTCTACACTTCCTTCCATACAAAGTTTCATATGGTGGCATTCCTATACTAGTGTGATAATTGTTGTTGTAAGAGAATTCTACCAGAGGTAAGAGATCTTTCCAACTTTCCTCAAAATCCATCATACAAGCTCTCAGCATATCCTCTAAAGTTTGGATATTCCTTTCACTTTGACCATCTGTTTGTGGGTGGTAAGCAGTACTTGTTCTCAGTTGTGTGCCTAGATGTTCTTGAAGACTTTTTCAGAAGTTCGATGTGAACCTTGGGTCTCGATCAGACACAATTGAGACTGGTACGCCGTGTCTAGAGATAACTTCCTTAATGTATGGCTTTGCTAATTGATCCAAAGGGAACTTAACCTCAATTGGTAAAAAGTGAGCTGACTTGGTTAGTCTATCCACTATTACCTATATGGCATCATGACCCTTCTGTGTGATTGGGAGACCTACTACAAAATCCATTGTAATATGCTCCATTTTCCACTCTGGAATCTCTAATGGTTGCAACAATCTGCTTTGTCTTTGATGCTCAGCTTTAACTTGCTGACATGTTAAACACCTACTAACGAATTCAGTCACTTCCCTTTTCATGTTTGGCCACCAGAAATGTTGACTTATGTCTTTGTACATTTTGGTACTACCTGGGTGTACTGAAAACTTAGTACTATGTGCTCTTGACATGATCTCTTCCTTGAGTTCTTGAACTGAAGGAATCCAAATTCTAGATTCAAATCTAATGATTCCCTCCTTGTTCATCTTGTATTTGCCGTCTTCAATCTCTGTTGATTTCTTCAACTTCCTATAGTTTCCATCCTCCTCTTGGATTTCCTTAATGTTACCCAACAAGGTTGAGTGTCATCCTCCATTACAAACAATTTCATTATCGAGATTGAAGGAACTCATACCTCTATGTTGAGTCTAGCGAACTCTTTAATCAACTCATCCTGAGTTGTTAACATATTTAACTTCTCTTGGTTCTTCCTACTCAAGGCATCTACAACAACGTTGGCTTTTTCTAGATGATATAGGATTTCACAATTATAATCCTTAATCAATTCCAACCATCGCTTTTGCCTCATATTCAACTCCCGTTGTGTAAAAATATACTTTAAACTCTTATGATCAGTATAAATTTCACACTTCTCCCCATATAAGTAATGCCTCCATATCTTTAAGGAAAATACTATCGCTGCTAATTCTAGATCGTGAGTAGGATACCTTAACTCATAATCCTTTAGCTGTCGCGAAGCATAAGTTATTACTTTGCCATATTGCATTAAAACACATCCTAATCCTTTATGTGAGGCATCACTATAGACTACAAGGCCTCCATTATTATCAGGTAGTGATAATACTGATGCCTTACTTAGCCTCTTCTTTAGCTCTTGAAAGCTCTCTTCACATTTGTCGTTCCACACATACTTCACGGTCTTCCTGGTTAAGTTGGTTAACGAGGTTGCTATCTTTGAAAAATCTTTAATGAAACATCTATAATACCCCGCTAAACCTAAGAAACTTCTCAGTTCGGTTGGGGTCTTTGGTTGTTCCCAGTTCATAACTGCTTCTGTCTTTAATGGACCCACTGAAACTCCGCTCTTATCCATCACAGGACCTAAGAACTGCTGAACTTTCTCCAACCAGAACCCACATTTTGAAAATTTGACATAGAGTTGTTCCTTTCGTAAGGTTTCTAGTACACTTCTCAAGTGCATAGCATGTTCTTCTAGTGTTTTTGAGTATATGAAAATATTGTCGATGAACACTACAACATACTTGTCTAAGCAAGACCTAAAAACCCTATTCATCAAGTCCATGAATGTTGCCGGTGCATTCGTTAATCCATAGGACATTACTAGCAACTCGTAATGTCCATAATGTGTTCTAAACGTTGTCTTCAGTACATCTTCCTTTCTAACCTTCAGTTGACGGTATCCGATCGTAGATTAATCTTAGAGAAATATTCTACTCAATTGAGTTGATCAAACAAGTCATCGATCCTAGGTAATGGATACTTATTCTTTATGGTTAATTTATTGAGTTCACGATAATCAACACATAATCTCAAAGTTTCATCCTTTTTCTTGACAAACAAAACTGGTGCTCCCCATGAAGAAACACTTGGTTGATGTATTTGTTATCAAACATTTCTTGTAACTGTACCATCAACTCCTTCAATTCTACAGGCGCCATTCTATATGAGGCCTTCGAAACAGATGCAGTTCTAGGAGCTAAATCAATAACGAACTCAATCTCCCTATTAGGTGGAAGACTGAGAAGATCATCAGGAAAGACATCATGAAACTCTCTAACCACTAGTATTTGGTTTATATCTAACCCTTTTTGTTGGGTGTCTACGATATATGCCAAATAACCTTGGCATCCCGTTTGAAGTAATCCCTTTGCTTTGATACCAACCTGTGACGCCCCCAAATCACTATACTTACTATAACTGACTTGGTGCTCACTATAAATGCTAAATCATTAGGTTATAGATGATTTCTTTTATTCATAAACAAAGTTCTCATCTTAATTCCCAAAGATATTTCATTTTTCCATACCAAGTCCTTGTAATCGATGTAAGGGACTTGATACTCAATCATAACATCTTATCCTTAATATTTAGATATTCTATAACTTTATATGTTCCAAAATCAATGGCATTAAATCATTAGGACGACTCTTGGGAATAGAAAATCTCGCAGTGAATGTTTGCATCTTCACCCGTAATAAATGTTTGCATCTTTATCCGTGACAAATGGTTGTATCTTTGTCCGATGCAAAATTCTCTTTCCGTACAGAACATTGCCCAACTAGTTAAAACCCTCATTCGAAACATATTTGTTTATAGTGATATCTCTTCATATTAATAATCCTACTTATCCGACATTCAGAATAGTAATAACGAGTTATACCTGGGTCCGAGGAACCTTAACGATGGATTTGACCAGTCAATATCACTTAGTCATGTCTCGGATGTACAACACTCACAAGCTATTTACTGATCCTCATCCAGATAAATGGATCATTATTAATACTATGTTAAGTTTTAACAATTCAAGGTTTAGTCAAAGTAAAGACGTAACAAGAGAATGTGATAAAACTTGATAATATTTATATAATATTCGGTTACATGTGTGGAACTTGTTCTTATTAGAAAATGTCATTATGACTACAGTTAAGAACAGTTAAGGAAAGTAGTAAACTAGTATATGCATTTCTTCTTTCCTTTCTTATTTGAGTCAGAGCTCTCGGGTTTGTCTGCAAGTTAGGTTTATTTGCAAGAGTGAGCTAAGATGCTCAGCAAGTCTTAAACACATAGCATATAAGTGAACTCACACCGATATGGATTATAAGGATTCATGGCACAATAACTGATATTACAAATGTTTTTAACATAGCAAGACTGAGTGATGATTAGACCTTGAATTGTTCTTTGTCTTTCGACTTAGAACCATTTACAATGGATATAGAAAGGGGATCAACCTAACGACATCCTATGTTATGCATAACATACCCTACACTGGACAGATCAGGAACAGTGATACATATGCGTTCATCTCAGTTTACTTCACATGTCAGGATCGCCCCAAGATAACTTGGTTTGATATAATAAAGCATGATTTGAAATATATCATGAATAAGCATTTCATTTTGCAAGTTATGCCGAAACAAGAAGAAATAACTCTTGTATAAAAGATTTATAACGTGTTGCATGTACAAAATGTATAAATCACATAAAAAGAAAGTAAACAAAGGTTAAGGATAGAAAACTTGCCTTAAAGCACAATTAGGGTTTCTCGGTACGCTTAAAATGCCTATATAAAGGGTTTCGCGTACCCGAATGTTAGTTCATCAAATTTTCTTGTTTCATAACTATTTTTATAACTAAAATAGACTATTTTCATTGGCAGAATGTTTGGACGGCTTGGCTAACTCAAAACCTTAAATTTTGGTACCTAAATCCGAGAGTCCCCTTATTTTTCGCAGCTTTGACGTTCTTTACGGTAACTGCCATACCTTTATCATGCGAAAATATTTTAATGTAATTCTTGAGTCTAAATTTCTTATAATTTCATGATCTATGTTTTAATGTAATTCTTGAGTCTAAGGCAGATTCAGAACTTAACTTTTTAGATTTTAACAAAAACAGTCAATGAGCATGTTTTGAAAAAACATTTTATGGGTTAACCATGTGAAACATGGTACCACTTACTTTAACTCTTTAAGAAATCATGCTATAAGACTTAATAATACTTTATAACACAAAAATATTAAATAATAAACCTTCTCATAAAAAGATTCATGACTTTTGCTCAAGAACACACGAAGAGCATGAAGAACGGAAAAACCGTACATGGTAACGACTTATGTTCTTGAGCTTTTGTTTTTTGTACTTAAAATAATTTGAGCATTATAACTGCTTACATAAGTGATTATGACACTCTATAATTGAAAAAATTTGGTCATTATAACGGCTTGTATAATTGATTATAATAATTTATATTAATTGCTCAAGAACATACGAAGAACCTGAAGAACGGAAAAACCGTACATGGCTACGACGTACGTTCTTGAGCTTTAAACTACAAAATGAAATTCGACATTATAACTACTAAAAAATGAAGAAAGGCTCAAGAAAACATGAAAAACACGGAGAACGACAATCGTACATGGCTACGACTCGCGTTCTTGAGCTTTTGAAAAATTAAAGACAAAAGGAAAATTGAACATAATAACTTTTAAAGATTGTACCTTTGGTGTTTGCAAGCTTTAACTATTTCTTTGCAATTTTCAGGCTGAGTATATTGCTGCTTCTAGTGTGGCCAAGGAGGCTGTATGGATTAAAATGTTCGTTACTAAACTTGGTGTTGTTCCAACCATTGTTGATCCAGTTGAGCTATACTGTGATAATGATAGAGCCATTGCACAGGCTAAGGAACCCAGATCTTACCAACGATCCAAGTATACACTTAGGCGGTACCATCTCATCCGTGAAATAATTAGTAGAGGAGATGTACATATATGCAGAGTGCCAACAGATAATAATGTTGCAGATCCACTGACCAAGGCTTTGTCACAACAGAAGCACGAAGGTCACACTAGTTCCATAGGTATTAGATACATGAGTGATTGGCTCTAGTGCAAGTGGAAGATTGTTAGAGTTCATGCCCTAGAGGCCAATTATTTAATGTAATTGCTTAACATTTTTGATATTATATTTGATTGAATAAATGAATTATTTTATTATGATTTTATTTACTACGTTATATAAATGTTAGCATAATAAAAGTCCTTAGAATAATGATACGAATTATATAGCTTCAAGTATGTGACATGAATATGAGATTATATAATTACAATTAGTATTATTGCTCTTAAATGTCCCTAGTCGAGTATCATTCTTAATGGACAACAATGATGCATTGAGACTAGTATGTGGATTGACTGATGGTCAAATCTCATTGGTCATAAATATATGAGATATTGAGTCAATGCATAGGTACATGTTAGAGAACAATGTACTGGACTGACCTACCATGAGAATTCTTCGTGGTGCATTATGCAAAGTGTCATAAGAAATTCTCATAGTGACAATGATGTAATGATCCTTCGACCTGAAATCACTATATTATTACACAAAATTTATGTACTTTGATATCATCAAAAGTCACCTTTAATAGGGTGGACAATAAAGGTTATTATTGGGTACATCATGAATCATGTAAGGAATATGAGTGATCTAGATGGAATTTAACCCTCCTATATATTAGGGGTGATATCCATAGGCCTCTTGATTGAGTAGGACTATGAAATGCATGGTCATGCTCAAAGAGTGATTTGTTTCATATAGTCTGCTCATTGATCAAGAAAACTCAGATTAAATTATAAAGAGTATGACACATACCATGCCTCGAGTTTAATCTAGAATGTCAAGGTTAAAAGGATTAAATTACATTAAAACATTGGTCACAAAAAGTTGCATTGAATCATCGATCTTATTATTGTATGGGTAGCAGTGATTTATTACTAGATGCCGCTCACTGTTTATAATTTTATAAAATGATTTTAAAATTATGGTCAATATAATAATAACCTATAAAGTTACACACTTAGAACGTAATTAAAAGGGAATTAATTTAAATTGTTAGGATTTAAATATGTCAATATGATTGATAGTATTTAAATTAATAGCATAATTTGTATATATGTATATTAATTAAGTAAGACTTAATTAAAATATAATATATATATATATATACATTCGGATTTTATTTTTCTAATTAGTTTTTGGTTAATTCTTTTAACAGTTATATATATATATATATATATATATATATATATATATATATATATATATATGATATATCAGCTGTTTTAAAAGAACGTGAAAACTAGAAAAACCTAAACCCTAGCCGCTTTCAGAAAGAGGCTAGAGAGAAAAACTCAGAAAATCTAATCCAGATCTTGGCGGCTAGTACCGCGATTCAATTTGCTGCAGATCGTGGGACGATTCACGAAGGCGTTCGTGTGGATACCATAGAGATGCAGTAATTGGATTGCGTTGAAGATTCGAAGCCGTTCTAGAATTTCATCGTCTCCATTCAAGTTCGGATAATCGGTAAAAATATATCTAAACCTCTGAATTTTTATGTTTTCGCATGGATCCTGTTTTAGGATTTCGAAAAACTTTTGAAATTTTGATGCGTTTATGTATCGAAACCCTACAGTGGTATCAAAGCTACTTGCGAAACGATTAATTCAGATTACATGATTTAATTGTATTCGATATATATATGATATATGATGATGCATATTTACCGATCTGAATTGAATATATTGTAGACACCCAAATTTTGCACTTTCTCTACTAACCCTGGCAGGAGGGCAAAATCGTCATTTGACCCGACATGCGGAAAGAAAGGTGGACCCCAGCACAAAGCCACCCCAGCGATTTATGGTCAAAACCGCCACAACGGACAACGAGCATCCGGTCACTTGAGGCAAGGCGAACAGTTGATCCAGAAAAGCCTGAGCTGACCACAAAAGACGACTAATGGCCACTCCGCTTACGATGTTCGGGGGTCTCGCCGGTGAGCTGGCGAGGGTGAACGGCTGCCCAGCTCGCCGGTGAGCTGGCGGGGGTGGAAAGGGGGCAGCGCCCCCTGGAAGCCAGGCACAATTATCAAATTCTATATCAAGTCGCAGCCCGCCGAACTAGCCTCCCAGAACAATATGGCACGTTTCCCAGGGATTTCCGGATTGCAAAAATACAGCCTTCCAAAATAGTACCGCAGAAATTGGCGAATTAAGACCGCGTGGCACGAAAATCGAGAAAAGCAAGCCAGACAGCCGCGGATGCATCTGCGGCCAAACGATTTTCGAGGTTTCGCACGGCTCGAGGAGACGGCACACGGCAGCCGAGGAAGCGGCGCAGGCGGCTTGCCGCCCAGCCGCAGATGGATCTGCGGCCAGCCGCAGATGCATCTGCGGCTGCCTGGAAATGGCTATAGATCGCCATTTCCACCCGAGAGCTGAAAGGAGAGAGGAAATTTTGAAGGTTTTTAGAGAGAGAAAATGGCGGAATAGAGAGAGAAACCTTCGGGTTTGGTAGAAAAGGTGAGGATTCTTCCTCATTTGTTCAATCTTTACATTATATTGTATCCTATTTCAATTTTCAAGCATTCAAGCGTGTCTTTCCTCATTTGAAATGTGAAGAAATCTAAGTTTCTAGCATTTGTGGTTTTATATAGTTAGATCTAGTTCTCATTTCATTTTATTGTTTAAGTTATTATAGATCTAATTTTTGTGCATTTGTTGGGTGGATCTACTGTTAGATCCGAAAATATTTGGTGCATTGCTATTTAATATAGTTTGATTTTGTATATGTTGAAGTTAGATCCGATGTAGTCGATATCTGTTTGGATCTATGGATTAGGGATGGTTAGAGAGGATTTGTTGTGGATAGAATCTCCTCCTAACCTCCCGATGATATCCTTTTAGTTTATTTTATAGTTTTAACGCATGTAGCGATGGCGATGCATTTGTATTGTAAATATGTAATTTTCGGGCCTTAAAGCGATGTCGGATCGAAAATCGGGTTTAAGGCCCCGTAATAATAAAATGTGCGATTGTGGGCGTTTGGGGTTATTCGGATGGCTTACATGCCCGTGAATAGCCGCAACGTTATTTTGATGCTTGGTTTTCCCTTTCGACACGAGAAAACGATTTTGGAATGAAATGATAAAGATTTTTATAAAATCAAGCAAATTAGGATATTAGATCGTTCGTAGGCTAAATAAAATTGTAAGTGTCGGATGAGCTCTATTCCTATTTGACGAAGGGTTTGAAAATATGTTTTACAAAATATCATCGGTTTTATTATCAAAACAAAAAAGCAATAAAAATGAACTTTTCAATTAAGTCAAATCCTTCGTGCATAGGGTTAACGAGATTCTGAAGCACTTTCAAAGTAAAGCATTTCAAACGACATTCATTTAGGCACGCACACACACACCCACACACACACACACACACACACACACATATTTTTAGGATTTAAAAGGATAGGAAAACATCAAGATTGCGGTAACCGTGTTTTACGAAAGTCGGGGGGTGCCTAACACCTTCCCCTCGCTTAAGCAAGCCCCCGAACTCTATGAATCTCGGGTTGCGGACCAATTAATCGGAGTCACATATGAGCCAGCGATTACGAAAACTAAATTCGGATGAGTTGGTACATCCATTTCAAATATACCAACTGGCGACTCTGGTCAATTGGCTCATCATAAAATCGATCTTTCAAAACCCGTCGACATTCAAGCCGACCCCTTTTCAAAACCACATTTAATTCAAAAGGCTAAAAATTGGAAAGGGACGTTTTAATATTAAAAATACGAGACGACGAAAATCCCGGCGTCGACATATATGATATTCTACATGTATGCGTATTCTGGAAACTTATATTATATTCTGCATATATGCGTATTCTGGAAACATGTAATATATTATGCATGTATATGATTATTTGTTAATCGTATCCTAGAAGGTGGAATAACAGTACATCTTTTATTCTAGTTGGATTAGAAGCATGAAGATTCGGTTTAATATGATTAACCGAAATTGGACATATATGATATGTTCTGGGTGTATTGTTACTATGGTGGATTGTATATGATTCTGAAATTATTTCAGAGATTCGTATACAGATTGTAGTTTTGAAAAAAAATATAAAAAAATAATTCAGGGGCGCTGCCCCCGACCCCACTCGCTGACCACTGCCAGGGGGGATTCCCCCCCTTGGACCCCCCCGCCGTAGCGCACGATGGTCGTGACCAAATATTTTTATAATTTTCTTTAAATGATATAAATTGTGTTATGTGCTTATTGTTATATGTATGGTGCACAGTTATGGCCCTTTTGACCCATAAAGTTAGTAGTTTGTGGTTTTTTGAAATACGGCTTGCATGTCGTGCCTTTCTATAATCTGATGTAATATTCTCTTCTCATCTAAATCCCCTCGAATGTAACTCGAGGTTTCTTTATAACATGTAATGTACAAGTGTAATCAAGATGACAAGATGATGATGGAGAGGAGGCACACGTGAACGAGGAAGGTCCTACCAAGCTACTATTTTGAAGACCTTTTACCACCTTAGACTGACCTTCAATCTTTTTATTAGCTTGAAAGGATTGACATTGGGTTGGGCCATAACTGTGACACGTTTAATTTTTGCACTTTATTTATGCTTGTATACGATATGATAAGATAAATAACATGCATGCTTAATAAGATTAAAATTGGTGAAATCTAAATTATTTAATAAAATCCCTCATAAAATTATTATGTCTAAATCAGATACCTTCCAATGAATGACACTCATCAAGACCTTGATAGATGAATGTAGGTTTGCCAAAGCAAAGTACCCCATTTATCTTGTTAAGATGCGATAGGATAATTGTGATATCCAAAATGTTAAAATCATTGGGCCCGACTTAACTAAGTTATCTTAATAGGATTGTGGACTTAAAGGCATAGAGTTTGGCAGGTACCATTAAATAGACTAGAAACAAATGTTGTTCACCAAACTATCTAAGAGTTATATATTATATAATTGACAAATGGTTGTCTACCTAAATAATTATGTTTTAAGAGATTAGCCAAAGCTAACTTAAGGCGTAATGAAATATGGATCTTAGCTCACTAGAAAGATTTAATAGAAAATGCTTTCCGAATTAATGGTGAGGGCTATTAATTTGATTAAAATAGTGGGAGGTATATTTGGAATGTACTATTATCAATTACATAATATCAGAACTCTACAATTTGACTTATTATTTTTGCACTTATAAATTGTAGATATCAATGGCAAACAACAACACAAATAGTCTTTCACTACGATCAGTCCTTGAGAAGGAAAAGCTGAGTGGAATTAATTTCCTAGACTAGCATAGGAACTTGAGGATTGTCCTCAAACAAGAGCGCAAGCTCTATGTCCTTGATGGGTCCATTCTTGCAGCACCAGCTAACACTACACCACGTGCAGAGCATAATGCTTACAAGAAGCATCAAGATGATGCTCTAGACGTGAGTTGTCTCATGCTAGCAACTATAAACTGTGAGCTTCAGAAGCAACATGAGTTAATGGATGCTTATGAGATGATCGAGCATCTCAAGAAATTGTTCGCAGGGCATGCTCGGTAGGAGAGGTATGATACAAGCAAAGCATTGTATCACTGCAAGATGGGTGAACGTGATCCAGTTGGTCCACATATTCTAAAAATGATTGGGTATATTGAGTACCTTGCTAGTTTGGGTTTTTCAATTACTGTGGAAGCCCAAACTGATCTAGTTTTGCAATCTTTGAATAGCAGCTACTCGCAATTTGTCATGAATTACCTCATGAATGAAATTACAAAAC
This sequence comes from Hedera helix, assembly GCA_947179155.2. NCBI lineage: Eukaryota > Viridiplantae > Streptophyta > Magnoliopsida > Apiales > Araliaceae > Hedera > Hedera helix. The sequence continues at coordinate 17,356,377 of OX359280.1, forward strand.
CACTTATTGAGTTGTTGAGCATGTTAAGAACTACCGAGAACAACATGAAAAAGGCAGGACCTGATCCCATAATGATGGTGCAAAAGGGGAATGCTAAGGGAAAAGGGAAAGATAAGAAGAAGATAGGATCTAAATCTGGTGCCAAACCCAATTTCAAAAACAAACAGGCTTTAAAACCTAAAGGTGGGGTGGCTAAAGAAAAAGAATTGGAAGAGAAATTGTCATGCATATCTGGAAGAACTCAAGAAAAAGAAAGGAAGTACGACTTCTGATTCAGGTATATATGTTATAGAAGTCAATTTGTCCACTTCTACATCATGGGTATTAGATACTGGATGTGGTTCTCACATTTGAGTTAATGTGTAGGAACTCCGAAGGAGTAGGACTTTGGCGAAAGGAGAGGTTGACCTACGAGTTGGGAATGAAAAAAAAATTGCTGCACTAGCCGTAGGAACTTATCATTTATCTTTGCCCACTGGGCTAGTATTAGAATTAGATGATTGTTATTATGTGCCTGCTATAAGCAAAAACATTATTTTTGTTTCTTGTTTGGACAAGAAAGGTTTTTCATTTTTAATAAAGAACAACAGTTGTTCGTTTTACTTAAATGAAATATGTTATAGTATTGCACAATTGTTTAATGGTCTTTATATTCTTGTTTTAAAAATGCCTATCTATAGCATAAATACAAAACGATTTAAATCAAATGATTCAAATCCAACATATCTCTGGCACTGTCGTTTAGGCCATATAAATGAAAAACGCATATCCAAACTCCATAAAGATGGGTTTTTGGATTCATTTGATTTTGAATCATATGAGAAATGCGAGTCTTGTTTATTAGGCAAGATGACTAAAACTCCTTTCACTGGTCACAGTGAAAGGGCTAGTGATGTATTGAGACTTATACATAGTGATGCATATGGGCCCATGAGTTCGTTAGCAAGAGGTAGGTTTTATTACTTCATTACATTTACTAATGACTTCAGTAGATATGGATATGTGTATCTTATGAGACACAAATCCGAATCCTTAGAAAAGTTCAAGGAATTCAAGAATGAAGTTCAAAACCAATTTGGCAAAAGCATAAAAGCCCTTCGATCCGATCGAGGAGGTGAATACTTAAGCCAAGACTTTGATGACCTTCTAAAGGAGTGTGGTATTATATCACAGCTCACTCCACCTGGAACACCACAATGGAATGGTGTGTCTGAGAGGAGGAAGAGCACCTTGTTGGACATGTTACGATCAATGATGAGTTATATAGATCTTCCAATAAGCTTCTGGGGTCATGCCCTATAGACAGCTGCATTCACACTTAACCGTGTTCCTATAAAGACGGTTCAAAAGATACCATATGAGATGTGGACTGAGAAACGTCCTAGTATGTCATTCATGAAGATTTGGGGTTGTGAGGCATTTGTAAAACGTCTGGCTTCTGACAAGCTCGGACCCAAATCTGACAAATGTAATTTTGTGGGATACCTTAAGGAAATAAAAGGGTATTATTTCTACAAACCTTCTGAGAACAAAGTGGTTGTTGCTCGAACTGGTATTTTTCTAGAAAGAGAATTTGTCTCTAAAAGAAACGGTGGGAGGAAAGTAGAACTCGAAGAAATTCGAGAACCACAAAATATCATTGAACCTGAGTTGGAACATGAGCAGGAATCATAAGTTCTTGTGGAAATTGAACTTGTTCAAATTACACAAGACATTCATAGATATAGTAGGACACGCCAAGAGCCCGAGAGATATTATGGATTTCTTGTGTCTCCAAATGGCGATGTGATGCTCATAGATCAGGATGAGCCTGCTTCCTACCAAGAAGCTATGAATGGACCAGATTTTAAGAGATGGCTTGAAGCCATGAAATCTGAGATGGACTCCATGTATACTAACCAAGTATGGACTTTGGTTGATCCACCTGAAGGGGTAAAACCAATCGGGTGCAAATGGGTTTTCAAGAAGAAAACCGACATGGATGGTAATGTACAAACCTATAAAAGTCGACTGGTAGCAAAAGGTTTCAAACAAGTTCAAGATGTTGACTATGATGAAACCTTCTCCCCAGTGGCAATGGTTAAATCTATCAGGATCTTACTTGCTATTGCAACCTTTCATGATTACGAAATCTGGCAGATGGATGTCAAAACTGCTTTCCTTAACGGAAATCTCCTTGAGGATGTGTATATGACACAACCTGAGAGTTTTGTTACTCCAAAGGATGCTGGAAAGGTATGTAAGCTGTAGCGATCCATTTATGGATTGAAGCAAGCCTTTCGGAGTTGGAATCTTCGATTTGATGAAGCAGTCAAAGAGTTTGACTTTATAAAAAATGAATATGAACCTTGTGTATATAAGAAGGTTAGTGGGAGTCACATTGTATTCCTGGTATTATATGTTGACGACATATTAATTATTGGGAATGATGTTCCTTCCTTACAGGCTGAAAAAACATGGTTAGGAAAATGTTTCTCCATGAAAGATTTGGGCGATGCAACCTACATTTTAGGTATTAATATCTATCGACATAGATCGAGAAAAATGCTCGGCCTAAGTTAAAGTACATATATTCATAAAGTGCTTAAACGGTTCAGCATACAAGAGGCAAAAAGATGACACGTACCCATGTCTTATGGTGTAAAGATCTCTCAGGCCCAATGTCCTAAATCACAAGATGATGAGGAGCGTATAAGAAAGATCCCTTATGCTTCGGCAATTGGATCTATCATGTATGCAATGATATGTACTCGTCCGGATGTCTCGTATGCTCTGAGCATGACGAGTAGATACCAGTCAAATCCAGGTGAAGGTCACTGGACAGCAGTCAAGAATATCCTCAAGTACCTGAAAAGGACTAATGATTCATTCTTGGTATATGGAGGTGAAGACGAACTGACAGTAAAGGGTTACACAAATGCTAACTTCCAGACTGACATAGATGACTATAAGTCTCAGTCAAGTTTTGTGTTTTGTCTTAATGGTGGTGTTGTTAGTTAGAGAATTTTAAAGCAAGAGACAGTAGCCGATTCTACAACAGAGGCTGAGTATATTGCTACTTCTAGTGCGGCTAAAGAGGCTGTATGGATTAAAAAGTTCGTTACTGAACTTGGTGTTGTTCCAACCATTGTTGATCCAGTTGAGCTATACTGTGATAATGATAGAGCCATTGCACAGGCTAAGGAACCCATATCTCACCAACGATCCAAGGATATACTTAGGCGGTACCATCTCATCCGTGAAATAATTAATAGAGGAGATGAACATATATGCAGAGTGCCAACAGATAATAATGTTGTAGATCTATTGACCAAGGTTGTGTCACAACAAAAGCACGAAGGTCACACTAGTTCCATGGGTATTAGATACATGAGTGATTAGCTCTAGTGCAAGTAGGAGATTGTTAGAGTTCATGACCTAGAGGCCAATTATTTGATGTAATTGCTTAACATTTTTGATATTATATTTGATTGAATAAATGAAATATTTTATTATGATTTTATTTACCGCGTTATATAAATGTTAGCATAATAAAAGTCCTTAGAATAGTGATACGAATTATATAGCTTCAAGTATGTGACTTAAACATGAGATTATATAATTACAATTAGTATCATTGCTCTTAAATGTCCCTAGTCGAGTATCATTCTTAATGGACAACAATGATGCATTGAGACTAGTATGTGGATTGACTGATGGTCAAATCTCATTGGTCATAAATATATGAGATATTGAGTCAATGCATAGGTACATGTTAGAGAACAATGTAATGGACTGACCCACCATGAGAATTCTTCGTGGAGCATTATCCAAAGTGTCATAAGAAATTCTCATAGTGACAATGATGTAATGATCCTTCGACCTGAAATCACTATATTATTACACGAGAATTTATGTACTTTGATATCATCAAAAGTCACCTTTAATAGGGTGGACAATAAAGGTGATTATTGGGTACATCATGAATCGTGTAAGGAATATGAGTGATCTAGATGAAATTTAACCCTCCTATATATTAGGGGTGATATCCATAGGCCTCTTGATTGAGTAGGACTACGAAATGCATGGTCATGCTCAAAGAGTGATTTGTTTCATATAGTCTACTCATTGATCAAGAAAACTCAGATTAAATTATGAAGAGTATGACACATTCCATGCCTCGAGTTTAATATAGGATGTCAAGGTTAAAAGGATTAAATTACATTAAAACATTTGTCACAAAAGGTTGCATCGAATCATCGATCTCAAAGATAGCAAATTATTAAGCCCAAAAGAATCTGATTCATGGGTACAAAACCACTCATCAAATACCCCCAAACTCAAGACTTTGTTTCTCCTCAAGCAAAAACACCAAAAAGAAAAATTGATCAAAATATCTACACTAACTACATGAATGCATGTGCATGACCAACTAATGGCTTTATCAAAAATAAAATTAACATAATTCATGAAAATTTAGCCTCAAAGATCCTTAAGTAATAACTCTACAAAATTTCAAATTCACGCATAGTCAAAAAGTCTATCATATCACCAATTTCATCCCACTCTCAACCCTTTCGTGTGTGTGTGTCTGTGTGAATTTAATATATCAAACCATTCAAGATTCTAATACAACTCATGAATCAAAGTGCTTAGTAAAAGATATTTAATCATAATAGCATTTTTAACCCCCTCTATACACTTGTTTTCTCATTTTTCTATTTTTCTTCATTATTTTATGATGTGTCTTATGCTTCATCTCATATATTATTTTCTCAACATGTGTAATGTCCAGTTTTCTTAGTCTTTTTAAAATTACCAATGTAGCGAACTTTCCACCAGTGACTCCTAAACCAGTTGGCTTTAAGGCACTAAGTGTAGAGACACTCCTAAGGGCTTACTTGTTCGACCAATAGTGGCCACAAAAACAGACTATCCAAGTTTTGCTCATATCTTTCTAATTTTCTTTATATTTTTCTTTTCATTGCAACTAAGACAGATATCGAATCAATTATTTATTTCCCTTTTTATATTGTATGATCCAACAAATGATAGAGGTTTCTTTATCCTTGATAACCACCTAATCCAAAAAAATGAATCAAAACCCAACTAACTCAATATATTAAAAATGTGCAATTGAGAACAAAGGGCATCAAGTTCAATAAAACTAGCCAATAGTTAAAATTTTTAACTTAGTGTTCCTTATCCATCTCACTAGAATTATTAAATAATTTATCAAGCTTTTATCATCGACCATCATTAAACTTCATACATTAATTCATTGCTCAAGTGTCTATATATGCGATAATATAAGATCCTACATGCAATTTTTTTCATTTTTCAATAAGTATGAATGCAATAAACTAAATAAAATTAAATACAAAAAGGAAAATATTTTTGTGATTTTTTAATTTTTTAATTTAAAAAAAAATCTTTTAAAAATAATTGAAACTTTATTGATATATGCTAAAATAACTAAAATATTCAATTCTCGTGAAAATGTTCCTAAATTCTCATGAAAATGTTCCTACATATGCCTTGAATTATGCAAATGTGCAATATGCAACTACCAAGAAATACTATGTACATATAGACTTATGCCCACCCCCAAACTCAAACTAAACAATGTCCTTATTGTTAGAGAAATAAAGAAATAAGAACAAGAGGACTCCCCTGATAGGTTAAGTGTCATACACGGCTTCCTCGTCATCTACATCGAGAGGTGGGTAAACTGGCAATGGCTGAGGCTCGAGGAAATTAATTGGATCGACACTCGAATTCATCCTTAATCGATGAGTTGAAGCCCTAATTAATGAGTAAACTCGAACTTCTTTACTTACAGTGAACACCAAATGGACTGGATTGTGACTGAGGTATGGAATTGAGATGGAATTGAATTAGGATGATGGTTGACAATGGTGATGGAGTGGAGATGGAAAGGATTTATGAAGGTTTTAGGGTGGGGGTGATGGTGCAAATGTCTCAACACTTAAGAAGAGAGAGTTCGAGTTTTAGAAGCCTTAGGTTTTGTTTAATGAGTCCAGATCGCTCTTGGTTTGTTTTTTAAAACACTAAAATTTTAGTGCATAGCTAAGGCCAGATTTTGTAGGCTTAAAATCATACTGTGGCTAGATTTTGTTGAGAGCTTGTGGTCGGGGCCAAATTTTGTAGGCTTAATGTGACACCCCAGGATTTTACAAAATTTTTAAATTAAGGATTAAGGTTAATTAATTAAAGGTTATGAGATAAAACCTAGTTTAAATGATATAATGTATTAAACAATGAGTAAATGTGAATTATTGTATGATAAAGGTGATAGAAATGACCTATGTGAGTAAGTTGATGTTTAAGAATGACTCTTGGTATAATAAGGGTTTATAAAATGTTATGGAATAGTTAGCTGTTTATGATGCCTAAGGGATTTGAGTTATGAAGGAATTATAAGGAAAATGAATTTGGAGGATTTAATGTTATTATGAGGAAATTAAAATGAATGATTTTTATAATGCATACGTTAAGGCAATTTGAAAAGAATTATGGTAGGACACTAGATTGTGTCAGGTTGTGATAGGAGCATTGTATGTTTATGAATGTAGTTGATGTAGTAAGAGAAAATAAGGATGTATATGAAAATTAATATTGAGTTTAATGAAGAGGCACTGAGAGGCTAAGTAACAGAAATGATAAACTAATGTATGATTTTATGAGTTGAGAAAGAAAAGGACAGTTGACTTAATTGGTCTACTATGAATTAAAGAAATAATAAGGATTATGATTTTGAATATTTGAGGTTATTAAGAAATTGAATTTTGAATGATTGAAATAAGATGATCTCGAGGCGTCACAGTTGGTATCAGAGCAGTTGGATTATAGACCTTAGGTAATAGTACCTTAGGCTATGATCTGTGTGTGTGAAAGAATGAATAGTAAAGAAGAGGACTCTAGATGAACTGAGTCTGTAAGGAATGAATTTTGGGAATTCAGGATCATGAAATGATAAAGGATCAAAAGCGATCAAAGATAAAAAAAAAAGGGACTCTTGATGAGTCATTAATTGTCAGCTATGAGTAAAAAAATGAACTCATGATGAGTTGTGAATAGTAAGATATGAATCGATAAAAATTCATATCAGATCAAGGAAAGGTAAAGAAAAAGCTGAGTAAATGAAAGGAAAGTGAGGCATGTTAGGGTATGTGGGATTTTCATTGAGGACTCATGGTAGTGGCCGAGTGTGCACTTCCTCGGTATGGGACGAGGATTTGTACTTACTTAGCTTCCTGTCGTGATAATCAGTGGAGATCCAGCGTCACGGTAAGAAGTGAGAAGAGTTAAGTAAGAAAGATTAAGGTTAGTTGCGTGTTCTGAAAACCGACACGTATGGAAAGTTCGTGACTCATGATTATGTGGTGGAGCCCCTCAGTGAATGGGCGACTATAGACTAAATAGGACAAGCTCCTCAAACCATATGATTGTGGTAAGTTCCTGAGCCCAAATGCGTGGCAAGTTTAATGAACAGGGCTGGGTTAGAGTAGAGAGTCATAAGTTGAGAAATATAATTCTCAGATATTGACTAAGATCAAGGATATATGAAGAGATAGAGATATAAGAAAGGATTATATTAGTTAAGAAAGGAGGTAAAGAAGAGATTATTAGGATTGGGTAGGCAATCCACTCTTCTAGCTATGTTAGACCATCAAAATGTTTTGTTCAAGTATCAAAATGTGATTTTTAAAATTCCTTGATTCATGGGTCTATGCTAATTGATTCAGCGAGACCAATGTTATTTAAAAATTTCAAAATGTATTTATGAAATCATTGTCACACTATTGAATATGGTGTGAAATGATAAAATGGCAAAATTCTCAACGTACTTTCATTACAGTACGGTATTAAGAGGTCTGAAGATGACCGAATTCTCAACGTACTGCTAAGATAGTGCGGTATTATGAAGCCTTTTTAAAAGATTTTCTTAGGTTCAAGTTTTGAACCAATGACAGTGAAAGTGAACTTTTGAAAAGTTCAAGTTACAGTAAATGAACAGTTCATTGATATGAGTCTATGCCATTTGTTTCGGCTAGACCATTCTGCTAAAGAAATTAGTAAATGTTTTTGGAACCCAGAAAATGGATAAAGCAAAATGTTTTTCAAGGCTGAGGTGAACAACCCAAAAAAGGGGATATGGTACAGGGGTTGGTTAACACGGTTCAACCCAAAGGAAAAGGAAAAATGTTGTGCACAACAGAACAGGGTACGATAGACTGATCACCTAGCGTACCAAAAGGCCAAAGGGCATAAAATGGCGTGGTTGCGCCGAATTAAATCTAAATGGCGTGGTTGCGCCGAATTAAATTTGAATGGCGTGGTTGCGTCGTAACTCATGTTCTTGGTCTTTATGACCTATGGGTATTGCAGTCTTTGTGACTGTTAATATTCTTAACGTTTTCATGGTTAAATGACCCTTGGGTATTGCAGTCTTTGTGACTGTTAATATTCTTAACGTGTTCATTGGTCTTTAAGACCCCTCATCAAAAGCAAAAGTTATTTTTTGAAAGCAAAAGTTTTATGAAAAGTTTTATGGAAAAAGCTAATCTTATTTATTCATGCTGCTTCACAATTATTGAACAATTGTGGAGATTCCTGAAAGACATTCCAATATTCTGGAATGAAAGTTAGAAAAAGGGTAAGACGGGTAGATAGACAAGAGAATGTAAAGGTCAATTGAAAACCTAATTGAAACGAAATGAAGGCAAAATGATATGTATGTTGCAAATGAATAAGGAATCAGTACACGGCAATTTCGATGAGGAAATTTTTTGAAGGAGGGGTGAATGTGACACCCCAGAATTTTACAGAATTTCTAAATTAAGGATTAAGGTTAATTAATTAAAGGTTATGAGATAAAACCTAGTTTAATTGATATAATGTATTAAACAATGAGTAAATGTGAATTATTGTATGATAAAGGTGATAGAAATGACCTATGTGAGTAAGTTGATGTTTAAGAAGGACTCTTGGTATAATAAGGGTTTATAAAATGTTATGGAACAGTTAGCTGTTTATGATGCCTAAGGGATGTGAGTTATGAAGGAATTATAAGGAAAATGAATTTGGAGGATTTAATGTTATTATGAGGAAATTAAAATGAATGACTTTTGTAATGCCTACGTTAAGGCAATTTGAAAAGAATTATGGTAGGACACTAGATTGTGTCAGGTTGTGATAGGAGCATTGTATGTTTATGAATGTAGTTGATGTAGTAAGAGAAAATAAGGATGTATATGAAAATTAATATTGAGTTTAATGAAGAGGCACTAAGAGGCTAAGTAACAGAAATGATAAACTAATGTATGATTTTATGAGTTGAGAAAGAAAAGGACAGTTGACTTAATTGGTCTACTATGAATTAAAGAAATAATAAGGATTATGATTTTGAATATTTGAAGTTATTAAGAAATTGAATTTTGAATGATTGAAATAAGATGATCGGGATATGATGTGTAAAGATAAAAGAGTAATACTCTCAAGAATGAGTAAAAAGAACGTAGATATCTTATATGTTGAAAATTAGCATTATGTGAGTGAAGTAAATAGGTGAAAGGACGTTAAAAACGTAATTATGATATTATGAGTTTAAATGATAAGGATGATGGATTTTGGTAATTCGGTCGAGGTTCGCTTCTCGAGGAAGCGGTGGATGGAAAAATGAGTATTATGACTATTTGAGATATTGGAAGTGGTGATGGATTTAATGAGAAACCAAAAAGGTTCATAGAAATGAAAAAGGGATAATATGGAATTTTGGCTAATGTTGTAGTAATTATTATGCGATTAATGAATTTGATGTTTTGAATTATGACAAAAGAATTGGGACAAGCCAATTATGGATGATTTGATGGTGGAATAAAATGCAAGTGTGATGGAACAAGTTTGGAGTAAAATGGATTTGAATTGGGGCAAAAATTTAATAAGTTATGATTTATTTGAGAATTAAATTCTCTAGAAAATTGGATAAATGACCATTATGCCCTTAGCAAATTGGGAAATGATAATGATGTCCTATGATGGGATAATGACTATTATGCCCTTGTTTAGTCATATGAAAGGACTTAAAAGCCCTTAGCTAGTAACCATGGTTAAATACCCTTAACCATATATGAGTTTAATCTCATAATATATCAACTAAGTAAGCAAAAATTTCTCTCCATTTCATTTTACTGATTTCAAAGGTTTAAGAGAGAAAGAGAGAAAAGGAGAAGCAAGGCTAGGGTTGCTCAAAGTTGGCAAGATTTCATGATGAAGAGTCCAAGCTAAGTACAAACTATCCTTAAAAAATAGATAATCCAACACTTGGAATGTTTATGGCAAGAAGAAGAAGAAGATTACAAGAAGATAAGGTAAGGACTAGCAACCCGAGGCAAGAAATGATTGACAAGGCCAAGCGAGGCGGTAAAGGTTAAGTTAAATAAAAGCGAACAGACAAGTTTTTCAGACTTAAGTATAGTAGATGTTCTATGTGAACTACGTGATAGCAAATGAGTTGAAATGTGTCATATATGCAACTATGTGAATAAGTTTCTAAATGGATTACGTGACATTAAGCATAGCATGCTAAGGTAAAGGATGCATGACGCATATTACAGATTGTGAGCATGAAAGGTGTTATCTGAATTACTTGCTGAGCCTATGTTCTCATTCTTGCTATAAACTAACTTTTCAGGTAAAGTACAAGAAGGTCGGAGGTTCCGGTGCAGCTAAAGGTACAGAGTGTTAAACACATGGATAAACGTGAAGGAAATTTGATAAATGTGAAATGTTTATGTAAATTTGATAGATGTTAAACCTAGAGGGAAGTAAAGGATGTATGGTTTGTAGATCCATATAGTTAAAGGTGCATGTATGTATTATTTAAAGTAGAAGTGGTAATGAGGCTGTATGATTGTAATAATGACGTAAGTCGAGTATGGATATAATGAAACTCGAATGTATGGTAAACATGTATGGATCAGGATATGTATATGTACAAGTATATATATGAAGTGGAACAGGTACAGAACAGGGTTATGTAAACAGGGCCATGTATAGATAGTTCATGGCGAAACTTTATTATAAGTTAAGTTAAATCATAACACATATATGATTTTAAGAAGGTAAGAGACTAGGTCACAGTTAATAAAGGTTGACCTGAGTTGTATGATGAATAAGTGAACGTTACGATCCTGAGACAGATAAGAGATGTAAGTTAAATAAGTTTAAAAAAAATATGGACCGCATTTATGGTCAAATAAAGGATTTTAAATGTTAAAGGTTAAGTTTTAACGCACGAGATTCCGATTAATACGGTTTAAGGTTAATGATTTCGTAATCCAGAATAGAATGGATATAATTTAAGGAAGTCAGGATCTCGAGGCGTCTCACTTAAAATCTGGCTAGGGACAGATTTTGCAGAGAGCTCATGGCCGGGGCCAAATTTTGTAGGCTTAAAATCCGATTGGGCCAGATTTGACTACAAGGTCATGGCTGGGGCCATGGTTTTTAGGCTTAAAATCTAGCCAGGGCCATGTCCCTATTTTTTTGGAAAAAAAAATATTCCTTCTTTAATTTGACTGCAATCTCAATTCACCCCTACCTACAATGATAAAAAAATTCACAAGGATTAGCATGGCTAACATGGAGTAATATATCTTAAGCTAAAGAGCTGTCTAATCCTAAAATTGATCAAATAAAACTAAAAGAACAACAAAAATTGCAAAACGCAAGAAGCGATAAACTAATATTGGGCTGCCTCCCAACGAGCGCTTAATTTAGAGTTTTTCAACCTGACTCTGTCATCTGTTCTATCAATCTGGTTCATATGCAAAAATCATCATTGCATGCCATCTCGTGGTCTTTTCTTTGAATTCTTTGGCATCAATGCAAAAACACGGACCACCCCCAAACTCATATTCAACCAAAGGTAAAAAATAACTTCCATCATCCGATTCATCCATGGTCGCATCCTTAATCATATAAACCCGATAGCATTCCTCGCGATCATTAAGGATCTTTATTTCTTTAAACACCTTGAATGTAACCTCTTTTGCTTGTGGATAAATCTTAACCATTTTCTTTCCATCATAGCTATCGTCTTCCCCATCATGATGTGATCTTTTCAAACTTCCACCCACAGCCTCATTTGACTCTTCACCATTCCGAATTATCAAAGCATTGCCAAATTCTTCACCTTCCCTTCTTGGATTTACTTCAATATCATTTGGCAACATATTGAGAGGACTATCTTTAAGTGAACTAGCTTCTTGCTCTGCTTGATACTCGAGATCTTAACCAACAACCCCATAGAACTCTTCACCACCATTTAGTGTATTTGCATTGCACAGCTCCTTGCTTTCTCCTTAAGATTTATTTCTGTATTGCTAGGTAAAAGTTTATGCATGTAACTGTTAACTAGATTGGCAAGTTGTTCCATTCGAATCTCATCTTCTTCCCTTTGAATTTTCCACTTTCGCATTAGTTCTTCGTTATGTTTACTACTTATCTCGATATTTGAAAGAATTTCCTCCAAATGTGATTTTTTTCACTTGTTGAGGTGGAGGTCGATATGAGGTTTCGCACAACTGAGGTTGATATGAAAATTCTAATGGACTTGGAGCAAAAATTTCTTGATTATTCATTCTCGTCTCAGTTTGCTCTAAAAACCTATTAAGAATTTTCTCCAAATTTGATTTATGCATTGGTGGCTGTGGAGACGGGTATTCTGGAATGTATGATGGTTCTGGAGCATAAAATTGGCATTGATCATCATAACTCCATGAATAGCCTTAATGATTTTGCCACTCCGGATGACAGTAGTTTAGGGTGGTACTCGACTGATGCTGATAGTAGTGGATATTCCGAATGGATTGATTCCCAAGCATGTCAATTTTTCTTTCAAGCTCCGCCTACTGAGCTTGCATTTGCTCTATTTCTCCCGCCACACTTGGTTGATCCATCCACTTTGAAGCCCGTTGATAGTTTAATGCAGTCATAATCTTTAAATTACGTGCGCATACACCAATTAGAAGTACCTAAGACCTGGTGCACACGTGATACTAAGATCACTCCTTGTAAAAGCAGAGTCAAGCAGATGAAAGCCTACAAAAACAAAGGAAAAATAAAGAAATTAAAAATGTTTAAATTAAAACTAAACTAATAACAAAATAATTATTAGAACTATTCCCCGGCAACGACACCAAAAAATTATTGTTCGATTTATATAATGACAAATACGCGCAAGTATACACGGTCAATCAAGTAAGAAGGATGTTGAACTCACAGAGAACAGTTAATAATTAATCTAATTATCAATTTTCTATCAATTTAATTCTTTTTAAACGATGACCAATTTTTGATTAAGAAATATTTAAAATTAAACTTAAAACTAAAACAATCTAATAAGAACGGATTACCATATATGTAAAGGTTTAGGATAACAAACTTCCCCAATTGCGTCACTAAAATATCATCATCTTAATTTTAATTAATTAATCATATGGATTGTTAACTAAGATTGCCTATCTATTTATTAACATTTTCCAATAATTAATAAAAAGACATATTCTAGTTATGTTGCTATCTTCATATAAAACACTTAAAATAGATTCATTAACTACAAACTCTCAATCATATTACATGTGTCACATAAATATGTTTATCCTATGCACTATTATGTTATTCTTCCTAAAAAGAATAAACAAGTTTACACGTTATTATACCTAGATCTATTCCAAGACTTTCTTTTTCAATTCTATCTAAGAAATCAGATAATTGTTGATCAAACAATTATAAATTAATGCAAGATATAATAAATAATTCCAAATAGATTAATTAAATAAAATCAAGATGAATCAATTAAACCTCAACAATTGGTTCCATTGAAATCCTAATAAAAAGTTTAGTTCCACATAATATGGCAATTGAAAACTGAATTCAACAATGAAAAGAACATCCCAAAGAACCAAAATAAAAGATAAAAGAGAAGATTAAACTATCGAATTTCCTCCATCTTTAGCCTTTAAGTTGATCTTCACGTGTTTTTCCTTTAAATCCTTCAAGTCTCCAAGAGTGGCTCTCTCAATCCTTGTTTTAATCTACTCTACCTTATCTCCCATCACCTCATTAAACCATATTACAAGCCCTTAAATTGTAGCAACATCGAAGGCCTTGTTGGGCTCGACTTCTGTGAAGCAAATGAAACAGCCCAACTGATTTTGCCGACCACGGCCCTGGCCATAGAATTACACTATAAATCTGGCCCCCACCGTGACCCATTTTCAAAAATTATGAAATGTCATTAAGTTCCAATTCTACCATTTTGACCCCCTGAAGTCTTTTTCTGTAAGAGAAACAAAAAAAAACTAGTAAAATGCATATAAAAATACTCAACGATAGCAAATTATTAGGCCCAAAAGTATCTGATTCGTAGGAATAAAACTCACTCGTCATCTACCTTTGGCCCTTAGTTAATGAGTTGAAGGTGTTGTGGGATAAAGGGGTTCAAGCTTATGATGTATCTCTCAAACAAAACTTTGACATGAGGGCAGCTTTACTATAAACCATAAATGACTTCCCGGCATTGGGAATGATCAGTGGATGGTTGACTCACGGGAGCTTGTCATGTCCCTTGTGTATGGGGTCAATTAAAGGTATGCGACTGAAAATGGTGGAAAATTACTTGCTTTGCAACTTTTAGACAGTTGTTATCTATTGAACATCATTACAGAAGGTTGACTAGACCATTTAATCGAAAATCAGAGAAACGTCTCGTGCCTGAATGTTTTTCTGGAACAGCAGTGTTGAGTTGGATTAGTCAATTGAATTTTCCACCTCTAGGGAAGAATCACAGATTAGAGCGAGTTTATGGGTATGGTAAAGTTCACAACTGGACACATCGTTGTATGTTCTTTGAGCTACATTATTGGGCTATACTCTGCATCCGCCATTGTTTAGATTCAATGCATACCTAAAAGAACGTATTTGATAACATCTTTTATACAGTGTTAAATGCTAGTGGTAAAATGAAGGACAACACCAAGTCAAGGCTTGATTTGGTAGATATGAACATTAGAAAAAAATTATGGTTGTATGAAGAGGGTAGTAAGACAATAATGTCCAAAGCTGACTATACTTTGACCAAAGAACACTTGGTCATGATATGTAACTGGATCAGTGGACTAAAGCTCCCAATTAAAAATTCTTAAAATATAGCAAGGTGTTGTAAAGTTGAAGAGCTTAAGTTTCGGGGTCTAAAATGTCATGATTGTCATGTATTCATACAGAAGTTGATCCCTATGGTATTTATCGACTAATTGCCGAAATGTGTGGTTGAAGCACTAACAGAGCTTTCCAATTTCTTTAGAGATTTGTACTTCACGGAGCTCCAACTTAGAGACATAGATAAAATGGAAAGATAGATAGTGGAAATGCTGTGCAAGTTAGAAATGATCTTCCTTCCATCGTTTTTTGATTTAATAGAGCATTTGCCTATTCATCTACCATACGAAGCCAAGCTTGGTGGTCTCGTTCAACATAGATGAATGTAGCCATATGAGATGTAATGACATTAATGTTTTTAATACACTAAAATATTTTTCACTATTTTGTAATTGATGTATACATTTATATATTAAACATATACGTATATGTGCTGTTTAAAATAAAAGGTGAATAATAGAGCCCATGTTGAAGGGTCTATTACTGAAAGTTATGTGATGGAGAAACTTGTTAATTTTTGCTCATTATACTTTAAGCCTAATGTTCAGATAAGGCACAATTGCTTACTTCAGAACGAGGTTATTGCACACGAGGAGAATGGGGAATTAATGTCCTTTAGTCATCTGGTACAACCATTTGGCGGGAAAAAAGGCAATTTTTAACTGATAGTGAGTATGCAGCTGTCACGTTATATGTACTTGTAAACATGAATGAAGTAGCTCCATACATTAAGTAAGTTGTCATAAGTATGGTATTTATCATTGTTAAAAGTTCTAAACATATTGTTACTGAGTAAGTAATGCCATAACTCTAAATTTATAATTCTACTGTAGTTAGTATGATGCCGATATACGTGCAGCGAATTCGAGTATATCGGACGAGGAATTACAAACTCGAAGAAATAGAGACTTTGTGCAATGGTTTAAATATGTAGTTAGTGACTTACGTTAATGTGTAAATGCCTTTTTCCTCCTGACTAAATCTTATGACTCACTGAACATTAGAATATGTTGTTAAATGTACATTTAAGTGCTCAAAGATGATAAAGTTGACATGCAGCTAAAGCTTATAGCTAATGGCCCTGAAAGATCTATAGATACTTATACATTTTGCATTGTAAACGATTACAGATTTAAGTGTTGCGAGGTTGGAGTAGTCATGTCATCTAACTCTACTGTAGTAGTTAAAAGTAGTTGTTACGATAATCTTTGGGATAACTGGTATGGACGATTGGTAGAAGTAATCTTTCTCAAGTATTGAGGTCAAAAGGAGTTAGTTTGCTTCAATTGTCATTGGTTTGATGCTAACAATGGAGTTAGAGTAGATAAAAACTTTGGACTGGTGATCTTAAATGTGAAGTCAAAATTAAATTCTGACGAGCCTTTTGTTTCAGCAAGTCAAGCAACGCAGGTGTACTCGCCAAAAGAATGAAGACTCCCACAAGCTCATGGTATGTTATTATAGCAACCAAAGCTCATAGTTTTCGAGGCATAGCTCCTCGTTCAGACGATGAACCTTTACAAGTAGAGTCAACTAGTGTCACACCTGTTGATGTGACCAATTGTTAATAAGTCTAGTGATGACGAGGATGATGTTGTGGCTGTCGAAATTGAAGAGGTTAGTATTGAGGAAGAATATATAAATGAAGAAATTCTTAAGGATAATAAAGATGGTGATGACAGCGGCAATGAGGTGCTACTACTAGAAGATGACGATTCTGATGTTGATGGCTTTGATGATATTGATGATTGGGAGTATGTATCCGAGTATATTTTTTGAGTTGTATCCATAAATACTAGTTTGGCTTTAATAAATTCATATGTACTCCATATGTACTAGTTTATAGTTGCATTCATATGTTATAGTTTGTAGTTGTATCCATATCTACTAGTTTGATGATATACTAGTTTGACTTTCCTAAACATGTCTTATAATTTTGTGTTTATGTCAATACAGTGATATAGATATGGCATGTACTCCACACGGCAATCGTGGAGATCATGCTAGTCATGGTTGACGTGAGGGTCGTGGAGGTGATGAGTGACTAGCAAGTCCAGGTACAATAACTTACACACTTATTAATTGTAAGGATATTTATTTTTACTTTTGACTGTTTTTTTATATTATTGCATGTTGAGTTATTACACACCATTCTTTGTATTGAGTTATTCACATATTACACTACATAGGTGACCGCCCTAGGCCTCCGAGGCGACTAGCATGTGGGTTACTAGGGAATCCATCTCAGACGCCTTATATATGTCGTGTTGGGTCCCACAGGTAATTTTAGATTATGTTTTTACCATACCACTTATTTGTTTTATATAAAATGATGCATGTATATATAGTTGAGAATTTTTACATGTATTCATTTCAATTACAGTAACTTAGAGGCTACGCCTCGAAACATGCTACTAGGTATCTTAGTTTATGTCTTTAAATATATAGTTTGTACTAATATCTATTATATTGATTATTTAAATTGCTAAAAAGTTATAAAAAAAAATAATTGCCTAACTTATTTTAAAAATATTTAGACAAATATAGAAAAAATAGACCAAAACCCGCCCAGAGCATAGAAACGACGCAAAAGCGTAGGCATAACACCTATTACATATTTCAAATGCGTGATAATTTATGGAGCTTGATTCTGACTTCCGACGGCCGAGTTAGAACCTCGTTTACCTAACTTATTTTAAAAAAACTTAGACAAATATAAGAAAATTAGACCAAAACTCGCACCAAGTATCGAAACGACGTGAAACTGTAGGCATAACACCTATTACATATTTCAAATGTGTGACAACTTACATGGCTCGATTCTGAGTTCTGATGGCTAAGTTAATTAGAACTTCATTTGCCTAACTTATTTTTAAAAAATTTAGACAAATATAATAAAGGTAGACCAAAACTCGCCCCGGACATCGAAACGACACGAAACTATAGACATAACACTTCTTACATATTTCAAACGCGTGACAACTTACGGGGCTCGATTCTGAGTTTCGATGGCCGAGTTAGAACCTCGTTTGCCTAACTTATTTTAAAAAAACTTAGACAAATATAGAAAATCTAGACCAAAACTCGCCCCGAGCATCAAAACGACACAAAATCGTAGGCGTATCACCTTTTACATATTTCAAACCGTAGGCGTGGTACCTCTTACATATTTCAAACACGTGACAATAATAAGTTTCGATGCCCGAGTTAGAACCTCGTTTGCCTAACTGTTATTTTAATTTTGTAGTTTCTTGTTGATGAGTCTCGTGGCATGGGTGGAGCCAGTGGCGATGGTAAGGACCCTAGAGGAGATGGTGAGGACCGCCAAGCCGATGTTGATGATGGTGCTAAGGGTGGGACCGACAATGGCACGATGGACGATATTCACTGTCTACCGATGACGATGATGATGATGATGACGACTTGGGATATAGCACTTTGTATATTTTTTACGTTGATGTATCTAACTACAGTTTGGGTTATACAGACTAGGGTATTGTATCTAGTTAGTTTGATAGTTTATATTTACTTTTATATATGTATCTAGTAGTTTGGTTATACAATGATTACATTTTATATGTAGTTCCATTTTATGGTTTATGTGATTTCGTTGTGTACGCATTTGAATGGTTATTGGTAATGACATGGTCGCTAGTGTATCATTAAAGACGGCGGTCGACAAAAACTTGGGACGACGACCTGTGAGGTAACGACATTACCGATGGACAGATCTGTCACCAATGACCAATTTGCCGACGATAGAGAGGTCATTAGTGACAGATCTGTCCATCGGTCGACAGAGAGGTCATTGGCGACGGATCTAACCGTCGACAATGACCTTTTTTTTGTAGTGAATATTGGAATGTAAACCAATAACTCTACAAACTTTGGGGTGCAAGTGCATTTTAGTTTTAAAAAAATTGCATTGTAATTATGCGATTAGCCCAATTATTTGTAATAAAAAAAGTAAATATTAATAATAAATAAGGAAAAGCTACTCCATCTATATTCTCCAAATAAATGTCAATGTAAGCAATTTCATTCTCCCTTTTTATTTATTCATAAAACCCGAGTATAGAATCAACTGGTCCTACCCTGTTGATCTCGTCATTGTTTATTTTATTATGTGTATCATAGTACTTAGAGGGGGCCAAATATTCTTTATTTAATAATAACAACAATGCTTTAGCCATATTGTGTAGGATCAGTCTCCGCAGTTCACAAAGTCGTAGTTCACTGTGAGAAAACCTTGAGCATTGCCAATTCCATTAGTGTCCAGTCGCCGGAAAACGCCAACATCCAGATCCAGGCCGCCATTACTACACTGGTCGACAATTCTCACAATTTCTTGAGTGTTCGTGCCGGTGTTAGTAACCTGTTACATCATTTTAAAATCTTCAAACTTTTTAAAATGACAAAGTCCTAAAATTCTAGGTTCACCATACATAAGTTTAGATAATGACAAATAATTATGATGTGATAAATAATATTTTTAATATTAAATTTTTAAAATTAATTTAAAATATTTTCAAATTTGAAATTGATGTGATTTGTGTAAATTCCAAACTCAAAATAGATCGAGTAGTCAGTATTACAATTTATATTTAATTTTGTATTTTTTAAATTTAAATGAATTCATGACAATTTTAAAATTAAAAATAAATCACATTATTTCAAAAAAAATAAACTTAATTATATACTTCATTAAAATTACCGATATAATTTGATTTTTGAGATCAAACGACGACATGTTAAATTTTAAATTGATGTGTGTTTATTTAGTTTTAGTTGATATAATTATTATAATTGTATAATATATAACAAAATTATTGATTTCAAAATTTATTTCATTCTAAATTTTATAAGTTATATCGATTTTAAAATTTAATATACTATTGTTTGATCTCAAAAATTAAATTATATCTCTAATCTTATAACAAAAATAGCAACTTTAAAGAGGGAGAGTAGTGTATCAGTTTAGGAATTTTAAAAGTTATATTATACACCTAATTTTAAAACAGAAGTAGTATACTTTAAACGGGGATAGTAGGGTGTAAGTCTGCGGATTTAACTTTAAGCAAATACTTTCTCGGCTTTTAAAACGCGTGGGACTTTTCTACTCTGTATGTATAAGCTTTGTATAAAATTGGCTTTGTATCATCCTAAATACTGAATCGAGTTTGTCGCATCGTGAAACACAATGAGATAGTCATTTACACACCGTTTAGGAGTTTTAATTTGAGGAGAAAAGTAAAGAAAGTTTTAAAAAAAATGTCTTAAAATTTTTTAATAGAAGAGAAAAGAAGAAAAAATAAAATAGAGGTCTATCTTGGAGTTTAAACCGAAAGGAAGAAAGAAAAAAAAATAGTTAAGACTATTTAGATTTATTTAGACCCAAAAAATTTCTTCTCACTTTTGAAGAGAAAGTTTTTTTCTTTTTTTTTTCATTTCTAATTATTTTGAAAAGTAAGTTGAAAAAAAAAAAATCTCACTTTACTGCCTTTCTCTTCTCTAACTTTTTTCTTATTTATTTTTTTCAACTAAAAGCTCTCGACAAAGTCTTAGTTTATATATATGACGGATTTAAAAGTACACATCTTTTAAATAACATCATTTTATTAAAATAATATCATTTTGAATATTTATTTTTTTTAAATAATATTAAAAGAAAATGTGACATGATATAACATTCCGCTACCCTACTTGTTTTCTTTTTATTTACCAAAATACTATCAAAGAATCTTCAAAAACGATATCGTTATGATAAATATATGTTATTTAAAAAAATATACTTTTGAACTATCCCCTCTCTCTCTCTCTCTCTCTCTCTCTCTCTCTCTCTCTCTCTCTCTCTCTCTCTATATATATATATATATATATATATATATATATATATATGAAACATTAGTTCGTTTTAAACAAATAAATGTACGCAAAGTATGGGTTTGACAATTATAAAAATTGAATGACTACTCATGGACAGAATGTCACAAATTGGATGGCTAGTTTTGAATCCGTCAAACAAAAATGTTTACCTACAAATAACCCTAAAAGATATTTAAATTATACAATTTAAATTCAAAATATTATAAAAATTAATTAACTCTCGCAAATACTTAAGTAGAGCCCACGCAACTAAGGAAAAGAAAAAGAATCATTATATATTTAAAACGTTGCGTTGGAGGTCAATTGAAACTTACTTATTTTGTCCCGTGTATTTCTATTTTTCTTAATTTGCATAATGCTGTACTTAAAAATGCACATTTTAATAGAGTATTAAATTAAGGATGAAATAAAATTTATACCCGTCATCTTAAATCTATAATCTATGTATATAAATAATAAATAAGATATAATTGTCATTCAACTCTAAATTTTATAAGTGCACTTGCAACCCTAAAATCAATGTATCCATATTTATATATATAATAAATAATACAAAATCGTGGTTCAACCATAAAAAGTGTGTGTGTGTGTGTGTGTATATAAAATTGTCTTTTAACCCTAAAGTTAAGAATTGTCCTTCAACACTAGTGGAAAAACTAATTTTTTTAATCTATTATTTGATTTCAAATTTTTTTATCTACGTTTTTACTATTACAATAATCTACTTATTATTATCTCTTATGCTCATTCACTTTTTAACTTTAGTTAGTATTCTTTAAAATTCATACTCTTGATAACAATAATAATATTTAATTATATAATATTTTTAATTATTAAATAATATAAGTATAACTATTTGATTTTGTATAATATTTTATCTATTACACAGATAGATGAATATATGAAAAAATAATTAATTAATTTAAATATGAATACTATCATTTATATATATAAATAGGTGAACTATTTTTATAGATTTCTATATTTTTTTAATTACTAAGTAGTTATACATTTATTAGTTAAATAATATATTTTAGAAAGAAATAAGTTTATAAAATATTCTACACTATTAATTAATCTATTATTTTTATAGTTAATATATTAGTATAGTATAATATAAAAAATTATAAACAAAATATATTTTTTTATTAAAAACAAAAAAAAAAAATCGTGCTTCGCAGGGTATATAATTAGCCAATCAATTATATAACTAAAAGCACAAATTTGATTCAGTTTCATCATTTTTTAGTTCAACTTTCCTAATTCATATTAGTACAAGTACTATTTAAATTTGTATAAATTAAATACTATCCAAATTTAAAAATATTCTAAGAGGAATGGAAAAAAAAATCCGTTCCTATTCAAATTAGCATAAGTACTATACATATTTATAATAATTAAATATATACATGATGTTTATAGATTTTTATCAATTAAATTCTAAAACATTCCTATCTCTAATAGGAATAGAGAAAGGAAAGATAATTTTTCTTTTCTATTTATATTACCTATAAATTCACTCACATCAATTCACTGTTGTTAAACCTTGATGTATTTTACAAAAAAAAAAAAAAAAAAAAACTATTCATGCAATGGCAATATTATCGGGATATGATTAAGAAAAAAACATATGAAGAATGTGGGGCTAAAGACAATCGAAAACAAGAACAATATCATTTGAGAAAATAATAAACACATCCGAACACCAATCATTCAATAGAATTTGAAGTTGGCAACTTAAAAGGTATATATTTGAAGCTTACAAGGTTTAATATTTATAATGTATTTGTCATTGCCTTGAGTTTAGTGCACTAATTTTTTTTTAATTAGACTGTTTAAAAATTATTTTATTCTCATATGTATAACTTGATTTTACTACATGTGTTCTTTTTAAATAGGTTTTCAGTTTATAGATCTTAGCAATTTTATATAAGATAATTTTATTGCTATAATTTTTTCAAAATATAGAAAAAATCTCTTAACATATCACGTATTTAATTATATTAATTTTAGTCGTGAACTTCATTATTAAATTAATATCCTAACTAATTTAATTCATTAAAACTTGAAATTTTACTAAATCACATAATTAATCGTATTAATAATATATGTGAATGATGCATAATAATTGTAACCTTAGTTGAAAAAATATAGTAGATTCATTTATAACTAATTGTCATAATTAAATTAAAACTTATTAAAATTTGAGTTTCATAATTCCGTTAAGATTAGAATTTCAAGCAAATTTTATCAATATAAACGCTAATATAGGATTCTATTACAAACTTAAATAAAATTAAAATAATTATTTTCACATAATCATAACTAAATAAATCTATAATAATCTATTATAGTATTTAGCTTAATAATTGATTGAAATAACCTACAATATATAATTCAATCACTAATTATTTGAATAAATTAAATATTTAACTATTTAATAGCTACAACTATGTTTTCAAACTCACGATTAAATTTTTTAATTATTAATACAATAAATTATTATTCACGCCATCCGTGTTTTGCGCAGGATTGGTGAGCTTATATAATTAAAAGTACAAACTTAATTTCACAAATTCTTTGTTCAACTTTCTCTTTTCTATTCAAATTAGTATAAGTACAATATAACTTTGAAAAAATTAAATAATTTCCAAATTTATAAAGAACTAAAAATATAAAAAAACTTAACCAATTAGGAAAAAGGAAAGTATTTTTTGTTTTTATATATCTAATAAGAAAAAAAATCTTTTAAAAGAATTTTAATTTTTATATCTACCAATTTTATTATAAGTTTTTTATATCATAATTTTAAGTAAGATAATATATCTTAACAAATTATATGTCGAATAATTTTATTATTAAAGATTTATTAAGATATCAAAAAATCGATCTCTTAATAAATCATGTGACGTGATTATATTAGTATCAGTTGTGAATTTTATAATTAAATTAATATTTTAAATAAATAAAATTTATTAAAACTTAAAATTTAACCAAATCACATGATTAATTGTATTAATAATAAATCTAAATTTTAGGAATAGCTATAAATTAGTTAAAAAAACCTATATTGAATTTATTACTAAATAATTCTCATAACTAAATTAAATTTATTAAGCCTGAAATTTCATAATTCTATTTAAATTATAATTTCGATGAATTCATCTTATCTAAATAAAATTAAAATAATTATTTTCTCATAATCTAACTAAATAAATCACATTCTATTCAAAATATTTACCTTAATAACTGATTAAAAGAACATATAATATATAATTTAATAATTTAATAAATACCAATATCTTCTCAAAAGATTTATTAAATATTTATTTTATATTTAATTAATTATCATAATAAGTTATTATTTATATATTATAATAAACCATTATCCTTGTTACATGTGTTTCGCATAGAATTGGTGAGGTTGTTTTACTTAAAAAGATAAATTTAAGTTGCAAATAGAGGAATTTCATTGTATATATATATATCTTACCCTTAAGCACCTGCCACAGGAATCCTGGCCACGAGGTCCGACAGGACCACAGAAGGCGGTCCATCCGTACTTGCTCCGCCATGCAAGGGGCTTACTGGCATCCCACGTTGCGCAAAATACACTAGCAGTATTCAAGTCCCACCCAATCTTCTCTGGCTCGTAGAAATTGTACGTGGCGCGTACGTTTGACGCACTTTGTGCAGCTGCACCAGCAACTAAACAGAACAACAACGCTAAACATAAACTCTCCGTCTTCATTTTTTCTGTGTACGTTATTTACTTGGAACTTTTTTGCCAAGTTGACGTACATGTCATTTTTATGTGGATGCTCGTTCTTATATAGATCCAGTTTTGCGTTGCCGTATACAAGTTCTCTTACAAAAGGAGGACACCAATTCTGACTTGTATTTTCTTTCCCCTCTGTCCTTGAAGGAAAAGTCTTATGTACAAAATTTGTAACCATTTTCAAAAAGAATTATTTATGTTTTATGCGTATTCGGAAAATAATAAATTAATAGTTTAGTTATACTATTATGTTATTGTAATTACGATATTAAACTTGAAAATAACGTGTCTCTTATATTTATCAATAAAAAAGATTTTTTGCGAAATTATAATTTATTTAAAATGCAATTCCATTTGTAGAGCAGACAAGTCTATATACACAATATCTAAAATTAAAATCAAACACTATATTCATCTTAATAATTAAAAAGTGACGCATGACACAAATTTTTTTAATAGTTAAGATAGATGTAGTATTTGAATATTGTGTATTTGTACTTATTCTTATAGAACAGAGAGTGTTTAGTTTGAAGCGACGAGCCAGGAAATTTCTGTCGACGTGGTCCAATTATTCTTGTGTTTCAGATTTTAATAATAATTTTAACTTTTTAAAATTAATTTAAAATATTTTTTGAATTAAAATTGATACAAATTATTTAAATTTTAATTGCGATAATATTGTATCTAATAGAATAAATTAAACTTTTGTATAGTATTTGATCTTGTAAAAATAGATATGTATTTGAGAGGAAGTGAGTATATAAATAAATTCCATCCATTGCACAAAAAGTACGTTCATAAAATTTATAAATATTAAAAATATAATTTTTTTTTAAAATTTATTCTTAAAATAATAAAAAAAATATTTAATAATGGTGGAATGATGATGAAACTATGCTAAGAAAAAAAATTCTAAAACAGTAAGTAAATATATATTACTATTAATTAAGAAGTTTATTTGTGAAACAAAATAATTTGATAAATATAATATTAAAATTATAATGAATTCACTACTAAATAATTTATCATAACTAAATTAAATTTAATAAACCTTAAAATTTGTAATTCTATTTAAATTAGGATTTCGACGAGTTCTTCAGATCTAAATAAATATTAATAAATTATTTTTTGACTACGTGATATTTTTTCTTGAGTAATTATTCAGCAATCTTGGAGCATTTGTTATGTAATATTACATATCATTCATGTGTTATTATTTAAATACTTAAAGTGAATTATTTTATTTTAAATATTAAAATAATAATACATAAATAATATAAAATTTACGTAACAAATACTTTAGGAGTATTTAATAATTCTTTTCATTTCTTCTACAAAAAATATTATATTTGTCGTACGTTTCAAGAAGGGAGAAAGACCATTAAATGCTGTACAGAAAATGCGGTGGAATAGTTTCACTAAAACTTGTTCTTCTAGATATCCCACTGCATACGTGATGAAGAAAAGTCTAATCTTTTAATTTTCAAATTTCGAAGCAGAAAGTAATCACCTTAAGCCAAATATTTTAATTTGGCATAACTAAGTATTCTTCTTTACCATTTAAATCGAATTAATACATGATTTATTTAAATTTAAACATGATAAATTTTATAAAGTTACTCATCCATTTAAAAATATAATATCAAAATTAATTTCTTAATATTAATTTCAGTTATTTTTAAAATTTAATATTAATATTATTCATTTATCTTTTAAAAATAATAAATCTTTATATTAGTATAATTTTTTATAAATAATTTACAATTTTTATAATTTTGTTGTCTAAAATTATATAAATTCCTATCAATTCTAATTTTGAAAAAAATGAATTCAAATTAATAACAAAAAGTCAAACTAATACTATCTATTTATCTATCTATATCTATATATATCTATAGTTGTCTGTAATATAATCAAATACACAATTTGGTTATTCATCTTGTTTTTTAGTTTGGCCTTTTTTTAATTTTAACTTTTACTATTCCTACATTAAATCAAATTCTATTATTCTATCCAAATTATAAATTAGAATTAGTAATATAGTTTTATAATGAAATAAAATAAAATCATCTTATATAATATTAGTTTGTTACTTTAATTGAAATACACACACACACACAATTTATGTTTAATTAAAATTAAATTAGTACTTGGATAATATCGTTTGAGAAAAAAATTAAATTCTAAACTATATTAATTCATAATTTAATTGATATATGTTATTAAAAATATAAGTGTAGGTTTATGTTAGTGCATTTTTATTTTTACTCCTATTATTGGATTAATGATGATATGATGACAAAAAGTTTAATGTATATTTGTATGAGAAAAACAAGTAATATTATAAAGTCCTTAAAGAGATTGTACAAGAACTTAGGAAAGAAAGTTTTATCATTTTGTAAAGTTCTTAAATAGTCAATCATTATACAAGGATTTAGAGATCAAGCTTGTTAGGTTGATCCAAATAGTGGAGTGTAGAACTTGAATAAGACTGTGAGTCTAAGTTCACAAGGCTGAATACTTAGTTCACTAAGATCGCATAATGAATTAAGTAAGTCTGACTAAGGCGTCGAGCTGAATGTGAAGATATCAAGATCGTAGAGTAACTAAAAGAAACTCCAAAATCGCAGAATAACTTCAGACAAATGAGCAAAATCCAGAACTACAAACGTGCATTTTTTAAGAGAAAAATCTATAAATAGATTCTATCTCTGGACTTCAGAGTTGTCGATCAATAAAGCAATAACGTGAGTAAAGCTTACAAGTCAAAAAATTCAAAGCATCCCTATAATCCAAATGTCACTCTACGCTTTTTAGAAATTCACTATACGCCTTGAAAAGAAATCGATCATAGCTGCTAAGTCATTCAGAAGACAAGCTTAAGCGTAATTTAATGGCACCCCAAACTTAATAGTAGAGAGATCTAAGTGATCTGAACGTTGAGACAGAGTGCTCACCTGATTCTAAGTGAATTAGTTCTCTAGCGGAAGGTTGTAAAGTTGAGACAGAGAGCTCGTATGATTCTAAGTGAATCAGTTCTCCAAAGGGATGTTGTGAAGTCGATACAGGGTGCTCGCCTAATTCTAAATGAATTAATTCTCCAGAAAGAGGTTGTAAAGTCGATATAGAGTGCTAGCCTAATTATGAGGGAATCAATTCTCTAGAGTAAGATTATAATTGGTTCATAGGAACTTGGTCTTAGTGACCTGATCCTATAGTGGATGATTCATGCTCGATGAAGTGGAAGAAAGGACTATGAGTACTTTAGGCTACACACCTCCTAAAACATATTGTATCCTTTATTGCTTTCTTTAACTGCTATATCAATTACAATAAAGTGCTATACGTCTAGCCAGATAAAAATGACATCGACCTTTCTTAAAACAGTTCAATAATTAATGAACTTTAGAAATACCCTTATGAGTGTACATAGCATACATAACTATTAAATGAGCTACAAAACGGAGTTTTAGTAGAATACTTGCCTTTGTCGTCGCTTACTTTTTACCTTTACTACCTTATCACATTTATGACCTAAATATCCACAATGTCGGTGCATGCATTAGTTACAGACATATCCCTTTACCCTTACCACATTACACGTTAAATGCTTTACATTGACATAAAAGTCACCGTTTACCTTTAAATATGATTTAACATGTAAGACCCCGAATTTTATATAAAATTTAATTTTCTTCTCATATATTTTTTTTTTCATGAAACAGTAAGTGGTTAAATTGGCAAAGTTAAAAGTTAAGGATGTTCCGTGCAAATTATACTTTGTTGAATAATATTCTTTTTGTCGGGGAATATTCGTTTTGTCGGGGAATATTCGTTCTGCCCGTACGACGGCGCAATATAATATTCGTGTCGTACGACGGCGCCGAAATAACTAATTATTGGTGGACCCCGCAACGGAATATTTGTCGGATATAGAAAACGACATAGGTAACCTTTTTAAATAAAAATAGTCAACGGAACTGTTAAAATACCAGTGATAAAAGAATAGTAGCATACGGTAGTTTATGGTATTTTCTGTAGCACACGGTACTCTACAGTAGCACACGGTATTGCACAGTGTCTTATATTATTGGTCTGATAGTTGACACCGTAACTATTGCGCATCATTTCATCAATAATTGTCACTGCATAATATTTTATATTATCAATTCAATAATTGTTATTACTCATTGTCTTATTAATAATTGTTGTGGCACAACATATTGGATTATTGAAACAATAATAATGCATATTATTGATCTAATAATTGACACAGTAGTTGTTGCATTATTATGAATTATTACTATGGTAGTATTATTTGGTAATTTGATTATTATAATATATTCATAAAGTTGTTTGTTTTATTAGACAATATAATAATAAAAAGTTATTTGTTTTATTAGAAAAATATTATTATATTCAGAAGTTAATATGCAAGTTACTGTGCCAAATTTGAATTCGTTGAATTCGTCTGCGCAGAGGCTGCGCAGCCTCTTCTGCCCGATTTCAACATTGGCGTGCTGCCAACAACCGCGCATAGTACCATTTTTCTCCTATACATAGCTTGTTCAGCTGAATAGAAAAATCACACCTAAAACATAAAAATTTTCTATAAGAATTTTATGAGTTTTCTCTGAGAATAGTGAGGTTATTTTGAGAGTTTGAAAGCCAAAAGGAGTGCAGAAATTTTTCAAGTAAGTCTTTTATTAAAAAGTAGTAATTTCATAAATTCCTATTTTTCACGGTATTCACAAATCTTCCCTTAGAAGACTCTTCTTTAAGAAGATTCATTTTTAAAAGCTTTCTTTGGAAGATTTATTTTGAAATATTATTTTAAAAACTATTTTAAAGTTGTTATATTATACTACAAAAATTATTTTAAATATATATAATTTTGATAGTTCATATTATACGGGTTATCATACACTTTGAAATTCATATGTGGTAATTACTAATTTTATTATAAATATATAGGTTGATCAACCTCATTTAAATCAATATACAGTCACGTGTTAAGGTAAGGGGTATCACTCTTTTCATCATCATAAATGGATATTATTTTCTTTCTTACTTGAAGGGATTATCATTCTTTGATTCTCGAAAATAATATCGTTTCTTTCTTGTGCCATTTATTTTCATGTAATAAATTGTGGGAATAACCTTACGGCGCGGATTACCGCCTGTTGGTGAATAACCTTTTGTATTAATTCCTTATTAATCTTTGAGAATAACCTTACGGCGCGGATTACCGCCTGTTTGGTGAATAACTCTTCGTATTCAAATTGATGGGAATAACCTTACGGCGCGGATTACCGCCTGTTTGGTGAATAACTCTTCGTAATCAAATTGATGGGAATAACCTTACGGCGCAGATTACCGCCTGTTGGTGAATAACCCTTTTTATTTGTCTCGTGTGGAAATAATTTGTCTACATGAATTATCACATGACACTTTTATTCCATATTCGTAAGTGATATCATTTTCCTTTATACTCATAAGGGATACCATCTTTTTCATCTTCCATTATTCAAAATTACTATGGTAAGGGATATTGTGACACCCCAGAATTTTACAGAAATTTTAAATAAGTATTATGGATAATTAAGTGAAGGTTATAAGCCAAAACCTATTTAAAATGATTAAAAATAATTATTATGTGATTAAATTGAATTATTATGTGATCAATGTGTTAGAAAGAACCTGTATGGTTGAAATATTAAGGAGGGACCTATGTGGTCGAATATAGAAAGATAAAATAAACCAGAGAATTATGGAAATGAGAAATTATAATAAAAATGAATTTTGAATGGTTATATGACGAATTTGAGCTAAAGGATTTATTGTAAAACCTATAACAAAGTAAATTGGAAAGAATTATGGTAAGACACGATGTTATGTGTCAAAAGATAATAGAGTGATTATGCGTGAATTTGTATGTATTTGAGTCGGTAAA
Source organism: Hedera helix (assembly GCA_947179155.2). NCBI lineage: Eukaryota > Viridiplantae > Streptophyta > Magnoliopsida > Apiales > Araliaceae > Hedera > Hedera helix. The sequence goes on from OX359280.1 coordinate 17,387,219, forward strand.
GATAGAAGGTTTAAAGTTTAGAAAATATTGGAATGAGATTTATATGTAAATTAGTGTTCGGTTATGAATGTTGAAGACAAGTTAATGAATAGGCCTAGTGAGACGATAGTATGAGAAATGACAAGATAAGTATGTGTGTGCAGTGAAGAATGAACAATTTGACCTAAAAGGGTATATTAAGGATTAAAGAAATAATGAGAATAATGATTTCGAGTACTTAAAGTTATTAAGAAATGAAATTGATTTTGAATGATGAAAATAAGGTAATTATGATATGAAGTGTAAAGGTGGAATGTAATACTCTCAGGGAGGAGTAAAAGAAATGTAAATGACCTGAATGTTGAAAACTAATATTATGTGTGCTAAATAAACAAGTTAAAGGAAGTAAAGTAGTAATAAATGTATTATGAGATTTAAGGAATAAAAGGTGATGAATTTTAGTAATTCGATCGAGGTTCGTTTATCAAGAAAGCGGTTTATGGAAAAAGTGAGTATCATGATTATTTGAGATGTCGGAAGTTGAAATGTATTGATGATGGAACCAAAAAGGGTTCGTAAACAATTAAGAATGGAAAATTATGAAAAGTGGCATTTATGGTAAATTATTATAAATGATGAATGAGATGGGTATGTTGAGGTGTGACAAGTGTTATGGGACAAGCCAATTACGGATCAATTGATGATAGAATAAAAGTGAAGTGTAATGAAACAAGTTTGGATCAAAATGGAATTAAAATGGATAAGTTATGATTTAATTGAGAATTATTTTCTAGAAATTGTGACAATTGACCATTATGCCCTTAGCAAGTGGCGTAATGACATATGTATCCTAGAAAGGTTTAAAGACTATTATGTCCATACTTGGTGATGAGAAATGATTTAAATGACCCTAACTAGGCTTGAGTTAAGTAAACTAAGTGTGGTTAATTGTTAGCAAATTATATACAATTTATGTATGTATATAAATATAGGTAAGATAAGCTAAGGGTGCTCATCTTCTTTTATTTTCCAAAAGAGCAACTGAGAGAAAGAAAAGAGAGGAGAAAAAGCTAGGGTATTGGCTAGATGCTCAAGAATTGCTGGAAAAGAGAGAAAGGAAGGAGAAGAAGCCATCCAAATGAGAGAATCAAACCTTGAGAAGGTTTATTGCATGAGAGAAGAGGAACTAAAGAAGGTATAAGAAGTTCTATCTTTGAAACTTAGCATTTATGGTGTTTAAAGTTGAGAATTTGTGTAGCCATGCATGAATTAGTGGATATAAGTAAAGATTTTTATGAGTTATGTGTTATTAGTTTAATAAATGATGAAACCCTAAGTGTAGATGTTATAAACCAAAGGTGGTGCACTATTCATGCATGATTAAAGGCTAGGAAGTATGATTTAAAGGATGATCATAAGTTATTTGTTAGTAAATTTGATAAAACTCTAGAGGAAGAGGTTGAACATGCATGATATAAGTATTTTTTTTTATGATTAAGATCATCCTAAGTGAACTAAGGGAAGAGATGCATGCTTTGTTTAAGCAAAGGTAAGATTAAGCTATGATTTATGAAGAACTATGTGTTAGATGGGGCTTGATGTAGTGAAAACCTAGCTTGAAAGGTTAATTATGTTCTATGCAAGCAAATTATTGTGTTATATAACAAGTTAGATGCCTAAAAGGTTGAAAAATCATATTTTGTATAAGGAAGTTAAATACTAGGCTATACTTTTTGTATAGATTTCGTAATAATCTGTAAAGTGCACTCGGTTGTGCATATGGAAGTTATAAAGACCTATGAAGTCATTAAATGTATATGTGTTAGCCCATGTGATGTTTGGAGATCAAAGTGTCGAGTGAGCTTAAGTTTAAAGTTTGAAAAGTTTAGAAACTTTTATGGAAATCTAACCAAAAGGTGATTTTTGGAAATTTTGAGAAATTAAAGATGGAATGGAGTCAAATGACTCATATTCATGTTAATACACGTGTCTAGGTTAGTTTGGAAGTTATCGGAATGAAAATTTAGTGATTTGACGATTCGAACGATCGAAATCGATCATTTCGAATCGAAATGGATTTTAACGGACAAAAATCGCCTCGTGCGAAGTTTTTCGGTTTTGAAAGTTGGGACATGTCATATATAGGTTATATGAGCTATGTCAAGTGTTGAAATGGAATTTGGAAGCAAATGGCCAAAAATCACATGGTTGCAAAACTTGAAGTTCTGAAATTTTGGAAATTTCTAAGTTTGAAAAAGTTCCAAATAGGCCTCCTACAACCTAGCATATCTTTGAGTTAGAAAGGCCAAATGTGACAAATGAAAATTTTGTAAAATACTATGCTATGAGATCTACATGCATGCCAAATTTGGTGTAAATTGGATGTATAGTTAAGGAGTTAAAAATCAGCAAAGCAGGACCAAAAATCAGATTCTGCAGAACCAGGATTGCGCCGGGGCGCAGTCATTTGGCCTTGACACTGCGCCGGGGCTCAGTGTCACTGTTCATCGGCCGAGAGCTTCTCGCGGCCAGCGAGATTGGGAAGAAGAAAAGTGGCGCCGGGGTGCAGTTACTGTAGCAAGACAAAAAATTTTAAGTGTCCGAAATGTAATATTTTGACAAGGAACGATAAGAATGGGTTATGTAAACCCTAAATAAATATGAATGAGCTATATAAAGGATGTCAAGGTATAATGAAACGATATATGGCATAGCATAATATGCCTTAAGCTAAGTCAAAACATGTTATGAATTATGAGAAAGGGTTGGAAGCGAATTAGGATGTATTATAAACTAATACAACAAATGTGATATGAATCAAGAATAATAGTTAAGAGATGTTGGATTAAGTTTGATGATTTATATAAATTTATGATCCTATATTGATGTTTATAGATTATATGTTTACAGACAAGGTTCGATCGAGTAACCTGAGGTAAAGATGGATAGATCGGCCAAGCGAGGTGGCAAAAAGGTTAAGCTAAATAAATGCGGTACAGGCAAGTGTTCAGACTATAAGGTGCTATGTTCTAGGTGAATTGCGTGTTAGTGGAATACTTGAAATGTGCCTTACGTGCAACTATATGATTTAACTGTTAGGTGTAATACGTGGCATTCATGTATAACATGATTAAGTAGAGAAGCATAACGCATAAATAAATTGTGAGCATGAAATGTGCTATCTGAATTACTTGCTGAGCTTTATGCTCACCCTTGCCATGAACTAACATTTCAGGTAGAATACAAGAAGGCCGGAGGTTCCGGTGATGCTAAGGTAAAAAGTGTGAATGCATGGAGATGCGTGAAGAGATTTGTAAATTGTATCTATGAGATATTCATGTAAATCAAATGTATGCAAATTTGTATATATGCAAGTTATGTAATAACCGATTTTAAATATTAAACCTAAATGGTGGAAAGGAATGTATAATTTGCTAATTTGTATTATCGGCGGATGAAAAGTGTATGAATTTATTATCCAAGAAAAATTGGAAATGTTATACATGTGATAAACTTGTATGAATAGTATAGAAATACGCAAAGAGATGTACGAAACATGGTATGTATGATATAGATGTATGAAAACATGTATACGTGCACAGGAGCAGGTACAGAACAGGTATAGTTAAATAGAGCCATGTACGAATACTTCATGGCAAGATTTTGTTTATGGATTACATTAAATAACGATACATATGATTATGAGTTGAAATAGAAAAGGGTCACAAATAATAAGTGTTGACCTAAATGCTAATGAATAGTAGGTAAACGTTGCGATCCTAAGACTAGTAAGGAATGTAAGTTAAATAAGTTTTTTAAAAAAAAATAAAAAATAAATATGGACCAAATTTAAGGTCAACTCAATGGGTTTAAAGGTCAAAGGTATAAAGTTTAACGCACGGGATCTCGGTTAACAAGGTTTTAAGTTCATCACTATGTAATCCAGATATAATTGGACTTAATTAAGGAAGGTGGGATCTCGGGGCGTTTCATTTGGTATCAGAGCAGACAGGTTATAGACCTTAGGTAGGAGTACCTTAGGCTATGACCTTTGTGTAAAGAAAGGAAATAGAAAAGTATTGGACTCTAGACGAGTTGTGTAATAAAGAAATGAATTTTGGGAATTCAGGATTAAGAAATAGTAAATGATATTTTAAGATAAGATATGAGAAAGGGCAAAAGAGCTATGAGATCATAGGCAATCAAATATTAAGGGACTTTTGAGAAGTTGTGAATTGCAAGACATGAATAAGGACTCGGGATGAGTTGTGAATTGTAAGATATGAGAAGGGACTCAAGGTGAGTCGTGAACAATAAAGTAAAGTGACTTTTAATGAGTTGTGAGATATAATTTGATAAAATTCATATCAGAAAAAGTTAAAGTGAGGAATGTTAGGGTGTGTGGGATTTTTCATTGAGGACTCATGGTAGTGGCCGAGTGTGCACTTCCTCAGTATGGGACGAGGATTTGTACTTACTTAGCTTCCTGTCATGATAATCAGTGGAGATCCAGCGTCACGGTAAGAAATGAGAAGAGTTAAGTAAGAAAGATTAAGATTAGTTGCGTGTTCTGAAAACCCAAGCGTATAGTAAGTTCGTGACTCATGATTATGTGGTGGAGCCCCTCAGCGAATGGGCGACTATAGCCTGACTAGGACAAGCTCCGTGAACCATATGATTATGGTAAGTTCCTGAGCCCAAATGCGTGGCAAGTTTGATGAACAGGGTTGGGTTTAGAGTAGAGAGCCATAAGTTAAGAGATATAGTTCTTAGATATTGGCTAAGATTAAGGATATATGAAGAAATAGAAGTATAAGAAAGAATTGAATGAATTAATGAAGTAAAGAGAAGATTATTAGGATTGGGTAGGCAATCCACTCTTCTAGCTATGGTAGACCATTCATGTTTTTTTTAATGTGTTTATTTCCGCACGTTGGTGCAGCAAAATGATTTGTTCAAGTATCAAAAAATGATTTTTAAAATTCCGTGATTCATGGTCTATGCCAATTGATTCGGCTAGACAAAGTTATTTTGAAAATTTCAAAATGTAATCATAAAAGTCATTGTCACACTGTTGATTATGGTGTGAAATGATAATATGGCGGAATTCTCAACGTACTTCTATGACGGTACGGTATTAAGAGGTCTTAAATGACTGAATTCTCAACGTACTGCTAAGATAGTGCGGTATTATGAAGCCTTTCAAAAAAATGACCCGTCAGAAACGATACCTGACCAATTCAAAAAATGACCCGTCAGAAACGATACCTGACCCAATTCAAAAAAATGACCCGTCAGAAACGATACTTGACCAATTCAAAAAAACGACCCGTCAGAAACGATACCTAACAAATTTAAAAATTACCTGTCAGAAATGATACCTGACCAATTCAAAAACGACCAGTCAGAGACGATACCTGACCATTCAAAAATGACCCGCCGGAGACGAGACCCGGGCAGTGTTCATTCGTGACTTTGAAACTGACCTTTACATGAACATATTGAATGTGACATCGCATCATCTTAACGTATCTGCGGCATCGTTAAATATGTATTGGCATTTTCATGCATCGGGTGCCTACTTCTTTATTACGTCCATTTCATATTTCATTCCATACAAAGCCCGATGTGATCGCCAAAGACGACAAAGGACCATTACGTTTACAGCAGTAGGGGGCCTCACTCCCGGGAAACCATGCACAAAAACGATTTATGTATCAGGAAACAGCCTTCCAAAATAATACAGCAGAAATTGGCGATTTAAGACCGCGTGGCAAGAAAATCAAAAAAAGCAAGTCGGCCAGCCGCAGGTGCACCTGCGGCCACCGACAAAGGGGACAGTGCGCGGCTCAAGGAGACAACCCGGCAGCCGAGGATTCGGCGCGAACGGCTAGCGAACCCAACCGCAAATGCAGCTGCGGCCAGCCGCAGTTGCACCTGCGGCTGCTTGCGGAATGCTATACATTGCCATTTCCACCCGAGATAAGAAAGAGAGATAGAAGAAATTAAGTTTTAGAGAGAGAGAGTGCGCGGGAGGAGAGAGAAAAGCTCGGGTCTTTGCTAGATTCAAGTGAGAAATCCATTTTCTTTTGCTAATTAGTCAAGTGTTCTTGTGGTCTCGTCCGATTCGTGAAATAAGAAGCTTTCGTTGATATTTCGCAAGGTGAAAAAGGTGTTCTCTTTGATTTTTTATTGCTCGTATTGCTAGTATAATCTTGTGTTTTGGTTTGTTTAATGTAGTATGTTGTTATATTGATGATGATCCGTGGATTAGGGGTTATTAGCGAGGGTTCCGTCGGAACATAACTTCCTCCTAATGCCCTGATGACATCCGTACGGTGATATATCGTTTATTGTGGTAATGAATAGTTCGTAGTGTTGGGTTTGCGATCGTTGAGTTGTGTAATGTAATAATAAGTTTATTACTGTTAGATTTGCCTTGGTATGGTTGTGCAGTGATTTGGGTAACTGTGAGCCTAGGGAGGAGATCCTCGTGATCAAATCCCGATGATGGACATTTTTGGTGTATGTAATCATTGTATAGGGTCCATGGCTGTACATATGTAATGTCGGGCCTTAAAGCGATACCAAACCGTGATCGGGTTAAGGCCCGTAATAATAAAATATGTGATTGTGGGTGTTTGGGGTTATTTAAACGGCTCACATGCCCATGGATAGTCCCGACACGTTTTGAATGCTTGTTTTGATTTACGACACAAAAAACGGTTTTCCAAAATAAGGCAAACGATGAAGAGTTTCTAAAAATGATCAAATTAGGATATTAGATTCACGAGGTTTAAAAATCAAGAGTTTTGGCGAACTTTGATCCTTGTTTGATGAAAAGGCTCCATGTGGTTTTGAAATGTCATAAAAGATGTTTTCGTAAAAAATAGATAAATGTTTTCATTAAACTTTGTGCATAGGGTTAAAGAGTTCTAGAAGTTGCCTTCATTTTATTTGAATTTACTGTTAGAAGGCAATGTACAGTCTCGATTCCTATTTGACAAAAGTTTAAAAACTATTGTTTTCTAAAAATGACATCTAATAAAAAATCCTCATCGTTTTCGAAATTAAAATCAATCTTTATTATAAAAAAAATGAAGCCTTGTCATTTGGGTCAAAAGACATCTAAACGCTTTCTCGACAAAACACATTTGCCATATAAAAATCAAAGCAACTTTTGTGCAAAAATTCACCACAAACATTCATTTAGGCACACACGCACACATATGCGCACACCCACATTTTAGGATTTAAGAGGATAGGAAAACATCGAGATTGCGGTAACCGTGTTTCACGGAAGTCGGGGGGTGCCTAACACCTTCCCCTCGCTTAAGCAAGCCCCCGAACTCTATGAATCTCGATTCGTGGACCAATTGAATCGGAGTCACATATGAGCCAGCGATTACGAAAATAAAATTCGGATGAGTTGGTACATTCATTTCAAATATACCAACTGGCGACTCTGGTCAACTGGCTCATTATAAAATCGACCTTTCGAAACCCCGTCGACACTTAAGCCGACCTTTTTCAAAAAATCACATCTTAAATCCAAAGGCTAAAATTGGAAAGGAGCATTTTTTATTATTAAAAAACAAAACGACAAATCCCGGCGTCGACAAACACATACAACTCAGATTGGAGAGATCATCCTAATTTCAGCTATGGAAATCCATAAAGGAATCAACTCACAAATCCAAACTTTGCAAGCTTCCAAAAATACAAGCAGCCATATCCCAACAAACAAAAGGGCCAATCATCTAATTCTAATATGTCTTTAGAGGATTTGGTTAAAAAACTTACCATTAACACTTTGCAATTTCAGTAGGACACAAAGGCAAATATGCAAAATTTGGAAATGCAAATGGGACAAATGGCGACTGCAATCAGTCGATTGGAGGCTCAAGGTTCTGGAAAATTACCATCTCAAACGGTGGTGAATCCAAACGAGAACGCAAGTGCAATCATTTTGAGAAGTGGTAAAGAGATACAAACTCAGGAAAAGACAGAGTCTGCACCAAAAGAGCAAGGCAAAACAGAAGCAGACAACACGGACGAAGGCGACAGTAAAGCGAAAGACAATATTCTAGGCGACAACGGTACCCCTAAGCATAAATTTCTACCTCTCTCTGATTATAAACCGGTACCCCCTTTTCCTTTAGCTTTAACAAAAAAAAAAGAAATATGAGAAAGATTCAGATTTATATGAAACTTTTCATCAATGCAAGGAAAAAATTTCATTGTTAGATGCTATTAAACAAGTACCTCGCTTTGCTAGATTTCTAAAAGAACTGTGTACACACAAGAGAAAACAAACACTCAAAAGGTATGAAAAGGTAAAATTAGGAAAAAAAATGTGTCTGCCGTGATTCAAAGAAAACTCCCTACTAAGTGCCAAGATCCAGGAATGTTTACTATCCCTTGTAAGATAAGTGACACTAGATTTGAACAAGCCATGATAGACTTAGGAACATCTATTAATATCATGCCATATTCTATATATGCTTCTTTGAAACTTGAACCTTTGAATAAAATTGGTACGGTGATTCAGTTGGCTGATAGATCTAATGCATATCCTAAGGGTATAATAGAGGATGTTCTTGTGCTGGTAGATAATTTGATTTTTCCTACTGATTTTTATGTGCTTGATATGGAGAATGGTAATCACAATGCTCCTATTTTGTTAGGAAGACCTTTCTTAAAGACATTCAAAACCAAGATAAATGTTCATAGTGGTACACTTACAATAGAATTTGATGGCGAAGTTGTTCAGTTTAATATTTATGACGCCATGAAATTTCCTAATGATGATAATCCTGTTTATTCTATTGATGTGATTGACTCATTAGCGCAGTATATTTTTGAACTTGATGGAAATGATGAATTTGAAACGACAATCAGTCAGAATGTTGAGGAGGGAAAAGAGTTAGCCTTGACTACTGAATTGAAGGATGGTATTGCAACATTAAATGATTCTCTAAACGTAGGTAACATTCCTTATATTGATCTGCCAGTTTCTAATGAGAACTCTTTACCATCTATTTTGCAGTCACCCACTCTAGACTTAAGCCCCTTCCTGATCATCTCAAATATATTTTCCTTGGAGAAGAAAAGACATCGTCAGTGATCATCTCCAATAAACTAAGTACATCATAAGAAAAATAACTTGTGCGAATTCTGAAGGAGCATAAGAAGGCCATTGGTTGGACGATTGCTGATATTAAGGGAATAAGCCCGTCGACATGCATGCATCGTATCTTACTTGAAAAAGGAGCAAAATCCACCCGTCAACCGCAAAGAAGACTCAATCCGCCTATTATGGATGTTGTGAAAAAAGAAATTCAAAAGCTTCTTAAAGTTGGCATGATTTATCCTATTTCGGATAGTAGTTGGGTTAGCCCAGTTCAAGTAGTTCCTAAAAAGACGGGAATAACTGTGGTAAAAAATCAGAATGATGAGTTAATTCCCACCCGTGTTCAAAATGGGTGGTGGGTTTGAATAGATTATAGAAAATTAAGTACTGTAACCCGAAAATACCACTTTCCTTTACCTTTTATTGATCAAATGCTTGAACGATTATCTAGTCATTCTTACTATTGTTTTCTTTATGGTTATTCAGGTTATTTCCAAATTGCAATTGCTCCTGAGGATCAAGCAAAGACGACATTTACATGCCCATGTGGAACTTTTGCATATCGTCGCATGCCGTTTGGACTTTGCAACGCTCCCGTTACTTTTCAAAGGTGTATGGTTAGCATATTTTCAAATTATATTGAGCATATCATGGAAGTTTTTATGGACGATTTCATAGTTCATGGGGACTCTTTTGATAATTGCTTGCACAACCTTACACTTGTTCTTCAAAGATGCATAGAAACTAACCTTGTACTAAATTCTGAAAAATGTCATTTTATGATTAAACAAGGTATAGTTTTGGGTCATGTTGTTTCATCTTAAGGGAATTGAAGTAGATAAAATAAAAATTGATATTATTCAATCTCTACCTTATCCCACTAGTGTGCGAGAAGTGCATTCTTTTGTTAGACATGTAGATTTTTACCGGAGATTCATAAACGCTTTTTCCAAGATCGCATCACCCCTATGCAATTTGCTACAAAAGGATGCGGATTTCAATTTTGACAAGGAGTGTAAGACAACGTTTGATAATTTGAAGGAATTTTTGACCGCTACTCCAGTTATTCAACCTCCAAATTGGGACATACCTTTCAAGATTATGTGCGACGCAAGTGATTATATTGTAGGAGCTGTTTTGGGTTAAAAAGTTGGGAAAGCATCTCATGCTACTTATTATGCTCCGAGGACTTTAAACGATGCCCAGAGAAATTATCCGACCACTAAAAAAGAACTCTTAGCTGTCGTTTTTGCTTTAGAAAATTTCAATCTTATTTACTTGGTACTAAAGTTATTGTTTATTCTAACCATGCAGCTCTGTGTTATTTGATGACAAAGAAAGAAGCAAAACTAAGGTTGATAAGATGGATACTTCTCTTAAGTAAATTCAATTTGGAGATCAAGGACAAAAAAGGGATAGAAAATAGTGTTGCAGATCACTTAAGTCGTTTGGCGAATGTGCACGATGAACTTCCTCTACAAGAGACGTTTCCTGATGAACAATTGTTCTCTGCATATAAAAAATCACTTTGGTATGCAAATATTGTCAATTATTTGGTTACTAACATTTTGCCTTCTAATTTGCCTAAAGCTCAAAGGGATAAAATCAAAAGTGAAGCAAAGTACTACGTGTGGGATGATCCCTACTTATGGAAACATTGTGCAGACCAAGGAATTAGAAGGTGCGTCCCTGAAACTGAAATTGATCATATTCTTACTTTTTGTCATTCGTGTGCTTGTGGAGGTCACTTTGGATCTAAGAGGACAGCAAGAAAAGTGCTTGACTGTGGTTTTTGTTGGTCATCTCTATTCCAAGATTCGTATTTGTTCTGCAAGTCATGTTGTAATTATCAAAACACAGGTAATATATCCCAACGAAATGAGATGTTGTAAACCCCCATACTCTTTTGTGAAATTTTTGACGTTTGGGGCATTGATTTTATGGGATCGTTTCCTGTATCTTTCGGTAATGTTTATATTTTACTTGTTGTCGATTATGTTTCGAAATGGGTAGAAGCTAAAGCCACAAGGACTAACGATTCTAAAGTTGTTGCAGATTTTCTCCGTACTAACATATTTTCCAGGTTTGGAGTTCCTAGAGCTCTAATAAGTGATATAGGCACTCATTTTTGCAATCAAAATGTGGAAGCTTTGTTGAAAATGTATCGTGTAACTCATAAGGTGTCAACAGCATACCATTCGCAAACTAGTGGACAAGCGGAAGCGTCAAATATAGAGATTAAGTCCATTCTTGAAAAGACGATAAATCCAAACAGAAAAGATTGAAGTTTGCGCTTGGATGATGCTTTATGGGTGTATAGGACGGCTTATAAAAAGCCTATTGGTATGTCACCTTACAGATTAGTATTTGAAAAACCATGTCACTTACCTGTGGAGCTAGAACACAAAGCTTATTGGGCTATTAAGAGTTTCAATATGAAGATGAGTGATAGTGGAGAGCATAAGAAGTTGCAATTACAAGAGTTGGAGGAAATTCGCAATGATGCTTTATGAGAGTGCAAGAATTTACAAGGAGGAGACAAAGGCTTTTCATGACAAGATGATTTCTAGAAAAGAATTTACGATTGGTTAAAAAGTTCTTCTCTACCAGTCTCGACTTCGGTTGTTTCCAGGTAAGTTGCGTTCTCGTTGGGATGAACCTTTTGTTGTGACTAATGTTTTTCCTTATGGTGCAGTTGAAATTCAAAGTTTGGAAATGACGTCGTTCGCTGAAAGAGTGAAGAAACAGCAGGCGTGCCATGCGCGTGGGTTTGCTGCATTGACCTAGTCAAATGACACGAAAGGCGTGTTTGGCGTGCATAAAAATTAAGTAGAACAGTATTATTCAGAATTATTTGATTCGTAATTGACTTTTAATTTCAGTTTTGCCTAGGATTTTTAATGTACTCTTATAAATACATTATGTGACTCTTATTTAGAGAATATTAGAATAGATTAAAGTAGATTATAATAGAGTAGACTAAAAGTAGCTTTAATAAATTTGGAGAAAGATTTTTATCAATTCTGAAGGAGATTTCATCGCGGATAATTTCACAGATTGAAGATGGAGCTTTAGAGATCGCACTTATAATCAGATTTTTCTCTCTAAACTCTTTCTTTAATTTTTGTAATGTGGATTTAATGGATTATTTTATAGATTTGATTTCCTTTTCAGTTATATGCTAATTTATTATTAAGATTACAATTGAACCCAATGTATAGTTTAAATTAATTCTTTTTATTTTTAATTAATGACTATATATGAATTATTTATCATATTTTGTGCGTTCATGTATAATTATTTGCGCAATACTTAATGAGATAATCTATATGTGAGATAATCTAAATGAAATCAAAAGTGACTTATAGGCTTAGGAAAAATAACATGATAGTGTATAGGATAAAAATATCTATATTCCACAAGTAACTTTATTGGGAGTTTATACTTAATGAATCTATTTTAAGGGTTTTACATGAACATAACAACATAACTGAAATATTTTTTTTTATTAATTATTGAAAATGATTCATAAATAGTTAGACATTCTCAGTTAACAATTCTATATAGTTAATTAATTCAAAAGAGAGTGAAAAGATTTAAATAAAGCATTTGGAAAAATTATAATCTAAAATATTCTTAATCTAATTTAATCATTTTCATTAGTTTAATTTAGTTGGTAATTTTAATTATATTATATTCTATAATTAAATTGCGCTTGTTTAAATAAAATTAATTTGATATAAAATTAGTGTTTGGTAATAATTAATTTTAATTCCCTGTGGGTTTGACACTTGAATAAATCATTATATTACTTGTGGGCCGTGTATACTTGCGTGTTAATTGCTAATTATAATTAGGCAAATGTCATTTCTCCTCCAAGTTATACTCAGAAAACATCTAAGCCAAAGTTAAGTTGATGTTAGTTTTTTAAGCTACCAACATCATAGTTCATCTAAATTCTTCATTAACCTCACTAAAAATCGAGAGAAGAATTTGAGGATGATGATTATAAACTGAAATTGAAGAAGTTTTGATCAATCGATCATCAACGAAAGAAGCTTAAAGCAAGCTTTAAACAAGATTGGGGCAAGGATTTCAATAAGAAGTCTTCAAATTAAGGTTAAAAGTATACTTAACCCTTATATTCATACACTACTTTTTAATTCTAGTTTTAAATTCTATTATTTGTTGTGGGAGGTTATATGGTTGGAGAATCAGGTGGATTTTGAAGTAATAAGGTAAATTGAGAAGGAGATTAAAGGTTAATATGTTTAAATGTACATGAAAACTCAGTTTTCCAACTTATGCACACCATGTGTTTGTGCAATTGCTTAAATGAAAACACTTTCTTAAATTAAAGGAATTTGACGTTTCATTGAAGTATAATATGTATTAAACAAAATTATAGATTATTTGAACTTATTGGGTTTGAAAATAATCAAATTTGGTAGCTGCTATGAAGAAGGAATTCTACAGAAACATATTTTTCTGGTATAGCCATAATGTATCGGGGTGTAGTTTTAAGGAAGAAAAATAACGTCGGGGTGCAATTTTAAAGAAGAAAAGGAGCGTCGGGGCGCTCCTAGCTGGAATCAGTTTTTTAAATTTTATTTTAATCATTAAGCTTTCAAATGATTTTAAATAATAAAGAACTATGTTCTAAAATGTAATTAACCTATATTTGGACTATTAAATCCAACTTGGTTAATAATTAAGGATTTGGATATCAAATCTAAAAACGAGCAAAGTTTGAAACGGAAGTTGAAAATGGTTGTAAGTATTGAACAATTAGGCTGCATAATTCAACTTGAATTGTTTAAGATGTATTCATTAACCTATTTAAGGTATTAAATTACATCGAGCGTAGCCTGAATTAGGATTATAAAACTAATCTAGACGCGGTTAAAAATCTTAAATAAGATTATTGAATGCATTGTAACCTAATTGAATATATTTAGGTTATGCGACGAATGAAGACGTATGGATTTATGATAACTAATGAAGGCATTCAATTATCATTTGTTGAATATATAGTGATAAACGCAAACTAAGGCAAGTTTTTACAGTAAATTGTAAACTTGTTGCCATGTGAAACATATGTGATAACCTATCTTAAACATTGAGTATGTGGTAGTTAGCGAAATTGTTGCTTTATGTGAACAAGATGAGCATGTAAATGTTATGTGGTTGTAACTAATAATTGTTCAGTGGATAAATTGGAATAACTGTTGATAGTTAGTATTAAATGCACAAAATGAAGCATCTGAGACATGTATACAATGCAAATCATAAAATAAATGTTGCATGAATGAAATATAAAGTGTGTATGCTACGTGAAGCATGAAAGGTGTAAATTGTTAGACTTACTGAGCCGTTGCGCTCATTCTTGCAAATAATCTTAATTGCAGTAAAATGAAGATATTTATGTGGAATGTGATCATAAAGACTTGAAGCACATATAGGAAGCAAGTAGATATTATTTTCTTTGTTTATGTGTGTAATAAGTCAAAACGACTTGTTATACTAAAATTGAAGTAAGTTGTAATAACTTTGAACTATCAAATAAAAGATATTTGTTGTGACAATGGATTGGAAACTTTACATGTGTTGTTGTAAAGTAATGTTATTATAATTGAGACATTATATGAAAGAATGTATATTATAAGATGTGGCTTATTGTATGGAGAGCTCAACTTGCCATTTTGAAAATTTAGTTTATTATATTTAAATTGTCTGGGTTACAACGAAACGTATAAAAGAAAGAATCAAATGATAATAGTTGAATTCACAATTGATGTGTTGGAATGAATCATAGTATATATGATTTTGATAATTAGATGAATAGTAAAGATTGTGATTCTAGAACTGAAGTGTTAAGAAAATTCTAAATAACTGAGTTTTAATATCTATATTGATATTAAATAATATTGTAAAAAGTTTTAAAAACCACGAGCTTTTATTAATTATGTTATCAAATATGAACATAAAGTCTGAAAGAGGTTGGATCATGAGCATTGAACCCTATATGTCATTTTCAGTAAAGAAAGAGAATGTCCTATGTGATTTGATAAATGACAACTTAGTAGTCCTTGGCCAAGGCCATGTGTAAATTAGAAAGGAGTTTCTAATTTACACTAATTAGAGTTGTGCATTTGAGAATCAAAATGCATATAATCAAATTAAATAAGACTTGACAGTAATTACATGTCTTATATTTCATTGAGACATTATGTGGTAGAATGATTGAATTGTATGATAACTATATGTGGAATATGTTCTTAGAGATCAAATGTTGAATTTCATATTATCCGGATAGTCATAATATACTGAGAGGTATGTCTCATGATATAGAATAATAAATAAGTATTTATTTATATATAAATTTTAATTTATTATAAATAATATTATAATTATTTTAATTTATTTATTCTACTACCTGCTTATTATTATACCCCTCTAATTTAGAAATATATGACATAATGGTAATAATAAATTAAGTATATTTAATTTATACTATGATAATAGAATAAATTAAATAACTTAATATTTATAATTAAGTATTTTGAAAATACTAATTATAAATTATTATTTAGTTCCTAATTAGATTGAGAGTTAAATTAAAATCCTACACCTAAAGAGTTTTGGAGGGTTAAGCAAGTCTATAAATAAGAGGAGTCTTATTATAAATTGAGGTTATTCACACAATTGTAAGTATTGGAGAATACTTCATAATTCTCTACATTTAAGAAGTTAGAGCGAGAGAAAGAAAGAGATAATTAGGGCTAACCATCCAATGTTTAGAGAAACCGAAATCAACTTCTTGAATCAATATCCCCTTGGTGGATCACCTCTAGAGGCTATACACTTGGGTAACTAACGTTGATCCGTAGATTTCATTAAAGAAACGTGAAAGATTTAGGAGGTTAACTCGTAGTTGATAAAAGTTAGTCATCTACAAAGGTATATGATTTATTCCTACTTCTAATGTTTTATATAAATTAGATTGTATGTATGTACTATTTTTGCAAACCAACACTTTGGTAAATCAAATGGTATATTCAAGTATAATAAAATGTACATAGAGGTAGTTGAATGATCAACAAATGATTTACCACTTTCAAGTAAAGGGAAAGAATATTCTATGTAATTCAATAAATAACAACTCAGAAATTCTTGACCAATGTGAAATGACAATTAGAAAGGAGTTTCTAATTTACATTAATCAGAATTTTGCATTTTTGAAATGAAATGCATATGATCAAATAAAATAAGACTTAACATAAATTTCATGTCTTAGATTTGATTGGGACATTGTATGGTAGAATGATTGAATTATACCGTAACTATTTACTGAAAAGGTTCTTTGTGATTAAACGTTGATTTCATATTATCCGAAAAGTCGTTTTATACGCTGAGACGCTTCATTCTCATTGTAGAATAAATATATTCATTTATTTTCAATTAAATGAGTTTAATTCATAATAAATAATGTTAGAATGGTTCTAAATTATTTATTCTACAAACGGTATAATATCAAACATAAAGAGTCACACCATAAAAGAGAAATATTTAGTTTAGAAGTAGATAACATAATAGTAATAATAAATTAAGTATATTTAATTTATACTGCGGTGATAGAATAAATTTAATAGCTTAATATTTATAATTAAGTACTTTAGAAATACTAATTATAAATTATTATTATTATTATTATTATTATTATTATTATTATTATTATTATTATTATTATTATTATTATTATTATTATTATTATTATTATTATTATTAATAATAATAATAATATAGTTCCTAAATGGGTTAGGAATTATTATTATTTTTATTATAAATAATTAAGTTCTTAAATGATTTAAAAATTGTACTTATTATGATAATTAATCTAGTTCCCAATTAGATTGAGAATTAAATTAAAACCCTATTCCTAAGGAATTTAGGAGACTTAAGAAAGTCTATAAATAAGAGGTGTCTTATTATAAATGGGGTTATTGGTAGTATTATTATAGAATACTTCATAATTTTCTACATCTAAAGAATTAGAGAGAGAGAGAGAGAGAGAGAGAGAGAGAATTAGGGCTAGCCACCCAAGATCTTCTTAAATCTAAAATTACTTATTATATTCATAATCTGTTGGTGGATCACCTTTAAAGTGTTACCCACACTAAGTAGCTAGCATTTAATCGGTGGAATCAAATAAAAACGCGAAAAATCAAAGGAGGTGAACTTATAAATTTTCAAGAGTTGATTCGTCTAAAGGTATAATATTTTATTATCCCTTAATTAATAAGTATCGCATAAGAAAGATCCTGAAATTTAGTTTGTAGAAAAAATTTTAAATATGATTTATGCAGTTACATCAATTTGATTATATGTATGTATAGTTTCTGCAAACTAATAGTTTTCACATATCTCTAGTAAAGATATCACTGCTACACATGAGAGATCTAACATCCTTCTCAATTCTTTAAAGGCCTTTGACAAGGTCTACTCAAAGAAGGTTGTAAACATAAAGTTATTTATTATGTGATACTTTCTTATGCGATACTTATTAATTAAGGAAGGATAAAAGATTATACCTTTAGATGAATCAACTCTTGAAAAGCTACAAGTTCACCTCCTTTGATCTTTCGCGTTGTTATTTGATTTCACCGATTAAACGCTAGCTACTTAATGTGGGTAACGCTCTAAAGGTGATCCACTAACATATTATGAATATAATAAGTAATTTTAGATTTAATAAGATCTTGGGGTGATAGCCCTAATTCTCTCTCTCTCTCTCTCTCTCTCTCTAACTCTTTAAATGTAGAAAATTATAAAGTATTCTATAATAATACTACCAACAACCCTATTTGTAATAAGATCCCTCTTATTTATAGACTTGCTCAACTCTCCTAAATTCCTTAGGAATAGAGTTTTAATTTAATTCTCAATCTAATTATAAACTAGATTAATTATCATAATAAGTACAATTTCTAAACTATTTAGGAACTTAATTATTTATAATAACAATAATAATAATTCCTAAACCATTTAGGAACTATATTATTTATAATAATAATAATAATAATAATAATAATAATAATAATAATAATAATAATAATTTATAATTAGTATTTCTAAAATACTTAATTATAAATATTAAGCTATTAAATTTATTCTATTATCATAGTATAAATTAAATATACTTAATTTATTATTACTATTATATCATCTACTTCTAAAATTAATATTTCTCTTTTATGGTGTGACTCTTTATGTTCGATAGTATACCGGTTGTAGAATAAATAATTTAGAATCATTCTAACATTATTTATTATGAATTAAACTCATTTAATTTAAAATAAATAAATATATTTATTCTACAATGAGAATGAAGTGACTCAGCATATAAAACGACTTTTCGGATAATATGAAATCAACGTTTAATCACAAAGAACATTTTCAATAAATAGTTACAGTATAATTCAATTATTTTATCATGCAATGTCCCGATCAAATCTAAGATATAAAATTTCTGTTAAGTCTTATTTTATTTAATCATATGCATTTCATTTCAAAAATGCACAACTCTGATTAATGTAAATTAGAAATTCTTTTCTAATTTTCATTCCACAATGGTCAAGAATTTTTGAGTTGTTATTTATCGAATTACATAGGATATCTAATTTACATTAATCAAAGTTATGAATTTTTGAAATGAAATGCATATGATCAAATAAAATAAGACTTAACAAAATATTTATGTCTTAGATTAGATCGAGACATTGTATGGTAGAATGATTGCATTGTAGCGTACCTATTTACTAAAAAGGTTATTTGTAATTAAACGTTGATTTCATATTAACCAAAAAGTCGTTTTATATGCTGAGACGCTTCATTCTCATTGTAGAATAAATATATTTATTTATTTTAAATTAAATGAGTTTAATTCATAATAAATAATGTTAGAATGGTTCTAAATTATTTATTCTATAACCGGTATAATATCGAACATAAAGGGTCACACCATATAAGAGAAATATTTAGTTTAGAATTAGATGATATAATAGTAATAATAAATTAAGTATATTTAATTTATACTATGGTGTTAGAATAAATTTAATAGCTTAATGTTTATAATTAAACATTTTAGAAATACAAATTACAAATTATAAATTATAAATTATAAATTATAAATTATAAATTATAAATTATTATTATTATTATTATTATTATTATTATTATTATTATTATTATTATTATTATTATTATTATTATTATTATTATTATTATTATTATAGTTCCTAAATGGTTTAAAAATTATTATTATTGTAATTATAAATAATTAAGTTCCTAAATAGTTTAGAAATTGTACTTATTATGATAATTAATCTAGTTCCTAATTAAATTGAGAATTAAATTAAAATTCTTTTTTTAAAGAATTTAGGAGAGTTGAGCAAGTCTATAAATAAGAGTGGTCTTATTATAGATGAGGTTGTTGGTAGTATTATTATAGAATACTTCATAATTTTCTACATCTAAAGAGTTAGAGAGAGAGATAGAATTAGGGCTAATCACCCAAGATCTTGTGAAATCTAAAATTACTTATTATATTCATAATCTGTTGGTGACCTTTAGAGCGTTACCCACACTAAGTAGCTAGCATTTAATCGGTGGAATCAAATAAGAATGCAAAAAATCAAAAGAGGTGAACTCGTAATTTTCAAGAGTTGATTCGTCTAAAGGTATAATCTTTTATTATCCCTTAATTAATAAGTATCCCATAAGAAAGATCCTAAAATTTAGTTTGTAGAAAAAAATTTAAATATGATTTATGTAGTTACATCAATTTGATTGTATGTATGTATTATGACAACCCCGAATCCAGGTCCCTCGAATATCGGATCCGGGTCAACACGAGTACAGCATTTTTCTTATTGTTCATGAATTACAACAATATTAAAATTGCTAAATAATCATTTATTTACAATTTGACAACATCTCTGTATATTCCAGAATCGAAATCTTTAAACATTTCTAGTATGTCTCAATATCATACATGATACGACATCCTATTACAATTAATTTGAGTATTTAACACTCATATTACCTACCAACCAATTCATATACTACACAATAATGTTACCTGTCCAATTCGGACTGATATCTACAATGGTCGTCCTAGACCTTCAGTGAATGTAATATGTATTCTTGTTTCTTGATCTTTATCAAAAACTTCGAATAACTTGCACTATCTAAAAATGTTGGTTTTAAGCAAGAGTGAGCACGACGGCTGAGCAAGTTTAACAGCTACACATAACACGTTGCATGCTTCCCATATTAAACCTATTCTGCATTTTATACGTATATCATGCTTTTCATTTTATAAATGCTTCATACTTCTTATGCATCGCATATAATACACCTCTAGCATATATCAAGTCATGCTTCATATTTTGTACATACTTTGCATATAATCATACTTCATGCGTTTTACATAACACAAATATCATCAATATATTTTCATATCAATAATTTAATAACATATGGTTGCATAGAAATGCACATAGGAGCGAGTTCTGAAAAACTTGTCTGGTTCGCTTCTACCATTTATGTTTATTTGCGTCTTTTGCTCAACCTATAATTTATATATATAATCGACATAATCATTAGTTATAATGACTATTAATTAGTCTTAACTTAAGACCTTAACTTCAAATTATTAATTAACTTTTTAATTGTCCGACCAATGAACCTTTACGTTCCGGACAAAAACCCTAGCCCGAATACAGTTCGGACATATCGGGTATGCTTAATCAACTTACGTCTTCACTACATGTTCTTCATAAGACCCACTTTTTAATAAGTTGTCTGAATTAGTCATAAACAGACTATTTACACTGGTTTAATTCAATTAAACTTTCTTCTTTTACATAACTTTATGATTCGGACATTTAATAATGTACCAAATATTTCAAAATATTATCTACCTTTGATAATATATAACTAAGTTCAAATATTATTAATCATTTAATAATATTGTACTCACTTATTAATATTATTAAACATTTAATAAAATTTTAATCACTTATTAATATTATTAACTATTTAATAATATTTTAATTATTTATTAATATTATTAATTATTTAATAATATTTTAATCTCTTACTAGTATTATTAACCATTTAATAATATTTTAATCACTTATTAATATTATTAACCATTTAATAATACTTTAATCACTTATTAATATTATTAACCTTTTAATAATATTTTAATCACTTATTAATATTATTAACCATTTAATAATATTTTAATCACTTATTAATATTATTAAATATAAATAATTTACTCCTTTGGTAATATTTAATATTTAAACAATTAAATATAAATTGTTTAATCACTTCCTTATTCCTTTAATTTATTTATTTAATATTAATTAAATAAATAATTAATCTAATTAACCTTAATTGTTTATTTATCTTTGCATAAACAATTATTTACATAACCTTATTTCTCTTTAATTATTATTTAATATCATTAAAATAATAATCAATTAATTAATTATTCTCAAATTCTTTAATGATTATTTAAATAATACTCCTTTAATTAATTAACCCCATTTAATATTCATTAAATAATAAATGATCATTTTATTCACTTCATCTCCTTTTAAATAATAATTAATTAACTAATTATCCTTATTTATTAAAATAATAAATAATTACCTTATTAACTTTATCTTTCTTTAATTACTATTTAATATCCTTTAAATAATAATTAATTATCTAATTATCCTTATTTATTATTTAACATTAATGAAATAATAAATAATTTATTTATTAACTTTATATCCTCCTTTATTCATTATTTAATAATAAATAATTAGCTATTATATTTATTTGCTTTAATTATTATTTACTATCAATTAAATAATAATTAATTATAATAATGGCTTTTATTTACTTTATTTATTATTTATTATAAATAATAAATAATTATTAAACTTGGGTCCCAAATTAATTATATTAATTTTTCAACATCTTTATCCAATTTGGACTTAAATGACCCGAACCGACCCGAATGACCCGACCCGATCCAGAATAAAAAATACACTGTCAATGAATAGTGACGAGGGCTCCGACCCTTCTTTTTAGTGCAAAACAAGGGCCCCGGCCCTTGTGTTGTAGAAACATTTTAAAATTTTGTCTGCTCGACCCTACAGCGCTCTGACAGCCATAATTTCTTCATTTTAAAATATTTTGGGGTGATGTTTTAGTCCATTCTCATTATAATTTCCCCCTATACAATTTCTCTTTAGATCAAAAATTCAAATTCCGAACGGAACTGGACTAAAAACTACTCACAAGGACAAAGTAAAAACTAAAATCATAAATCCTTGGTTTTAATTGTTCAAACTTGAATAAAATAAAATCTACACATCCAAATGACACCAACTTAGTGTTGTTGTCTTTCTAACTTCTTGTTTTACAATATTTCATGGTTCAATCACATTTTTGAAAACGTTTTGACAAGAAATTTAAGATCGAACCATCTACAATTTTACTGGTAAATCGCAATATGGAATTTTGTTCTATTTATTTTGCATACCACACATACCAATACTTTTTTTAAACATACTAAACCATGAATCTACCTATATATCATAGATTTAGACTTCTAGAGCATCAAAATAACTTTTAATCGATTAAAAATATTTTTTGACCGATTAAAACATATATAGACTATAAAAATGAACTAAAAAAAGTTTAGAACACTTTTTAACCTCTTGGACATGGATGCTCTTCTTCTTCTCCTTCCAAAGTATGCTATGAAACTATGTGCCATCTACCAAGCTCCTCCTTTAGCAATCTCCTTCAACTCACAAGTGTTTGTTTGCTTTTCTCTAAAATGCTCTCTATTTTCTCTCTAGAAATTCTAGACAAATGGCTAACAAACATAGCCAATGTGTGGAGCACTATATTTATAGCACACCCTTAATCACCATCAACTTCTACTAATTAACTAATGTTGGTCAAATTAGGAGTTAATTGTGCTTACTATTTGATTGAATGACTACTTGAATGACCATCGGTTTGACATCCATTAATGTTACTTCCAAGCTACCAATTGTGTAACACTTAAGCAACCTAAAGAAAGCAAGCTACCAAGTGGGCCCCCCTAAATTTCAGCAAAAATAGGATTTAATCACCCATTTTTAGTTTATTTTTAATGCTTTAATTATATATATATATATATACTCCTATATATATACATGCATATATATAATAATTTTGACCAATTTTGACTTCTTTTTGGGCTCCACATTGGACTCTAGGATTTAAATATATTAGGCTCATCCATTTAATTTGGTTGGATTTAATTTAATTGTTACATTGGGCTAACATTAAATATCTTATGTTACATTCAATTAAAACAAGCATTAAGTTAGTTTAATTATTACATGGATCAAAGTTTAATTAATTACATAGACTACTAGGTTAATTTATTTAACTTAGTTTAATACCTCAATTGGACTTATAATATAATCCAATTAGATTTGCTTTAAATTATTCAACCACTTTGGGTTACTCAATTAACTCATCCATAGTTAATTCTCATCATCATATTTTCTTACCTAACAATTAAGTAACGTTTGGTTAATGGTCTCTCTTGTCTACCAATTAGGGTTATTCAATTAACCCTACATTAGTTAATTCTCTACACTCAATCAAATTTTCTAACACTTTGACCATCAATTGACTTTTTAAATGTTTTGGCTACATAGTTTACCTTGTATTGGGCTCTCTTATTTAATTACTTGGGCTACCCAACACAACTCAGACATCTTCCATAACTTGGGCTAGGTAATTTATTTAATTGGACTACCACCCCATTATATACAATACTTGTCAACATTAATTAATTGGACTTATATTAATTACCTCTTGGACTATTAATCAACTTAACATTTGGGCTTATTATTTAATTACTCACCTTCAAGCAAATATTCCCATATTGGGCTTATTTTAAATCTATTAATGGACTCTATATAACAAGTTAATAATTAAGTTAATTACTTAATTAATTACTTCACATTATTGTCATTCAAGACAATCATCTTAAATTTTTCACAACTTTAACTCATACTAATATAATTAACCTAATTAATTATATTTCATGACCTCATATTTAAACTAATTAATTTATTAATTTAATTGAGTATTAACTTACTCATCCTCTTATTTGGCTAACAAGTACGCTTTAGGTATATATATATATATATATATATATATATATATCCACCTTCACTTTTCAAATGAATTTATTTCCTTAATAAATTCTCTACATGCATCATTAAAATATTCTCATATTTAATTTCTAACAAAAAAATTATGTTACAAAAATATTTATCCATTTTCTACACATCTCACTTTTACAACTCTAGGTTTTAAACCTTAACCTTTAATTTATTATTTAAAATCTCATCTACAGATATTATAAATATCTGGGATATTACATGTATAGTTTCTGCAAACCAACAGTTTTCACATATCTCTGGTGAAGATATCACTGGTGCATATGAGAGATCCACCATCCTTCTTAATTCTCAATTCTTTAAAGGCCTTTAACAAGGTCTACCCAAAGAAGGTTGTAAACATAAAGTTTATGCGGGCTCTACCCAGCAAATGGGGTGCCAAGACCACTATCATCAAGGAGTCAAATAACCTCCATGAGATTACACTACAATAGCTGAATGGAAATTCGCTCATCTATGAGCTTGAGCTAAATCAAAGGGCTAAGATAACACTAACTACTGAAGCAAGAAGAAAAAATAAATGTGTTGCTCTAAAAACTATAAAAGTCCTTCTAAAGTCTCCATGGAAGAAGAAAGTTGTTCAGAAGATCAAAATGAAGATGTTGTTATTCTTACCAAAAGACAGAGAAAGTTCATGAAAAAAGGCATGAGCAGTACCAGAAAATACTTCAAAAACTATACTAGTGACAAGAAAGACTTGTTAGTTGCATAAAATCATAGACATACAATCAAATTGTAATAAAACAAGAAAGCATGGAAAAAAATGAATTTCAATTTTTTCTACAATAACCCAGAATCTACCTTATGCGATACTTATTAATTGAAGAAGGATAAAAGTTATACATTTGAAGACAATTAACTTTTGATTACCTATGAGTTCATCGCCTTAAATCTTTAGCGTTTCTTCAAAAGAAATCTCTAATCAACGTTAGCTACTAAAGTGTTCAGCCTCTAAAGGTGATCTAACAAGAGAAATATAAATTGAAGAAGTAATTTAAATTTAACAAGATCTTAGATGACAAATCCTAATTTTCTCTCTCTCTAACTCCTTAGATATAGAGAATTTGTAAGTATTATCTAATAATACTTTCAACAACCCTATCTATAGTAAGATCATTATTATTTATAGACTTACTCAACTCTCCTTAACTCTTTAAGAGTTGAGTTTTCATTTAATTTTCTATTTAATTAGGAACTAAATTAATTATTATAATAATTACAATTTCTAAATTATTTAGGAACTCAATTATTTATAATAATAATAATAATAATAATAATAATAATAATAATAATAATAATTCCTAAACCATTTAGGAACTATATTATTTATAATAATAATACTAAGACTCATCTTATTAATTTATAATTAGTATTTTTAAAATACTTAATTATAAATATTAAGTTATTTTATTTATTCCATAATAAATTAAATATACTTAATTTATTATTACTATTAAGTCATCTACTTCAAAAATAAATATTTTTCTTTAATAGTGTGACCCTTTAAGTTCAATATTATACCAATTGTAGAATAAATAAATTACAAAAATTCTAATATTATTTATTATGAATTAAACTTTTTTTTAATTCAAAATAAATAAATAAATTTATTATACAATAAGAGTTAAGCGTCTTAGCATATAAAATGACCGTAAATAGTTACAGTGCAATTCAATCCTTCTACCATGTAATGTCCCAATCAAGTATAAGACATGAAATTTCTATCAAATCTTATTTATTTGATCATATGTATTTCGATTCTCAAATGTACAACTCTAGTTAATGTAAATTAAAAACTCTTTTCTAATTTTCATTCTGGATTGGCCAAGGACTCATGAGGTTATCATTTATCAAGTCACATAGGACATTTTATTCCTTTAGTAGAAGTGGTAGATTATTTATTGATCATTCACCTACCTTCATATACAACTTATTAAACACAAACATACCTTTTATATACCCTAAGAGTCTTAAGGAATATAATTAAGTATAACTCATCATACATAAAATAACATGATTATCTCAAGTCTAAGGATCTCTTGTACTACTATCACATTAGGAACTCCTATTGACATCTATGTAAAACTCTATTAGATGTTTCTTAAGCGAGTCACGTTCAGTGAACTTATTCTCCAATAAGCACCTACATACTTACTTTAGTGTCTCTACACAAATAATTATGAGATCAATTACCATCTTCAAAAAGAGTAAGCATAGTATGTACTAATTAGATCTACTAACCTTTAGGGATCCTATGATTAAGAATATTTTAGTTTTGAGCTATCTTGAATTTAGATCTCATTAGCATGATCAACATCATAATTCTAAAAGCATTACTTAATGACTACGGGTTTATCTTATTAATTAATACATACAATTAAATATGGATAAATAAATGCCTTTAAGTAAATAATTTTTTTTATTAATAAATAAATAAAATTACAAAGTATATGCTTGATCACATCAAATATGATTGGCTTGAGGGCATACTATTTTAAATCTCCCACAGGAACTAAAGTCAATCACATTAGTATCTAATACCCATCTTCTCTAAGTGATGATCAAACTGTTGCTGAGTTAACGCTTTAGTAAATGGATCTGCAATGTTTTTCAAAGAGTCCACTCGATCCACGGTGACGTCTCATCTTTCAATGATTTCTCTAATTAAATGAAACCACCGCTACATGTGTTTAGATTTCTGATAAGACTTGGTTTCCTTATCTTGTGCAACAGCTCCAGTGTTGTCACAAAATAAAGGCATTGGCCCTTGAATGCTAAGAACCATTCCAAGTTCAGTAATGAACTTCTTCATCTAACCAGCTTCCTTTGTGGCTTCACTCACAGTTATATACTCTGCCTCTGTCACTGAATCAACAACTGTTTGTTGTTTGGAGCTCTTCCAACTCATTACACCATCATTTAAGGTAAACATATAACCTAAAATGAATTTGGTGTCGTCTCGGTCAGTTTGAAAACTTGAGTCTATATAGCCCTGTAGTTTTAAATCTAATCCACCGTAAACAAGAAATACATCATTGGTTCTTCTTTAGTACTCTAGGATATTTTTCACTGTTTTCCTGTGTTCTTCTCCAGGATTTGACTGATATTTGCTTATCATGCTAAGTAGATAAGCAACATCAAGTCTAGTACATATCATCGCGTACATTGTAGAACCTATTACCGAAGGTATTCTACTCAAACGTTCTCTCTGTTCAGGTGTCTTTGGGGACATTTTCTTGGATAGATGTACTCCATAACTCATCGATATGAGACCTCTCTCAAAGTCTTCTATGCTAAACCTCTTTAGCATCGATTCAATGTACATTCCTTGAGTCAAGTCAAGCATCCTTTTTAATCATCTTTATTCCCAAAGTTTAGGATGTTTTGTGACAACCCCAAATCCGGATTCTTTAACCTCGGGTTTGGTTTTCACTGTATAATACTTACTAACAATTAAATACATATATTGCATTTAAACTTCACGAAATAATGCAAAAGGTTCCTTATAAAAAGGCTACACTTCCCAAGCTCGATTAACCTTAATCGTAACATTACATATCTTAAGGGAAATATAGAAGATTTATAAAAGAAATTACATAACAGTAGTTTAATCTAGCATACATTATCTAAACTAAGCGTTTACTTTCCCTTTGCCTTTGTCTTGTTTAGAGCATTCGGGCTTAGCTAAAATTAAGTTATGATATAGCAAGAATGAGCAACTAAATGGCTCAGTAAGTTTATAAGCAACAACATACGACATATCATGATGAAAATGGAAATAACATCAAGGCTTTCAACAATGAATAACAGTTGTGAAAGAAATGCAAGAATCAATGTTGCAATATAAGAATGGATTGACTATTTACTGCTGAGTGGTCTTTAATGACCATGAACTGCTACTAAGGTAGAACAGACATATATATATCTGACACCTCGAAAAACGGGACACTTGAGGGGATCAGCCTCTCGTATCCTATGTATATGCATAACATTTAGATTTCTTGCGCAAAATCGGTTTCCCGACAAATAAAAATCCCCTTTAACTAGGGTTGTTCATTCTCAGTCTTACTATCAGAATCTGCACCAACCAATAGTTTGGATAAGCTTTTAAAAGATTCAAATACTGAATTTCACATGCATTGTCTAGCTGTAATAATTAGCCTAGACATTCTTAAACAGTTCTTAAATTATTGAACTATAACATTTGCAAAGGCATTATGTGTGAATACAATACAATAATAATGTGAAGTAATTTTCGGTAATTAATTCACTCAAAGGTCTGTCAAATAACTACGAGTGTAGATACTTGCTCCACAATAATTTAATTGCTCAATGTAAAAAAGGTTGAAGAATACTTGCAACAATAAATACAAGTTAGGGTTAAGAAGAACTTGCGAAATAAATACAAGTTAAGGTTTAGAGAACTTGCCTGTATGCTCAACTATAACAAACGCCTAACTTTAATTTAAAACGCTTGGAAATGACCTAACATTAACAAGTCGGTTCCCCAATTAGTATTACGTAACTAACATAAGTGTATGCTTACAATGGCTTATCTAATACGTAAGTCTAACATGTAATTCATGTGACACCCCCAAATTCAGGTCCCTTGAACCTCGGGTTCGGTGCTCACTATTCATCACTTAACCAACATTCATAAACTAAAACTTCAATAACTCGCGGAAAACATACATAATTTCATTACCAAACGTACCTTCAATCCAGGTTCCACTAACCTTAATACATCATCATTACCTTATAATAAAAAAAAGGTTTACACATATAGTACGACTAATTACGTTTACTCGTTCATCTTTCCTTTGCCGTGGTATTCCTTAGATTACTCGGCTTAACTGAAAATAGTTCATGATATAGCAAGGGTGAGCAACTACTTTGCCCAGCAAGTTTAAATAAACAAGAAATGATATATCATAAATGAAAAAGATTTATCTTCGAAAGTTTCAACAATAAATATCAATTGTGAAATAACAAGATTCAATGTTCAATAAAAGAATAGATTGACTCTTTACTGCTAAGTGGTCTCAAAGGACCATGAACTGCTACTAAGGTAAAACAGACATACAATGTCTGACACTTTGTTAAAAATAACGGGACACTCTAGGGAATCAGTCCTCTCATGTCCTATGTATATGCATAACATTTAGATTTCTTGCGCGCATTCGGTTTCCCGACAAATAAAAATCCCCTTTAACTAGGGTTGTTCTTTCTCAGTCTTATTGTAAGAATCCGCACCAGCCAATGGTTTGGATACGCTTTCATAATATTCAATTAGATGAATTTAAACATGCATTTGTCTAGCCGAAACAATTAGCTTAGACATTCTTAAACAGTTCGTAAATTACTGAACTATAACATTTGCAAAGGCACTATGTGCGAATACAATAACCAATAATGAGGTGAAATAATTTTAGATAATTAATCCACTTTAAGTTCTGTCAAATAACTACGAGTGTAGAATTTGCTCAACAATAATTTGAATAGCTCAATGTACATAAAGTTGAAGGAAACTTGCAACAATAAATACAAGTTAGGGTTAAGAAGAACTTGTCTGTTCTGCTGACTACTGTTATTCAACTTAAAAATACTTCCTTTGGGTGACCTAATATTCAATAACATTGATCCTCCAATTAGCATAACACATATAGGTTTATTTAACATTAATAACCTTAACATATATGTCTTAAATCATCTATCACTTAATTATAACCTTAAAACTCTTAATAATATTATCAATCCCTTGATAATATTTTAACTCACAAAACCATCACTTCATTGCTTTATAATATTATCTCCTTTGATAATATATAAATACTATATATAATATTATTAATCGTATAATAATATTTTAACCATTTATTATTTCAATAATAAATCACTTAGCTCCTCAATATTATTAACCATATAATAATCCTCTTAATCTCTTTATTATCTCAACCACTTATTAACATTATTAATAATTAAATGATGCTTTACACTATCCCCAGTGATATTAATTATCAAATAATATCTTAACCGTTTATAAATATTATTAACCATTTAATAATATTTTATCCTCTCAATAATATTATTAATCCTTTAATAATATCCTTATCCTTAGTTAATATTATTAATCATTTAATAATATTTCAATCATATGTTAACATTATTAATAATGTCTTACTCTTCAAATAATATTATTTATCAAATAATATCTCCAATAACTTATAAATATTAGTATCCATTTAATAATATTTTACACTCAGAATAGTATCATTTAATACTATTTTCTTCTCTCATTAATATTATTAACCATTTAATAATATTCTATTCTCATACTAATATTATTAACCATTTAATAATATTTTAATCCTCAAATAATATTATTAATCATTTAATAATATTCTACTAACTTACTAATATTATTAATCATTTAATAATATTCTTTTAACTTACTAATATTATTAACCATTTAATAATATTCTATTAACTTACAAATATTATTCACCATTTGATAATATTTTAATCTCTTATTAATATTATTAACCATTTAATAATATTTTAATCACTTATTAATATTATTAACTTAATATTATTAACCATTTAATAATATTTTAATCTCTTACTAATATTATTAACCATTTAATAATATTTTAACCAATTGTTAATGTTATTCATCATTTAATAATTTTTTAATCATATACTAATATTATTGATTATTTAATAATATTTTAATAATCTTCAAATAATACCAATAGTTAACTTTTTAATTGTGTTAACATTAGTCTTTATGTTACATATTTAGCTACCAATTAGTTACTAATAAACTTCATATATTGGTTTAGTATTCAAACTCATTCATTTTACACTTATTTCAATTTAAATTTTCATTAAAAATTCGACCCGAACCGACCTGGACCGAACCAACCCGACCCAGAAAACTTACACATTCTGTTTTGAAAGCCGGGGCGCTCAAATGGGCGCCGGGGCGTCCAAAACAGAAGCAAAACCTTAAAAATGGGTTGTTCGACCCTCCGACGCTCCGACAGCCATAACTTCTTCATTTTAAAACATTTTGTAGTGATTCTTGAGTCCATTCTCATTATAATTTCCCCCTCTACAACTTATCTTTAGATCACAAATCCAAATTCCAAAGGTATCTAAGCTTAAAATCGCTCACAAGGTCAAAGTGAAAACTAACTTCACAAATCTTTGGTTTTAATGGTTCAAACTTGAATAAAATAAACTCTACACATCCAAATAACACCAACTTAGTGTTGTTGTGTTCCTAACCTCTTGTTTTACAATATTCCATGGTTCGATCGTCTTTTTGAAAACGTTTTACACGAAATTTATTGATCAAACCATCTAGGGTTTAAAAACGACATCTTTTGCGGTAAAAGCTATAACTTCTTTGTTATTCAATATTTTTGAAAACTTCAAGTTGGGTTTTTCTTTAAAACTCATAGATCTAACTTTTTAGCCATAGAAATTAATTTTTCAACTTGTATATTTCAAACTACAACATTAAATAACACATAGCTACCTAAGGTTTTACCGGTAAATATCCATATAGACATTTCTTCTAATTTTATGTCTTTCACACATACCA
This sequence comes from Hedera helix, assembly GCA_947179155.2. Taxonomy (NCBI): domain Eukaryota; kingdom Viridiplantae; phylum Streptophyta; class Magnoliopsida; order Apiales; family Araliaceae; genus Hedera; species Hedera helix. The sequence continues at coordinate 17,419,254 of OX359280.1, forward strand.
AAACATGATATAAACACATAGAACTTTGAATATACATATATTACATAGTTAAATACTTCTAGACCATCAAAACGAGTTTTGATAGGTTAAAAATATATTTTGACCATACAAAACATATTTAAACCACAAAAATGAACTAAGGAAGAGATAAAACACTTTTGAACCTTTAATGGAGCTCTTCTTCTTGCTAAGCTAGAACTCCTCCTCTTCTTCTCTTCCCCAAAATGAGTAGCACACTAGCAACTCTTAAGTATTATCTCACAAAAGCTCTAGCTTCTCTCTAGAACTTCTCTCTCTATAACTTAGCAAATGAACAAACAACCTAAACAAGTCTTTGTTCCTTCTTATTTATAGAAGTCTAGGACTCTCCCAATTAAGTTCTTAATCAACCAACATTTGGTCAATTAAGGCTATAAACTTGCTTACTATGCATGGAATGACCACTTGATAGACTTTTGGATTAACCCTTTGATTGACTAGGGTGGTTGGGGGTTGCTTGCACCAATTTACACTCCAAAATCATCCAACAAGCTAGCTTTATATCCATGTGGGCCCCAAAATTCGGGATTGACCATTTATTTCTCCAATTTGACTTTATTTTTAAGTCTTATATAATTATATAAGTATCCATATATATATACACCAATATATGTATACATATGCACCTATACAAACTTATTGGGCTCCACCTTGAATCTTAGAATTAAATTATATTGGGCTCATTCAATTAAATTGTTTGGGCTCAATTTATATCACATATTGGGCTAACATTTACATAACTATGCTACTTTTAATTAAAATAAGCATTGGGCTTATTTAATAAATTACATGGACTAGTAATTAAATTAATTACATAAGCTACTAGGTAAACTTAATTGACCTAGTTTAACAACTCATTTGGATTTAAAATATAATCCAATTAGATTTGCTATTTATAAGTCCATTGGACTCCTTAATTAAATTAGCTTACATAACACTATCACTTACAAATTCTTGGGTTTGTTTTAATAAAACCCTAACACATATTATTACAAGTACATTGAACTTGATTAAATTAATTCATTCACTAACCCTTATCATCAAATTGGGTTTATAATATAGTTAACCATACCCAAACAATTATTTCCACATTGGGGTTATCTTTAATAACTTACTTGCTTCTTCTTTCTCATTATTTATGCAAGTAATTAACTTGTTCATTATAAAACTTCTTAATTGACATACAAGGCCAACATTCAAGCTTTATGATTTCATCACATAAGCTTCTCTTGCAATCTTTTTCCTTCTTTAGTTAATTAATTTAATTAACTAATTTAATACCTCTCATCATACAACTTATCACATACACACATACTTCATACCTCATATTTTCTTATGGATATAATTAAATAAATAAAATTAAAAAAAAATTTGGGTTCGTAATTTTCTCGGTCATTACAATTCACATGACACAAAAAATTATCATTAACCCTAATTGAACTTAGGTCAAAGACCTAATAACTTAGAAATATTTTTCTTAAGTGTTAATTACTAATTTGATCTTTAAACAATTTATTATAATTGTTTAATTAACGTTTGATTAAACATTTCACACTTAGCAACTCAACTTCAGTTGATTACTATTTAATATTAATTAAATAGTAATTAATTATTCATCGTTAGTTATTAATAAATTAATAACTAGTTATGCTTATTTATTATTTAATTATTATAATAATCAATTATTAATTACCTTTATTTATTATTTAATGTTAATTAAATAATAAATAATTATTTATTATTTTATTTTTAATTATTATTTAATATTTAATTAAATAATAATTAATTAATTATCCTTGTGGAATAATACTGGTTAATGTTATTAAATATGTTAATAACATTTAATCGCCCAATAATATTGTTAAACTCATTTAACAATATTTTAAATGTTTACTATAATTATTAATCATTTAATAACAACTTAATTTGGTTACTTAATATTACTAATACCTTTAATAATATTTTATTCCTTAAATATCAATACTAATTTATTAATAATGATTTACTCAATATTTAGTATTATTAAATCATTTTAATAATACATTAATATTTATATTATTATTTAAAATAATATAATAATCATTTTATAAATATTTTAATAAAAATTTATTCTGATAATTTTGCCCATGCAGCTGTTGTGTAGTAATTGGCCTGTGGGTCGGTGCAGCTGCGCCGCCACACTGACTCTACGAAAACTATGTTCAACGCAGCTGCGCCCAAAAATGGGTTTGGCCTATCCCTTCTGAAATCAATTTTAACCAGAATAGAGAATGTAAAGCATCAAGACATGACCATATAACCTCAATAAATACATCATAATCAACTATCATCATTTAATTATATCAAGACAATTTCTAGCATTGATTATAGAAAAGAAAGAAAGAAAGAAGAAGAAGAAATTATAACTGCAAAGTGAAAATATAAAACTACCTTAGTGACTTATGAGCTTGCTTTCTTAGTTTTCCGAAGAATGAAACGAACTGAGATTGCATAGACAATAAAGCTTCCCTCCTTCACAATCACAGACTCTCTCTTTCTCTTAATGCTACGTTCACAGAATGTGAAATGAAGAAGAAATGAAATGCAGAGCTCCTCTCTCTCTTTCTCTAATCAGATGGAATGGCAAATGAAAAGGAAAAGAAATGGAGCATACAAGGCTGGCTAAATAAGGACACTGCATCAGTGTTCCTTGTTCCATCAGTGATTCCCACTCCCTGCTCACCAACTACACAGACAGAGTATGGCTCTTGCTCACAACCATCAGACACGTTACGTATCTCAGTGTCCAACTATGAGTGACACGGCTCATTCAATTAACTGAGCTCTTCTCCTAATTCTGATTAAAATTACCAAGCCCAAAGCATATGGCCCAAACCGAAAATAAGAGAAACGGACCCAAATCATATTGGTCCAATATTCCATTGCTGTACTATAATTAAATAAATAATTTATTTAATTATTTAAATTTCCATTTTTTTTACAATATATACATATTCAAATTATTTAATTTAATAATTTAAATATAATTCTTATTAAAATTATTTATATTCCATAATTTGAATTAAACACCATAATTAATTATAGCACATTTCTTGCTATTTAACACTTTAGGTTTATGTACTAATTTAATTACTATTAGTGATAACCTTTAATTCCAAAGAATAAACAAGCATACACAAATATTTGATTAATCACATAAAGTATACATCATTTATTAATTAACTACTATATTTAATTAATAATTAACTTAAAAATTTCTCGGACATTACATGTTTCTCCTAAGTCCTTCATCGAGAAGTATTTAGACAGTCATATTTTGACTGACTGTATAACAAGTAAGTTTTATACCTATGTATTGATTATCTTTAAGCTTAATAATTTGTAAGTTTTTAAGTATTTTATATTAGTTTTAATTTTTTTATGTTAGTTTTATGTGCTTTGATTTCATTTTATAGGAATTGGAGTAAGGGTCTGGTGGATCAAAGTTTGGAGTTATTATGCTTACATTTTCAGCTTGCTAATTACGCAACAGTAACTTCAGGCCTGATTTCGACCCTGATATGTTCAAAATTTGTCAAATCCTAAAACGTAAAAGTTGTAAATCAACTTCTCATCTTTTCGAAAAAAATTGGATCATCTCAATCGGAGTTCGTATGTAAAAGTTATGATATTTTACCAATAGACATCGAAGCTGAAAACAAGGCCATGGCTGGCAGTGCATAATTCTATAGTACAAAAACACGACCGAGGCTATGTTGGTCAGCCAATCAGGTTTTGGAAGTATTTTTGATGTTTTTGACTCCAAATTGGATTGGGTTGTCCATATATGCTAGAGATTTGATATGTAACCTATAAATACCCATCAAAACATATATTTAACATAGGTCTAACATAGATAGAAGTATAATAAAGTAGAAGAAGGAATATTAATTAAAGATCTAAAATAGGAATCAAGCAAAGGATTGCAAGGATTCAAAGTTAAAGTGGAGATCAAGTGCTTCAATTATAAATTTCTTTTTCTCTATCTTTCCTTTTATTCTTATATTCTAAACATGATGGATTATTAATTGATGATGATTTCTTTTTCAATTATGGGCTAATTATTTAACTAAAATTGCAATGAAACCCAATATGTAGTTTAATTTAATTTAATTTTTTAATTATTAATGATTATATATGAATTGTTTATTATATTTTGTGCGTTCATGTATAATTATTTGCACAGTAATTAATGAGATAATCTATATGAAATTAAAAGTGAATTATAGGTTTAGAATCGGATATGATAACATGTGAATTTGCGAATTCTTTTAAGGAATAGTAGTATGATAGTGTATAGACTGAATATATATATATATATATATATATATATATATATATATATATATATATATATATATATATATATAGAGAGAGAGAGAGAGAGAGAGAGAGAGAGCTGATCAATGACATACCTCACTAACTAGCTTACCCACTTAAAAAGCTTGCCTACTTAAAGTCATCTGAAATTTTGAGTGCTAACAGCTGGAGCAACCTTCTTCCGCCTTTTTCAAATTTTTTTGACTCTCTTAATTTTTGTCTCTCCAAACTCAGATCCTCACTTTCTCTCTCCAAACTCTCTGGTCCTTCTTCTTCCTCCCCGGTATCCTCTTCTTCTTCCTCTTCTCTCCTCCTTCACCGACCCAGGAGCAAAGTCGTACTGTCCGGCCGTACTATACTCGTCACCGGCACCGCGGGCTTCGTCGGCTCGTATGTCTCGGCCGCGATGAAGCGGCGCGGTAAATCAATTTATTAGAAGCCTGTAAATCATCAAACCCTCAACCCGCCATTGTTTGGGCTTCGTCAAGTTCTGTTTACGGTCTCAATTCAAAAGTCCCATTTTCTGAGAAGGACCGGACCGATCAACCGGCCAGTCTCTATACTGCTACTAAGAAAGCCGGAGAATAGCGCGGCTAAGCTCGTCTTTCTTCATTTCACTTCTGGTAGTGAATTTATCCATCCAATTTCTATAAATTATTGATTATTTACTTGTCCTTAATAGGTTTCTTTTTTGTTTTCGTATTTTTAAATGTTTGGAATTAGTTAGGGGAAAATTTAATTTCCTGTAATTTATTCTCAGTGCTTTGTTTTGAATTAAATATTACATTTTCTTCGGTTTGTTGTTGTTGTTCTTTTTTTGTACCAATTTAGTGATTTTATTTTCCTTTTAAATTGTACCAATGGTCTACTTGTTAGATGTGAGTTAATAGAGAGTGAACAATTTCTAAGTTTTTTTAGATTCAGAATTTATGTGTACACTGTACACAGGCTTGTGTCTCATAATGGCGTTACCATAGAGCATAAGTAGATTAATTGAATAACCATTTATCATGGACCTGGCCTCAGAATTCTCAGTATTAAAAGAGTAATGAATGTGGTCATGTAACTAGCATCGTATATACTCTTATGTTGAATTGCTTTGTTTGCGGAATCTTGCGATCTTCTGGAGCATGTGATTCTTGGAATAGGGTGCGATGTGCCACTTAACCAGTTTCAGATGACAACAATAGAAAGGTTTTCTGAAAAACTACGGCTTAAGTTGTTTCCAAAAATTTCATCTTACATTAGTTTTTTGCATCACAAATGCTTTTTTCATGCTCTGATTACCTGCCTTGAGTACAAATGGAACTCCCTGCATTCTTTGTTTATTCATAATTAATTTCTAATGATAAATTATGCTCGGTAGACTGTTAGTGTTGATTTTTTTCTTAAAAGTCCCAAAATGAATCATTAATTTTATTCTTGAAACTGCTGGAGTTGTGAGTGATTGGATGAAACAAGTTTCATAAGTTTCTTAATTTCACAATTTTTGAAAATTTGAGAAGGTCATATCTCTAAACAACAAAACCAGGAGCATCATTAGCTGATTATGTGCATGAATAGAATTAGCAGGAATAATTTGTTATCTTACATAAATTTTCTTTGTTTTATTGTGTCCCTATTTTGGTTGTGCAATAATATTATTTCAAAATCCATTGATTTACTTTTCAGGTCAAGTATGATTCTTGATACACGAAAACCAATAAGAGACGATTTAGTGATGTAGTGAAGGGTTGTTTGGGAGCATTAGATACTGCAAGAAAGAGTACTGGTAGTGGAGGGAATAAGAAGGGTTCGGCGCAATGTAGGATTTTTAATTTGGGCAATACATCGCCAGTGCCTGTCAGTAAGCTTGTGAGTATACTGGAGAAGCATTTGAAGGTGAAGGCTAAACGAAAGGTGGTGACAATGCCGAGGTATGGGGATGTGCAGTTCACGCATGCGAATATAAGTTTGGCGAGCAAGGAGCTGGGGTATAAGCCTACAACTGATTTGGAGGCTGGTGAATTAGCTTTCATTTTGGTTATAATTTGTCATGTCAATGATCAATCCATTTTGGTGTTTACTGTATTGCTCACATGATGGTTATGGTTGCGCTGTAATATTTTCCAAAGCATTCTGGAGATGTATTGACGGAGTAGTGCTGCGTTCAGCATTGGTTTACCACATTGGATCTCTTAATCGTAGCTTACGCATTGTACAGTTTTTGAGTGATAGTTTACCGAAATGTACTGATTGGTAGACTTCCTTTGATCATCTTGACATGATTTTAATAAAAGAACTTATGACTATTATTTTATCTTTTAGCTGTTTAACATATGAGTTTACTAATCGACATTAATGATGGTAAGATGAATGGGGTTTCCTGCTCTTAAAGTAAATTTTATGATTATTAATGTCTTATGAATGTATACTTGTTGACCGTGTGTACTTGCGCGATAATATCATTATATAAAATGATCAACAACCACCTTCATTACATTCAACAATTTCATTACAACTTCATTACAAAGAAACATAAAACTCTTACAAATATTTTGCCTGAAGAAGGAACATGTTGCCTGCAACACAACATAAAGCCCAATAAGAATATCTAACTGATGGGATCATAAAACATGAAAATATTACAAATATTTTACATTCTCCTATGACTCAAGAATGGAAGTTATATATGAACTCCTTTCTTCTTAAACTAAAACTCTACTGACAAAGTATGTACCTTGAATTATTTACGGATAAGATATTTTCAAGTATCAGACCTTCAAATGTAACAAATTACCATTATAACAGTGTGATGGTAAAATTGAATGAAAGTGAGCCTAATTATTTCACTAAGCAAGGAATTATGGCAAGCAACCAAGCCAAATGCATTAAATTGATCGAATTCGAATCACCCAACAAATAATTTTAGAAAACATTTGTTCCTTCGTGGAGAACTTTGTAATCCAAGCATACCAAAGTCAAAAGGAGTTAACATCAAGGATCGAAAAGTTACTACCAACTATGATAAAACCAAAAAATAAGGAGGGTAAGAAATACAAATAGAACCAAAGAAAACTGTGTCATGAAGGAGGCGGATTTCCACACTCAGAAACCCACAAAAAAAGAAGAAAAAAAATTCAGGCCAAAAGTTACTTTCCATTTTCGGTTACAAACACTATGTAGACACCCAAATTTTGCACTTCTCTACTAACCCTGGCAGGAGGGCAAAGTCGTCACTTGAGCCGGAATGCGAAAAGGAAGGTGAACCTCAAAACGAAGTCACCTCAACGATTTACGGTCAAAGCCGCCACAACGAACAACGAGCATCAGGTTACTTGAGGCAAGGCAAACAGTTGATCCAGAAGAACCTGATTTGAGCACAAAAGACGACTAACGACCACTACGCTTACGATGTTCGGGGGTCTCGCTCCCCGGTGAGCGAGCGGCTGCCCAGCTCGCCGGTGAGCTGGCGGGGGTGGAAAGGGGGCAGCGCCCCCTGGAAGCCAAGCACAATTAGCAAATTCTATATCAAGTCCCAGCCCTCCGAACTAGCCTCCCAGAATAATAGGGCACGTTTCCCAAGGATTTCCGGATTGCAAAATACGAGCCTTCCAGCGAAAAAACGAAAGACCGACATCAAACGCGAAAATCGAGGAAAATACCGGAGCCAGCCGCAGCTGCACCTGCGGCTGGCCGCAGTTGCATCTGCGGCCAAGATCTGAAGTTGCTAAATCGCCATTTCCAGTTGCATTTTCAGCAGACGGCGAGAGAAGAAAGAAAAAAGGGTCGCGGGAGAGAAAAGAAAAGGCCTCCGGCCGAGAGAAAAGAGAGAAAAGGAGAGGTTCCGGCCGAGAGAAAAGAGAGAAGAAGAGAGGTTCCGGCCAAGAGCGAGAGAGGAAGAAATAGAGAGAGAAAATGGCGAGATTTTAGAGAGAGAAACCCGCGGGTTTGTTCCAAAGAGTGAGATTTCTTCAATCTTTGTATCCTATTTTGTTTTCCAAGTGTTGAATCATCTATTTCATCATTTGGAATGTAAAAAAATCCGAGTCTCATAGCTATGTTGTGTTTGATATATCAAATCTTGTAGATCTAGTTTTTATTTCGTTCTTATTGTGCTTGTTGGGTGGATCTACTGTAGATCCGAACATTTGGTGCATTGCTATTTAAATATTTTGAATTTGTTTATTTTAAAGTTAGATCCGATGTAGTCGATATATGTTTGGATCTATGGATTAGGGATGGTTAGAGAGGATTTGTTGTGGATAGAATCTCCTCCTAACCTCCCGATGATATCCTTTTAGTTTATTTTATAGTTTTAACGCATGTAGCGATGGCGATGCATTTGTATTGTAAATATGTAATTTTCGGGCCTTAAAGCGATGTCGGATCGAAAATCGGGTTAAGGCCCCGTAATAATAATAAAATATGTGATTGTGGGTGTTTGGGGTTGTCTGGATGGCTTACATGCCCGTGGATAGCCCCGACACGTTTTGGGATGCTTGTTTTAATTTACAACACAACAATGATTTTCAAAATAAGGCAAATAATGAAGATTTTGTAAAAGTGATCAAATTAGGATATTAGATTCACAAGGTTTAAAAAGTAAAGAGTTTTGGCGAACTTAGGTCTTTATTTGATGAAAAGGCTTTAGTTGGTTTTAAAAAATGTCACAAAAAATGATTTCGTAAAATAAATGAACGTTTTAATTAAACTTTGTACATAGGGTGAAAGAGTTCTAGAAGTTGCCTTCATGTTATTTAATCTGTTATTAGAGGGCAATGTATAGTCTCGATACCTATTTGACAAAAGTTTAAAAAACTATCTTCTAAAAATGACATCTAAATAAAAACCCTCATCGGTTCGAAATTAAAAATCAATCTTTATTTTAAAACGAAGCCTCGTCATTTGGGTCAAAAGACGTTAAAACGCTTTCCAGTTAAAGCACATTTGCCATACAAAAAAAAAATCCAAACAAAATTCACCACAAGCATTCACCTAGGCACACACGCACACACACGCAACTCACACATTTTAGGATTTAAAAGGATAGGAAAACATTGAGATTGCGGTAACCGTGTTTCACGGAAGTCGGGGGGTGCCTAACACCTTCCCCTCGCTTAAGCAAGCCCCCGAACTCTATGAATCTCGGTTTGCGGACCAATTAACTCGGAGTCACATATGAGCCAGCGATTACGAAAACAAACTCGGATGAGTTGGTACATCCATTTCAAATATACCAACTGGCGACTCTGGTCAATTGGCTCATAAAAAATCGATCTTTCAAAACCCGTCGACATTAAGCCGACCCTTTTCAAAATCACATTTAATTCAAAAGGCTAAAATTGGAAAGGGACATTTTAATAATAAAAAACGAGACGACGAAAATCCCAGCGTCGACACACTACATTGCAAGAATTTTGGATTGATCAAACAAAACTAAAAATAGATACAAACCCAGAACAAAGATCAGAGTGCCTGACAAATATTTACACAAAAATTGACCAAAAAATCTAATTGCCCAAGTACCATAAGAGATTATCAAGTACACAAGTTCAATTCATCACTTATAACAAAACAGTCGGGTAAAGTAAAAAAGAAGAGTGTCTACAACAGCACATAACAAAGGGTAACCGTAGAATCTGTGCATTATGATCGTACATTGATTCAGTGGCTGGTAACCGTAGTACGACCGGTTTTGGACCGTGCAGAGACCCGAACCTAGCTCCCCCGGTGCGGTAAGGAGTGGTCTGGAGGCTCCGGCGACTTTGCTCCTGGGTCGGTGAAGGAGGAGAGAAGAGGAAGAAGAAGAGGATACCGGCGAGGAAGAAGAAGGACCAGAGAGTTTGGAGAGAGAAAGTGAGGATCTGAGTTTGGAGAGACAAAAATTAAGAGAGTCAAAAAAATTTGAAAAAGGCGGAAGAAGGTTGCTCCAGCTGTTAGCGCTCAAAATTTCAGACGACTTTAAGCAGGTAAGCTTTTTAAGTGGGTAAGCTAGTTAGTGGGGTATGTCATTGATCAGCTCTCTCTCTCTCTCTCTCTCTCTCTCTCTCTATATATATATATATATATATATATATATATATATATATATATATATATATATATATATATATGCCACATGTAACTTTGTTGAGAGTTTATTTTTAATGAGTTTATTTCAACTTATTTTGCATACTAATATAACAACTTAATTAGAATAATTTTTTTTATTAATTATTGATAAATGTTAATAAATAGTTAGACACTCTCAGTTAACAATTATATATAATTCAATAATTAATTAAAAAAATAAAGAGATTTAAATTAAGTATTAAGATAAATTATGATCTTAAGTATTTTTAATCTGATTTTAATCATTGCTATTTAAATTAATTCAGTAAGTAATTCTAACTAGATTTATTTTATAATTTAATTGAGATTGTTTAATTAAAATTAATTTGATATAAAATTAGTATTTGGTAATTATTATTTTTAATTTCTTGTGGGTTTGACACTCGACTTAATCACTTTATTACTTGTGGGCCACGTATACTTACGTGTTAATTGCTAATTAAAAATTAGGCAAACACTGTAGCATTAGAATGTCATTCCATTTCAGTAGTTTATTACTAACATATAATAATAATAATAATAATTTCATAGCACTCCCACTAACCTTCTTGTACACACATGGTTCACCCTCATTTTTGATAAAATCAAACTTTTGATTGTCTCATCAAAATGGATGTTCCATCTTCGAGGAGTCTGCTTCAATCAATAAATGGATTATTGTAGCTTACAGACTTGATTTGTTCCATCTCTAAAAATAAATTCCCCTTTCTGTATTATATATACATCCTCATTTAGTTTCCCATTAAGGAAGGCCATCTTCATGTCCATTTGTCACATCTCGTAGTCATAATAAGCCACAATCACAAGCAAAATTCAAATGCACTTAAGCATAGCTACTAGAGAGAATGTTTCATTATAGTCAACTCTTTATCCTTGTTTGAAACCTTTTGCAACTAGTTGAGCCTTATAGGTCTTCACATTGCCGTCTACTCCAGTCTTTCTCTTAAAGACTCATTTACACCCAATAAGCTTAATGTCCTCTGGTGGAGTAACCAAAGTCCATACTTAGTTCTCATACATGGAGTCCATTTTAGATTTCATAGAAAAGACAATTTTTACTTAAAACAAAGTTTCTTCATTAATAGAGACTCCCTGATTACTAGTCGAAGTCCTAGTTCATACATATTAAGTTTAGGATTAAGGAGTTATCCTTAGCTCATAGTGTGGGCACAAGCTTTGAGACTAAAACTAACAATGCTTCTACTTCCCATAAAAGTATTGTGCTTATGAAATCTACACAAGTAACTATTCATAACTCTATGATTTATGCCAATCAGATTATGATCATGGGGAATAATCGATCACATACTGATATAGGATTTAAGAAATCTCAAGGTAAAGTCAAAACTGGATTCAAGTCTTGAAGAATCATAGAGTCTGTGCATACTCACTCTACGAACTAACTTAGAAAGAATTGTAGAGTCGATTTCCACCCTGTAAAATCTCAAAATTATAGAACTTTGTGGAAGCAAAAAGAGTTTCAGCCAAAAAGAAAGGCAAGAGGTTCCTTTGTTCCACATATGTCCATAAAGAGAAAGAATCCATACAGCCACATAAGCATGCATCATAAAATATGTTATAATTGTCATTGCTATGGACATATTGCTGTTGTGTGTGATCATGATGCATCTCATATGTAATATCTGAGGATATTAACAGTTGTAAATTTCGTAAATAAAATAAATATTTTATTTGAAATATGTGTTTTGGATGGGTTGTGATTAAATATAGATATTTGTGTAATATTTATATGTGATATGGGATTAATTTAATATTTAAATTAAACTATTAAAGTACTGGTTTGAATTAATTGAAAAATAAAAATAAAATGATTAATTAGTGTAATTAATATGTGTTATTAAAGCTAGTATTATGAGAAAATACGTCCTGAGGGTTAAGCCTCGCGTGGCAACGCAGTGTGGATGAATTGAAATTCTTGAATGGGTTGATTAATTTATTAAATAATAATTAGTGGATTAATGTATTTTAATTAATTAAATAAAGGGTTTTATTTAATTAAATGATGAAATGGAATTACGTTACAATAATTAACCGTGATGCAAATTATGGCCTAATAATTAATATTACGTCAAATGAAATGACAATTTAATATTCATTTTGGAAATGAGGTTCAATATATAGAATAAATATATTGGAGCCAAAATAATAAATTTAATTAATGAATGAATATATATATATATATATATATATATATATATATATATATATATATATATGTGTGTGTGTGTGTGTGTGTGTGTGTGTGTGTGTGTGTGTGTGTGTATTCAATTGTTTGAAAATAATTTATGAAATGAAGGAGTTAATTAAATTTATTTGTACAAAATTATACATACAAATTAAATGAGTAAATTAAAATAGTTAATAAAGTAAATATTAATTATTTTAATAATTAGTTCATTACACAAAAAGTGTTTAAATTAAATATGGATTAATTCCATAATTTATGAAATGAAGTTATACATAATTATAAATGTATAATTTATTAAATTATGTATTTAATTAAAATACATATAATGAGGTACATATATTTTTAATATATGTAATAGTTATAACTATATTTATATATTGTTAATTATGGAAAAATTACAATATATAAATATAGAGATAATATGTATATAAATTTATATGCATATAAAATGCTGAAAATTATATATATATAATTTTATTACATGAATTTATATTAATTATATTTCATGAATTGATAATAATACAAATACATTATATTAATATATATATGTAATATGTATTATTTAGATGCATTATCCTTAAACTAAATGTTGAAAATGGGAGTTAATTTAGCCAAAAAAAAGGCCTAACTAAGTTAATATATTGAATATGTATATTGTAAGCATGATGAGGCCCTTAGCTTCTCAATTGAATGCCACCACCTGCTTAGTTCATCTCAGTGGAATTCTACAGCACCTATGAGCTTGAATTCAGTTCATTCATAGTACCAAAAAGATGAAAATGGCTACGTTCTAAAGCTCTTACAAAAGTTCATGCGAAGACCTCACAAACCATAACAAAACTCTACCAAATTGAACACAACCAAGAAGAAGTGTTGTTCCAAATCGATTGTTACAAAATTCTGGAGCTAAATTATCAACAAAGAAGATCCATTATGTTAGACAAATTTATGCATATGCCTAATTTAATGATGACAAAACAATATTTGATAATTATTTTTCATGTGATGATAACTAGGAAATTGTTAGGAAAACTTATTTTAACAAAACAATAATTGATTTATAACTGTTTATAATGATGTGTTAGTCTTGATTGTAAAGTTAATGTGTGCTATATAATTTATTATGTAATATTGTGTCTTCGTAGAGATAGTCTTGATCGTAGAAAAGAAAATTTGTGCTATATAATCTTAAATTTCATATTCAAAGTTGTTTACTGATTGTGTTGAAAAAAAGAGATAGAAAAAGATAAATCAGACAAATGTGAAGTTATAAACATTTGTTACAATTTTGTACAGTCCTTATGAAGAACAATTAATGTAAACGGACTTAGAAGATCAAATTTGTTAGGTTGATCCACTTCTGAAAAGCTAGACTAGGATTAGATGATCAAATTTGTTAGGTTGATCAAAAAATTAAGATAAACTATGTATTGCCCTCAAAAGAATGATGAAATATAAAAGGACACAATGGATAAAAAATGTTAGGTTGAATCCAGATACAGAGTGATATCAAAAATGTAATTGACTAGGATTGAAAAGATCAAATCGTAAAGCATGACTTGATCTTATGGCTGAAGAATGATTGTACAGAAGATTCAAGGCGTATTGCTATATCAGAATCGCATAGCAAGTCTAAGATCGTATTGAAAGACCAGATTGTATAGAAGAAGCTGAATCGTATAGCAAGGCTAGGTCATATAGTAGCAGCTGAATCATATTAAAGAAGTTGAACCCAACTGTAAGATCAAAATCCTATTGCAATTTCAGCTCATATTGTGAAGACAAGATCTTATAAAAGAATTTAGTTCGTATGGTGAAGATAAGATCGTATTGAAAAAACAAGTCATATGGCGAAGAAGATACAAGGCAAAACGTATAGCAAAAGACAAAGTTTGTATAACAGCGTAAATCCCACAATGCAAAACTCTGACCGTAGAACAAAATAGAAGATTCTAATCATATAACGAGAAGAATATTGCATAGTTGAAAAAGAGTCAGATAAGGAAGAAGGAAAGACTCAACAAGAAATCAAAGCCACTAACGATAAAACTAAATAGATCAAATCAAGAGGATCTTAAGCAAATAAGAAGAAGATTATTGAGCAGAAGAATGTATCTAGGAGAAAGAACCATAAAGATGCGAAAGTCATCCCACAAGATTAATGAAAAGGAAGAGTTCGTAGAGTTTTATCAAGTAGACTCATTACAGCACAACAAAGATCAAATGACTCTAGTTAAAGAAGTAAAGATGTACGTTCACAAGATGCTGAAAAGACTAATGTACTCCAGATCGAAGAATGAAGCTTAACTGAATATCCTTAGATTGTTGAGTAACAAATTTCGATGAATTGCCTCGAGAACTAGAGCTACAACAATAATGAGATGTATCATTGCCCTACCTATCAGAATCCACAAAGCGAATGGCATTGAGAAATAAACTCGCTATGACATATGATTGGGATGGTCTTACAAAAGAATTCTCTAACAAGAAGGTGCCTGTGATAACTTAGCCAAAGAAGACAAGAAGTAAAGTGCTATGGTTAGCTCATCAAAAGAAGACATGTATCAGAGGAAAAGAGAGCGTTTGGTATCCACTATCATTAAAGTACGCTGAAATGAGATAAAGTGGATAACATAATCCTACAGAAGATGGAAATGCTTAAGTAAAGGGGAGTTAATCGTAAGAAGAAAAGTCTTTGTTCTCAGGAAGTGAACTAAGCTCATCTAGTAGATCGTAAAGCTAAAACCCTGATCAAAGAACTACTGAAGACATAAAGATCATAGAACAAGATGATCATATAGTCCGTTGGATAAAAAGATCGAAGAACTACAGATAATACAGTTGATCATAAAGAATGGAGGATCGGTTATAACAAAGCTGCCAAGTTCATTTAATATGAGCTTAAGGTCAACTTGGCGGGACCCCTCAGCAAACAGCAACACCACCAGCAAAGTCAGGACTTAGTGACCCACCAAATTCATAGGAATCTGTCCCCTGTTGAGGGAAGAGGACTTAGTGTCTTGAAGAGAAAATCGGGTGCATCCCATCTGATTCTTAGTGAATCTGACCCTTAATGTGATGACTTATTGTCCAAATTGTAAGGACTTAGTGTCAATTTATTCTTAGCGGAATATCCCTACTCAGCGGAGCGAAAAACATAAGTAGGAGTAGTTCAAGCTCCGAACCTCTTAAAAATCTATGTACTCAATGTCTCTTTACCACCTTATTTGTCATTCAGAAATATTCTTTGTGTTATTTGCTTGATGTATTTACTTGTTATGTCTTTCAATAGCAAATCAGAACTGTAATTACTTTCTCAATGATCAAAAATGGGCTTTACCAAATATTCTAATTCCACCGTGCCTGCAATTGTTTATCTATTTGGTAAAGATTGTTATAAAATGTGAAAGTCATACAAAAATTATATGATGATCTATTCTATGACGCCCCCAAAATCTCTACACCTCCTGTAGCAGATTAGGTGCTCATGCTGACTAATTAACTATAAATATTCTATAATACATAACTTCTATCAATCTCAGATTCACAGTATCCCATAACAAATAGTAGTTCTCATTAGAACAATTATTGTGTTTGGATACCCTCAATTGGATGTAAAGATTCATGTCTTATCGATATTTCTTTCATATTAATAATATCTATCTATTTGAAGTTCACAGTATTAAGGATAAAACTTGTTTTTGACAACAGAGGGGTGCATTTCGATCAAGGTAAATATTGTACTGACCCTTATTATGGGGAACCTCAGTGCTTACAGAACTCTCAATATTCAATACCATCATTCGATGTATAGTTCGTCTAGATACTGTACTTAATCAATATAACATTCTAAATGATCTAATAATATAAATACAATGCAATTGATATAACAAAATATGATAATATATTTCATAAATTTAAGTTCGGTTATAAAGATTCCAAGATCATCTTCTTTATTATATCAAAGTCTGAAAAGACTTATACAAAAACAAACAAAAGTAATACAACTAATCTAGTAAGATCTTTCTTCGTTTGGGTCCAAATTGGAACATCCTAGATTATCATTCAATGCTGCAAATGAATTATATTTGTAAGGATGAGCAATGAATGGCTCAACAAGTAAATAATAACAAGTTATACTCACACTGTATTGGAATTTAAAGAACACACAGTTCAATCATTTTTCATTTATATATACTGAGATTTATCTGTCAAACCACACATATTATGGGTTCTTTCAGTTATAAAGACTTAGACACCATAGGTTAATTTATTCAACATGACTTTAAAAATCATTCCAAGAAGTCATGTAAACTTAGAAATTATTGATTCGGTTATTTGATAGGGGATTAACCTATTTATAACCTAGGAGTATGTTTATCATTCTAACAACAGTGTCCAAGACATACAAAGGTCAGTTTAATACTGCCTATAAACCATGGTCAGTGTACTACTGTCTGGTCATTACTCTTATATAAAGAGGCAAAGTTTCAATATATATGTTGTACCAAACAATATTGGTTTCCACTTATAATTAATGCTCTGATAATTTATGAAGTCAAATTTCTGCAAATAATAGTTAAACCCTTTAAGTTGTACTAGAACAATAAGCAATAACTTCCCAATAATAGATAACACGAATAAAATAATTTTAATGTCTTTAAAATTTGAAATAATAAGTTTGTATATAAATGTACAAGGAATATAATACTTGAATGGTTGTTGTATGCAATATTTAGGCTTGTATTATCTCCTAAATATATTTATTATATAACAATAATAATTGTTAAAACATATAACAATATATATTTAATTTAATTAATTAATTATGTTTATGCTTCAGTGTCGATTCGTCGATTTAACTGTTGTATTAGATGTTATATAGTGTTTATATATCTTATTAAAGGTTTATATTTTAAGTTTACAAAACTTGTCTGTCACTAAAAGTCAATTTTGAAGCATCCTAAATTGAATTTTAGTCAATTGTCACTATATCCGTCGCTAAAAGTATTTTAATTAATTTATTATTAAAATTTATTTAATTAATGATCTTTTGATATAGCCATGGATCCAATCCGTCACTATATGCTATTTATAGAGAATTTATAAAAATCTGTCGTAGTGTCTGTCGCTATAGGTAATTTAAATTAACTAATTACTAAGTCTGTCGCTAAAAGCTTTTGCGACAGTCAAGTCTGTTGAAGTAGGTAGCTTAGGCTAAGGCTTATGCAATTTTGTCGTTAGGTCTGTCGCTATAGGTGTTCTTGAGGATTTCTGGGTTTAACAGAAAGAAACTGTCACAATAAGATATAGCGACAGGCAAGTCTATCGCTAAATCCCCCCTATTCTTGATTACCAGAAGGAGGTCGTGCCTAAAAGGCTATAGCGACAAGCAGTTCATCATTATAGCTTCACATGTTCTTGAGTCTGCCAAGATCAGTCGGTCATAGTCTGGTAGGGACTTTTGGCTTGATTCAAATCTTAGGCTAGATACTTTTTGGGGAAAAAAATTGAACCTCGAAATACTACACGTGGCATAGTATATTGAGATGTCAATATTGGACGTTAACAACATCACAGTTGCAAGATCAGTCCCAGTCAAACGGCTTGCTAGGCTAGTCTTCATTTTTTGGGTTTTTTAGAAAATTTTGGGTAGGGAGTTGTGATCGAGTGGGTACTTTCTGGGCCTTATATCTCACAGACTAGTGATCCGATTGAGCTGATTATTGTCACTGTCTTAATATCGTATCATACTATAACTACAAACCTTTAAACACAACCAACTAACACATTAAGTCGATCAAAAATGTTTGACAAAATACCCTGTTCGACCATCTTTCTGGACAGTTTTGGACAGAGACAAAAGGCTATCATTTTATGTATCTAAATGTTATGAATCCAAGTTTTCACAACCCAAATCACTCAATAACATAATAGCAGTCATATATAAACATTAAAACATAAATTCTACCGAATGATTAAAGATCTACAAGAAAATTAAAATTTTACCTTTATGAAGCAACTTTGTTAATCTTTCTCTAGATTATGATCAAATGAAGATCTAAGGCTTATGAGAATTTATTTAGGACTGATATATGATGTATATTTCGTGGGTTTTATCCGTGGTAAGGTTCTTTATTTATTGGGGAGCCAATGTTAGGGTTTAATGGTCTTTAAGCTATTTTCTTGCTAGCTAAGATTGATCAATTGATGATAATGCTATGGTCGGTTTACAGGCTATAGAGTGGCCAATTAATGCTAGTGAATGCACTTAAATCATTACAATAGGTGACTCATTCATTTGCAAGTTTGTGTGGATAAGAAATGACATCCATTTTAGTTAAGGGAAAAAATCTCATTTTGCCTCCTTTCCCCTTTATGTGGCTAAGATTCTAGGGATAATTTAATCATTTCTCATGCCTCTTTAGGGTTTAGGATTTAACCCTTAGGGTTTGGCCATTAGGGTTTATAATTTTGGATTAGGATTTTGTTAATTAAGATTAGGGTTTACTAATTTGGATTAAGGTTTCCTAATTATATTTAGGATTTTTAAATTATGTTTCAATAATTTAATTTTAGAATGTTTTATCTCATTTATTAATATAACAACACTTATTATTAAGTTAAAGTAATTACACATGATATTAAGTACAACCATGTTTACCTATATATTAATATTAAAAATTTATTACATAATTCCTATTAAGGTTTGGAATATCACATTCACTCCCCCTTATAAGAATTTCGTCCGCGAAATTTATAATGTAATCTTTAAAAACAAATGTGGGTAATTCTCTCGCTTTTTATACTCGAGCTCACACGTAGCTTCTTCGATGTTCTAATTCCTCCAAATGACTTTTACTAGTGGTATTACTTTATTCCGCAACACTAGTTCCTTCCGGTCAATGATTAGGACAGGAACTTCCACATATGATAAATCTTTTTTGATATGGATAGGCTCGTAATTTATAACGTGTTAGTAGTCAGGTTTGTACGATCGTAATACAAATACGTAAAACACATTATAAATGTAATCTAACTCAGAAGGTAGGGCTACCTCATATATCCTCGTCAATATCTGAAATGGTCCAATGAATCTAGGACTCAATTTTCCTTTCTTGCCAAAACGTATCTTGCCCTTCCAAGGGGACACTTTCAATAATACGTGGCTCCCGACCTCGAAGTCTCTTTGTTGTCTTTGTTGATCCGCATACTTCTTCTATCGATCTTGCGATGCTTGCAATCTCTCGAGTATGATTCGAATTACCTCTGTGGTCTGTTGGACTATTTCAGGTCCTAGTATTTGTCATCCATCGACTACGTTCTAACACAAATGTGTTCTACACTTTTTGCCGTATAAGGCTTCGTACGACGGCATTCCTATGTTGGCATGGTAACTATTGTTATAGGCAAATTCTGTCAAAGGCAACTAATCTTCCCAACTTCCTTTAAAGTCCATAATACAGGCTCTTAACATATCCTATAATGTTTGAATGGTTCTCTCACTTTGTTCGTCTGTTTGTGGGTGATATGTTATGCTCAATCTCAACTGGGTTCCTAATTGTTTTTGAAGGCTTCTCTAAAAGTTTGAAGTAAACCGTGGATGTAAGTCTGACACTATAGAAATAGGGACTCCATGCCTAGAGATAATTTCATTAATGTATAGCTTGGCCAGTTGATCTAGGTTAAAGGTAACCTTAACAGGTAGAAAATGAGCTGATTTGGTAAGACGATCCATTATTACCCAAATGGTGTCGTGGTCTTTCTATGTGGTAGGAAAACCTACTACGAAGTCCAAGGTTATATGCTCCCACTTTCACTCGGGAATTGGTAAGGGTTGTAGTAGTCCACTAGGTTTTTGGTGTTCAGCTTTGATTCTCTAACACGTGAGACATTTACTTAGCCATTTCACTATTTCGCTTTTCATGTTCAACCACCAGAAGTGTCGACTTAAGTCTTTATACATATTAATACTACCCAGATGAACGACAGACTTAGAGCTATGAGCTTCATTTAAGATTTCATCTTTTAACTCTTGATTTATTGGTACCTATATTCAATTCTCATATCTTAGCACCCCATCTTTGTCTACTTGAATTTTAACATTCTTTTGTGAGTTATTTCAGTTTTACATTTTTGAAACTCTTCATCTATTTTCTATATTTATTTGACTCTGTCTAACAAAGTCAAAACATTATCTAACACAAATAATTTCTGACTAGAGTTTGCTGGAACTCTTACCTCAATCTCAAGTTTTTTAAACTCTTTTATCAGTACCTCGTTGTTTGTTATTACATTTAACTTGTCTTGATTCTTTCTACTTAACGCGCCTATAACGAACGTTCGCTTTTTCGAAATGATATAGAATTTCACAGTCAAAATCCTTTATCAGTTCTAATCACCTCATTTGCCTCATATTCAACTCCTTCTGTGTAAAAATATACTTCAGACTTTTGTGATCCGTGTATATTTCACAATTCTATCTATACAAGTAATGTCTCTAGATTTTTAAGGCAAAAACTACCGTGGCTAACTCAATATCATGAGTAGGACACCTCTTCTCATAATCCTTGAGTTGTCGTGACTCATATGTAATCATTTTCCCATGTTGCATCAGCACACATCCTAATCCCCTATATGATGCATCACTATAAACCATAAGGCCTCTAGTATCGTCTGGTAAAGCAACACTGGTGCCATGCTCAATAGTTTCTTCAACTCTTGAAATCTTTCTCCGTATTTATCTTTTCAGGCGTATTTTATCGTCTTTTGAGTTAAATTGGTTAGCGGGGTCACTATTTTTGAAAAATCTTTTATAAAATGATGGTAGTACCTTGCTAAATCGAGAAAACTTCTTACTTCTGTTGAAGTTGTTGGTTGTTCCTAATTCATAACCGTTTCTATCTTTGCTGGATCAACCACAATTCCAATCTTGTCAATTACATGCCCCAAGAACTGGACTCTCTCTAACCATAATTCACACTTGGAAAACTTTACATAAAACTATTCCTTCTGTAATATCTCCAATACGCTGCTCAAGTGTTCGGCATGCTCCTCCTATGTTTTCAAGTATATCAAGATATCATCGATGAACACCACAACGAATTTGTCTCAACATGATTTAAACACTTGGTTCATCACATCCATGAATCATGTCGGTGTATTTGTTAACCCAAAGGACATTACAAGAAACTCATAATGTCTGTAGCGTGTTCTAAACGCTGTCTTTGGCACATCTTCTTTTCTTACCTTTAATTTATGATAACCTGATCATAGGTTGATCTTCGAAAAGTGTTCGGCCCCTTTCAACTAGTCAAATAGATCATCAATTCTTGATAAATGATACTTATTTTTTATGGTCAATTTTCAACTCTCGATAATTGACACATAATATTAAAGTTTCATCATTTTTCTTTACAAACAACATAGGTGCTCCCCATGGTAAAACACTAGACTGTATATACTTTTTGTCTAAGAGTTCTTGTAACTAAATAAGCAACTCCATCAACTCTACTAGTGTCATCCTGTATGGTGCCTTCGAGACTGGTGCAAGGTCAATAACAAAATCGATCTCCCTATCCAAAGGAACACATGGCAAGTTATCTAGAAATACATCTGGGAATTCGTTTACTTCAAGTATTTGATCTAGTTTTACTCCTTCCTTTCAAGTGTCAACAACATAGGCCAAATAACCTGTACCCCTTTCCTAAGTAACCTCATTGCCTGCAATACTGTCAGACAATATGACTGCTTTGGTGAACAACTACTATTGAACACGACCTTCGACTTTGACTCAGTCAATAGGTTAACTCGCTTTTGATTGCAATCAATCATTGCATTATGATTGACCAGTCAATCCATTCCTAAAATCACATCAAACTCTCCCAACTGTATAAGGATAAGGTTCACAAGAAACTTATATCCTTTAATCTCTACAGTACAATTTTTATGGAAATTATTTCTTGGTTAGCAATTTTTACGCTAAAAGGTTTATCTAAGTTTTCATATGGCATGCTTAATCTTTTAGCAAAATTACTAGACACAAAAGAACAAGTAACACCAGAGTCGAATAACACATAAGCATTTACAGAATCAATAAGGATGATACTTGTCACACGTCCTGGGAAGCAATAGCATCCCTCACCGTCATGTTAAATGTTTTTGCGGTTGGATGACTCTAGCCTCCAACTCCGGCTACTGTTGGCCTGGGGTTATTATAGGTGTATTGTTTTCCCTCTATACTTTGATTTTTGGGCTTTGGACATAACTTAGCCATGTGTCCCTCTACCCCATAGTTGAAACATTTGTTATTCTTACTCACATTACTACTATTGTTGATCCTATTACTATTAATCTTATTCTTTTATGGGCACTAGTTGGAGTATTGCCCATCTTTTCCACATGTGAAACATTTTACTCAACTAAAATAGCATACTCCAACATTGTTGTTGTTGTTTCCTCCCCTATTGACATTGTTGTTGAAATTACCTTCCCTATTTTCAAAAGTTATTAGAGGAATTTGCATCCCACTTCCTTTTGTTATTATTAAAATTTTCCCCTGAATTTCCTTTCCCTTCATTATTAATTTTTCTATCCTTGTGAAATTTTGTTAATGCTTCATTCTCGATTTTAGCTATGATAGACTTCTCGTGAATTTCAAAAAGGCCTTTATTTATAAAGCTAATATTCTACTTCTAACCTGGGTTTTAAACCTTCTTCAAATCTACGAGTTTTCCTTGCCTCCATATCGACTTGATGCGAAGCAAAACGAGCTAACTAGTTAAACTTGGTTGTATACTGGGCTACAGTTAGTTCTGCTTATTTTAATTTTAGGAAACGTACTTCCATACGATCTTGCATGGTCTGAGGAAAGTAGTTTTCAAAGAATACTTCTTTGAATCTATCCTAATGAATGATCGTATCTCCAACCCGAGTTTAGTTTGCTTCCCACCAGTGGTTAGCTTCTTCTTTCAAGAAGAAAGTGGCGAAGTTAGTCTTTAGTTCATCATTTACATGGGCTTTAAACCCTTTCTCTATTTCTGTGATCCATGTTTGGGCTTTTATTGGTTTATCGGTCCCCCTAAATTCAAGTGGTCCAGCTAATTTAAAGTCTTTGAATAGGGTGACCTTGGGTGTATCGGGTTGGACTACTAGGGGTGGGTTTTCTTATCTCCCTTGTAAAACTCCTACTAAAATATCAACTAATTGTTGTGTGGGGTTTGTCCCTACTTGTTCTACATCTATCTCTGCTTGTGACCTTCTTCTTGGTGCTATTTATCTAATGATAATAAAATGAACAAGTATAAACACAAGTACATAACCAACTCATTTTTTAAACAAACAAGAGATGTATTTCACATACTAAAAGTTACATTTATTCAACTAATGATTTATATAACATCACTAGTTATACACAACAATACACACGGAAAAATAACATATTAATGATTTATATATTATCACTAGATACACACAAAAAGGATTCCCTTTATTTATAGAACATTGGGAATACTTTAATATAACTAACTACATATCACTTCTTCTTATTTGCTAGTTTCTCTTTCTTCTCCTTGATGTATTTTTTAAGTTTTGCAATCCGCTCTTTGAGATCAACGACCTACCTATTTAGACTGAAATTGGACTAACTGGCAGTGGATCTTTCCTCTGACATTACCACATTTGATCCAACCTCTTCGTGAAACTGGTTATTGGGTACAATCACCTGCAAAGGCACTAGTGCAATTACCAACTCATGCCAAACCACCATCTTCTTATTCTCTAACATCTTACAAAAGAAATTTTACTTGTTTAGTAAATAGATGATGTAAATTTACACAAAAAGGATAATAAGCATTTTAGGTTATTTCATGTGTATTTAAATATTTTATGGACTCAAAGATTATATCTTAAGGTACCTCTACCTTAGAGCTACAATCGACAGCTTTGATACCAAATTGTGATGCCCCCAAAATCTCTACACCTCCTGTAGCAAATTAGGTGCTCACGCTGACTAATTAACTATAAATATTTCATAATACATAACTTCTATCAATCTCAGGTTCATAGTATCCCATAACAGATAGTAGTTCTCATCAGAACAATTACTGTGTTTGGATACCCTCACTTGGATGTATAGATTCATGTTTCATGGATATCTCTTTCATATCAATAATCTTTATCTATCTGAAGTTCACAATATTAAGGATAAGGCTTGTTCTTGGCAACAGAAGGACGCATTTCAGTTAAGGTAAATACCGTATCAGCGCTCATTATGGGGAACCTTAGTGCTTATAGAACTCTCAATATTCAATACCATCATTCAGATGTATAGTTCATATAGATATTGTACCTAATCAATAAAACATTCTAAATCATCTAAGAATACAAATACAACACAATTGATATAACAAAAGATGATGATATATTTCATAAATTTAAGTTCGTTTACACAGATTCCAATATCATATTCTTTATTACATCAAAGTCTGAAAAGACTTATACAAAACAAACAAAAGTAATACAACTAATCTAGTAAGGTCTTTTTTCGTTTGGGTCTGGATTGGAACATCCCGGATTACCATTCAATGTTGCAAATGAAATTATATTTACAAGCATGAGCAACAAAAGGCTCAACAAGTAAATAATAACAAGTTATAATCACATTGTATTTGAATTTAAAGAACATTTAGTTCAATAATTTTCCATTTATATATACTAAGATTTTCCAATTTCGAAGCATCCTAGATTGATTTTTAGTCAATTGTCACTATATCTGTCGCTAAAAATATTTTAATTAATGTTATTATTAAAGTTTATTTAATTTATGATCTTTTGATATGGCCACGGACCCAATCTGTCGCTATATGCTATTTATAGAGAATTTATAAAAATCTGTCGCAGTGTTTGTCGCTATAGGTAATTTAAATTAACTAATTACCAAGTCTGTAGCTAAAAGCTTCTACGACAGTCAAGTATGTCGAAGTAGGTAGCTTAGGCTAAGGCTTATGCAATTATGTCGCTCGGTCTATCGCTATAAGTGTTCTTGAGGATTTCTGGATTTACCGGAAGGCGATTGTCACTATAGGATATAGCGACAGGCAAGTCCGTTGCTAAATCTCCCCTGTTCTTGATTACCGGAAGGAGGTCGTGGATAAAAGGCTATAATGATAAGCAATCCGTCACTATAGCTTTAAATGTTCTTGAGTCTGTCAAGATCAGTCGGTGGTCATGGTCGAGTAGGGACTTTTGGCTTGATTCATCTCTTAAGCTAGATACTTTTTGAACCTCGATATACTACACATGGCAGAGTACATTGAGATGTCAATATTGGACCTTAACAACATCATAGTTGCAAGATCAGTCCCAGTCAAATAGCCTATCAGGCTGTTCTTCATTTTTTGGGTTTTCTAGAAAATTTTGGGTAGGGAGTTGTGATCGAGTGGGTACTTTCTAGGCCTTATATCTCACAGACCAGTGATCCGATTTAGCTGATTATTGTCACTGTCTTAATATCATATCAAAAATGTTTGATAATGTACCCTGTTCGACCATCTTTCTGGACAGTTTTGGACAGAGACAAAAGGCTATCATTTTATGTATCTAAATGTTATGGATCCAAGTTTTCACAACCTAGGTCACTCAATAACATAATAGCAATCATATATAAACATTAAAACATAAATTCTACCGAATGATTAAAGATCTACAAGAAAATTAGTGTTTTATCTCTATGAAGCAACTTTGCTAATCTTTCTCTAGATTCTGATCAAATGAAGATCTAAGTCTTATGAGGATTTGTTTAGGACTGATATATGATTTATATTTCATGGGTTTTATCAGTGGTGAGGTTCTCTATTTATAGGGGAGCCAAGGTTAGGGTTTAATGGTCTTTAAGCCATTTTTCTTGCTAGCTAAGTTTGATCAATTGATGATGATACTATGGTCTGTTTGTAGGCTATAGAGCGGCCAATTAATGCTGGTGAATGCACTTGAATCATTACAATAGGTGACTCATTCATTTGCAAGTTTGTGTGGACAAGAAATGGCATCCATTTTAGTTAAAGGAAGAAAAGTCCCATTTTACTTCCTTTCCCCTTTGTGTGACTGATATTCTAGGGGTAATTTAGTCATTTTTCATGCCTCTTTAGGGTTTAGGGTGTAACCCTTAAGGTTTGACAATTAGGGTTTGCAATTTAAGATTAGGGTTTTACTAATTAAGATTCGGGTTTACTAATTAGAATTAGAGTTTTATAATTTTGGATTAGGGTTTCCTAATTAGGTTTAGGGTTTTCAAATTATGTTTCTATAATTTACTTTTAGAATATTTTATCTCATTTGTTAATATAACAACACACATTATTAAGTTAAGGTACTTACACATAATATTTAAGTACAACCATGTTTACCTATATATTAATATTAAAAAATTATTACGTAATTCCCATTAAGGTTTGGAATATCACATATATTCAACCCCCCATGCCCCCTTCTAGATCATTTTAATGTACCATCTGGAGACCAATAATTGGTATGAGAGTAGGTTCTCACAAGACTTGTTTAACCGCAAGGGGTAGATCACATGGTACTGGAATCAGTTCCGTGAAAGGTAAAGAATATTTACCTCTAAGCTTCAATGTTTCTGCTATTTGAAAAGATCAAGTAAAAGCATTATTTTTGAAAGATTTAAGAAGAAGGATTGAGCTAGTTCATACGTCCCTACAAAGATAATGTTATGCTAAATAGAAGAACATAGAAAATGTGATGCCCCCAAATTCAGGTCCCTCAAACCACGAGTTCGGTGCTCACTATCCATCAGTTGACAAACATTCATAAACTACATCTTTAATAACTAACATAAAATAAAAATAAATTCGTTACAAAATGTACCATCAATTTCAGGTTCCACTAACCTTAAATACATTACAATTACCTTATAACAAAAAGGTTTACAGCATAAAAATATAAACTAATTACTTATACTTGTTCGCCTTTTCTTTGCCATTATACTCCTTAGATCACTCAGGCTTAGCTAAAAAATAGTTCATGATATAGCAAGGGTGAGCAACTAATTTGCTCGGCAAGTTTAAACAAACAATAAATGATATATCATGAATGAAAAAAAATAGCTTTGAAACTTTAACAATATTCGAGAATTGTGAAGACATGCAACTTTAATTAGCAACTTTCAATTGATTTAACATACTGCTATTTCAAAGCTGAAAGGTTACAAGACCGTGAACATACGTTTTGAGTATTTATAATACCCTTTAGACATCATACTGCAATTTCATTTTGAATATTAACAACCATTTCAATTGCAATATCCGAAATGGGTACTCTAGGTGATCAACCTATTGTACGTATATATTATGCACATATAACCATCCAATTTTGTTTTGACCGGAATTATTACATCCGACCGTAGTTTTATCGTTTCATAATGAATTGTTCACTTCAACTTTTTTCATCAGATTTCGTACCACAACAATATGGTTTGGACTAGCTTCAATAATATTCAGATTTATGAATTTGATACATACATGGTCTAGCCAAAACAATTGGTATAGATCTTCCTCTTTGAATAGTTCATAATAAGAATAGTCATATTAACACGTGCAATATCTAGTTGAAACAAATAGCATAGATCTTTCTCTTTAACAAGTTCATAATGAGAACGGTCATGCGAATGCACATAAGTACGAATATCAATAACAATATAGATATGAAATAATTATTAATAATTATTTCATCATGTACTACGAAATTAATTTCAACTTCTAGATACTTAACATAATAATTGTATAATGAAACGAGTTTTGATTTCAGAATAACTTATCAAATAAATACAAGTTAAGGTTTAGAGAACTTGTCTGTTCCGCTGACTACTATTATTCAACTTAAAATAACTTTTTTCGGATGACCTAACATTCAACAATATTGATCTTCCGATTAGCATATCACATAACTTTATTCTTCATTAATAACCTTATCATACATGTCTTAAGTCATCTAACACATAATCGCAACTTTTTAATCACTTAATGATATTATCAACCTTTGATAATATTGTAATCACATAAGTATCATTTAAGAACATAACAATCATTTCCTAATATTATCACCATTGATAATATATTATCCTCAAACAAATATTATTAAACATTAATAATATTTTAACCGTTTACCAATACTATTAACCATTTTAATAATATCCAATCATCAATATTATTAATCATTTAAAAATATCTTAATTATTTTTTATCATTTATTAACATTATTAATCATTTAATAATATCTTAATCTTTCTAATAATATTATTTATTAAATAATATCTTAATCATTTATAAATATTATTAACCATTTAATAATATTTTACCATTGATAATATTATTAATCCTTTAATAATATTTTGTTCTCTTATTCATATTATTAACCATTTAATAATATTTTCATCATTTATTAATATTATTAATCATTTAATAATATTTTATTCACTTACTAATATTATTAATTATTTTATAATATGTTATTCACTCATTAATATTATTATCCATTTAATAATATTTTAGTCATTTATTAATATTATTATTCATTTAATAATATTCTATTCACTTATTAATATTATTAACCATTTAATAATATTATATTCACTTATTAATATTATTAACCATTTAATTATATTATACACTTATTAATATTATTAACTATTTAATAATATTCTCATCATTTATTAATATTATTAATCATTTAATAATATTCTACTCACTTATTAATATTATTAACCATTTAATAATATTCTCATCATTTATTAATATTATTAATCATTTAATAATATTTTATTCACTTAATAATATTATTAATCATTTAATAATACTTTATTCACTCATTAATATTATTATCTATTTAATAATATTATAGTCATTTATTAATATTATTATTCATTTAATAATATTCTATTCACTTATTAATATTATTAACCATTTAATAATATTCTATTAACTTATTCATATTATTAACCATTTAATTATATTCTCATCATTTAATAATATTATTAATTATTTAATAATATTCTATTTACTTATTAATGTTATTAACCATTTAATAATATTCTCATCATTTATTAATATTTTTAATTATTTAATAATATTTTATTCACTTACTAATATTATTAGTCATTTAATAATACTTTATTCACTCTTTAATATTATTATCCATTTAATAATATTTTAGTCATTTATTAATATTATTAATTATTTAATAATATTTTATTCATTTTCTAATATTATTAATATTTTAATAATATTTTATATCTTTACTAATATTATTATTCATTTAATAATATTTTAATTATTTAAATATTGCCTAATATTATTATTTTATTAAATCACATTTGTTGATCCATTTTCTATTCAAAAGATCCGACCCGACCCATTTTCTATGGCCCGACCCGATTAAATAAAAGTTCGTTTTT
Source organism: Hedera helix (assembly GCA_947179155.2). Taxonomy (NCBI): domain Eukaryota; kingdom Viridiplantae; phylum Streptophyta; class Magnoliopsida; order Apiales; family Araliaceae; genus Hedera; species Hedera helix. The sequence continues at coordinate 17,449,424 of OX359280.1, forward strand.
AAAATTTTTAGGACCACTGCTGTAATGACCACGAATTCTATTAGTCATTGTAATTATAATTATTAAATAATTAGCGATGAATTAAAATTTTTGTACTAATTAATTGTGCATTAAATAAATTGAATAAATATACTTGTGTATGAGTATATTTATTAAATGTAATAAAGTAATGTGTTATAATTAATTAAAACAAGTCTAATTGGATTATATTTTTAATCCAAATGAGTTATTAAATTAGGTCAAATTAATTAACCTAATAGTCCATGTGATTGATTAAAACTTAGTTCATATAATTAATTAAACAAGCCCAATGCTTGATTTAATTGAATGTAACATATATTATTTAATGTTATCCCAATGGGGATAAATAAATTGAGTCAAACAAATTAATTGAATAAGCCCAACTTATTTAAATCTTAGGTCCAAGATAGAGCCCAAATGGAAGTCCAAAACCATGGCTACGCATTATATATAATTGTATATATTTATAGGAGTATATATGTATATATAATCTATGAAAATAAAGCAAGATTTGGAAGAATTTTGAGGGATTGCCGGCACTTCATTGGGGGGGGGGGGGGGCACTTGGATAACTTACTTGCTTCCTTTTGCTTTTTTTACACATTTGGTGTTGGTGGTTCAACCACCCATGTCCATCAACTAGTCATTCAATCAAATAGTAACCCTAATTAGCTCCTAAATTGACCAATGCTAGCATATTAGGAAGTTAATGAAGGTTTAGCAAAGTCCTATAAATAGAATGCTCTACCAAAGTGTTATGTTGGTTGGCTATTTTGCTAGTTCATGCTAAAGAGAAAAGTGAGAGCATTCTAGAGAAAATATAGAAAACACTTGTGAGTTGTGTGAAAAAGCTAGAGAAGGTCCTTGTGAATATCCTCAAGCTTCACTACATACTTTGGTAGGAGGAGAAGAAAAGCAAACAAATCTCAAAGGTTTAAAAGTGCTCTAAACATCTCTTTATTTTATTTTTGTAGTCTAGATAGCTTTTGATCGGTTAAAATCTATTTTTAACCGATCAAAACTCGTTTTGATGGTCTAGAAGTGTTTATTTATGTAATATATGAATATTCATAGTATGAAGTGTTTATATCATGACTTGGTATGTGTATTTTGCATAAAAACATAAGAAATGTTCATAGTGTATTTTTACCTGTAAAACCTAATTAAACATGTTGTGTTTAACATTGTATTTTGAAATGTACAAGTTGGAAATTGGATTTTTATGGCTAAAAAGCTAGATCTATTAGTTTTAAAGAAAACCCAACTTGAAGCTTTCAAAAATATTGAATAACAAAGAAGTTATAGCTTTTACCGCAAAAGATATCATTTTTAAACCCTAAGTGGTTCGATCTTTAAATTTCGTGTAAAACGCTTTCAAAAAAATGATTGAACCATGGATTATTGTAAAACAAGAAGTTAGGAAGACAACAACACTAAGTTGGTATAATTTGAATGTGTAGATTTTATTTTATTTAAGTTTGAACCATTAAAACCAAGGATTTGTGATTTTAGTTTTCACTTTGTCCTTGTGAGCAGTTTTGAGTCTATTTACGTTTTGAATTTGGATTTGTGATATAAATAAGAATTGTAGAGGGGGAAATTATGATGAGAATGGAGTCAAGAATTACCTCAAAATATTTTAAAATGAAGAAGTTATGACTGTCGGAGGGTCGAGCAGTCAAAAAAATAAATTTTCGAACAGAATGCCCTGACGCACCTGCGTCATAACTGGCGCAGCTGCGCCAGAACACGCTGTCGGGCAGTCCGGGTCGGGTCGGGTCGATCCGGGTTGAGTTTTCTTTGAAAAATTAAGTTAAAATAGGTGTAAAATGAATATATTTGGATATTAAACTAACATATATGAAGTCTAATTATAAATAAGTGTTAGTTAAATGTTTAAGTTAAATACTAAGGTTAACCCAATTTAAAAATTAACTTTTGGTATTATTTAAAGAGTATTAAAATATTACTACATAGTTAATAATATTAACAAGTGATTAAATATTATTAAATGATTTATAATTTTAGTAAGAGATTAAAATATTATTAAATGGGTAATAATATTAATAAGTCAATAAAATATTATATTAGTAAATGAATAAAATATTAAGATTAATAATATTATATAATGAATAAAATATTATTAAATAATTAATAATATTAAAAGATAAATAAAATATTATTAAATGATTAATAATATTATAAGGTTAATAAAATATTATTAAATGATTAATAATATTAATAATGTGATAATGTATTATTAAATGGTTAAAGATTAATAAAATATTATTAAAGGATTAATAATATTGGAAGGATAATAAAATATTATTAAATGATTAATAATATTAAAAGACTAATAAAATATTATTAATTGCTAATAATGTTAGATAAGAATGTAAACTATATTAAGTAATTAATATAGGTTTTATGTAATTGAAATATTATCAAGTAATGATAATATTTCCTAAGTGTTTAATATACCCTTAATTATTTAATTATGTGGTTAGGTATAACATGTATAGATGTTATCATATGAATGCGTATATGATACTAATTTGAAGATCAACTTGATTAATTGTTAGGTCTATCTAAAGAGAATTTAAATTGAATTGGTTAGCAGTAAACCACGCACAAGGCAAGTTCTCTAACCCTACTCAATTATTGTTGAACAAGTTTCTATACTTATATTTATTATCGGAGCTTGAGTGGTTTAATTATTTAAAATTATTCCACACCTATATTATTTATAAAATCGTACTTGGTGCATTTTGTCGCTTAATAGTTCTTGTTTCATGAACTGTATTAAAAATGTCTAAGCTAATTGTTCAGCTAGACATTGCGTTTATAAATTCAATAACTTGAATACCTTTAAGAGCTTATCCAAACCATTGCTTGGTGAGGATTCTTATAATAAGTCTGAGAATTGAACAACCCTAGATAAAGGGGGGTTTTATGTCGGGAAACCGACTTTGGCGCTAGATGACTAAATGTAATGTATATACAGCGGGTTGAATAGGCTGATCCCCTTGGAAACCAAACTACTCAAATGGTCAGCGGAAACTCTATTATACCCTCGTTAGTTCAGGGTCCTTGGTGACTACTCAGCATTTTAAGATTCAAATATTCCTATTTAATGAAATTTAAGTCTTGTTTATTTCACAATTGTTATGTCTCTTGTTGAAACACTTGATGTTATTTCCCATTCATTCATAATATATATTAAATCTCTATGATAGTTCTTAAACTTGCTGAGCAAACTAGTTGCTTACCCTTGCTATATCATGAATCATTTTCAGCTAGACCCGAATGCTCCAAGAAGGACAAGGGAAAAGGGAAAGTCAGAGATTAAATTAAATTATGCATGTTAATTAAATGTTTAAAATGTATTTACTATTGGTAAATCTTTTGCAATTCCTTAATATAGGAACTGTTTATGTTAAGGTTGATAGATCCTGGGATTGTAACCTTTTGTAAGGAACTTTTATGTATTATTCCGTGAAGTTTAAATGCAAATTATGTATTTAATTATTAGTAATGTATTGTATGGTAAGAACCAAACCCGAGTTTATGGAACCCAAGTTTGGGGTCGTCACAACTGCTGCTGTGATGATGACCACCACTGTGATGGTGACTCGCAAAATGTTTCACCGATGTGGCAGTGAGACCTATCGCTGTAGCGGTAGTTCATTTTTTTTTTTATCAAAACCCTAATTTTTTCAACTTGAATTCTTTGGTTCAATCTTTCATAACATATGCAACACATGATCAAATAATCTCAAATCTATTTTGTTTTGTTCGTAACTTAATATTTTTCAAGTTTTCTAGAATCAAATAACTTTTAAAATCATTTTTTATAACAAAAATCAATATCAACCATCTAGGATTTTTAAATGACCTCTTTTACCAAAAACCATATAACTTCTTCATTTTAATTTTGTTTTCATCGATTCAGGTTTTGTTATGATCAAAACTAACCCATCTAGCATACAAAATGCAAAAATCACATACATCACTTATATATCATAAGGCACACATGTGACACCCAGGATTTTTGGAGTAATTCCAAATAAGGATTACAATGGAATTAAGTAAAGGTTAGTATTTAAAGTCTAGTGTTGAATAATAATGGTATTAAGGAATTATTTATGAAATGTGAAGAAGATTTATGTGAATTAAAGAAAAGAAGGATAAATGTGCAGAGTATAAAGGATGTGTAATAGAGGGTATGAAATAAGTGAATGGAGTAAGGAGATGTGCAATTAAAGAAAGAAAATATTTCAGAGATAAAAGATGTGCGATTAAAGAAAGGAAATATTTCAGAGAATGAGAAATCAAAGAAATTGTAGAGTAAGTTATGAATTAAATATTCTGACAGTAATGACCGTTATGAGGCTATCCATGTAAGTTATGGATATTAAAGAAGTAAAATATGATTATTATAGATTAAATTGTGATTTATCAAGATAAAGTATAGCAAGGTGCTATAAATAAAATACGTATGATTATTACGGCAATTATGATTCCGAGGACGGAATCCTGTTAAGGGGGGAAGAATGTGAGGATCCGAATTTTCAGGATTTCTTTAATAATATTAAATGAGAATTTAATTAATAAAATTCTCAAGTTTGTTAAATTATTGGTGAATTATATGTGATTTAAAGTGAGTGAAGGGATTTAATTGGTAAATTAAATCGGTTTAAAGATAATGACAAATGGTGATTGAATAGAAATAATTAAAGAATAAATAAATTGTTTAAAAACAATTTATGGAAAATAGGAGAAACTTTGATGAAATTATTGATATTTAGAAACGGTTGTAGAGGTATAGAAAATTAAATGATGTTATGTGGTAATGTGAAATGTATGAATTAGATATGTGTGTTTGTGTATGTATATATATATATATATATATATATATATATATATGTGTGTGTGTGTGTGTGTGTGTGTGTGTGTGTGTGTGTGTGTGTGTGTGTGTGTGTGTGTGTGTGTGTGTGTTTATGTTTAATTGCGGTAATTATAAATTTCATTAATTTTGGAAATAAAGGGATTGATAATTAAATTAATCCAATTTTAAAAGCGAATGAGGAAGTTAATAAAATTGTAATTATTGATTTTTGATTTAATTAAGAATTATGGTGAAAATTTAGAAATTGATTGAGAAGAAATATAATTATATAAATTATATAATAATAAATTATATAATTTATATAAGAAAATTAAAGTGATGTTTAAAGGAAATTATAATTATATAAATTATATAAGGATAAATTATATAATTTATATAAGAGAATTAAAATAATGAGAGAGTTAATAAATGTGAAATTATTGATTAATTGATAATTATGGAGGAATTTAAGAAATTATTTAAGAAAAGAGAATTTAAATATATACATTATATAATATTAAATTATATAATTTATATATAAAGAAATTATTGTAAATATTAAAGAAATTGAATAATAAATAAGAAAAATGAATGTTTTAAGTTATTCAAAATTATATTTATGTATAATAGAATTATTATGACTTTTATGAAGAATAATATTTCGAAAACGTGAACATGTTAATGTAACATGTTGTCCAAGTAACGGAGTGAAAAATTATGAAAAATATTTTTTATAAGTTATATGAATTATTTTATGATTTTTGGAGGTATAAATTACCTCCTATAATTACATGCATGGCGTTATGCGTGTACAAAATTTGTCAAGTAAAGTACCCAAAAATGGTATAAATATTAATAATAAATCATGTTATGATTTTTAGTAAATTAAAATAAATATTTTATATACATTATATAAAATATTTATTACACGAAATGATTACATAAGGTATTAAATTAATTAATTATGCATGAATTGCGACGTTGGAATTTTCGGGAAGGAGATAAGTCGGTGGAGTAATTTTTTATTCCAACATGGTTAAGTTGCTTATGGGTTATAAAAAGGAGATAAAAAGCAAGCATAAGAGGAGAAGAAAAAAATAAGCAACAAAAGCACAACAAATTGTTACTTTCTCTTCCCACGCCACCACCAGCCGTGACCACCATAACCGCCGATAGGGAAGAAATCTTGTGTCATCATGGTGTAGAACAAGTCTCCAAGGAAAGTTTCTAAGCTTCGAGGAAGGTATAAATTATTTTGTTGGTGAAATATTTTTGTATTATGATGTTAAAATAATTTTAGGAAAAATTAGAAAATATTTAGGATAATTATTCTAGACAATTTTTGGATGAAGATATGTTGATTATATCATGTTTGGAATATTTATATTCAGAAATTTATGTGAAAAAAAAATGGAAAAAGTGGGGGAAAAGTGGTTACTGTTGTGGTAGGAGTTGAAGAAGATACAGGGTCGCCGCGCATTGCGCGGCGGCCTATTTTTTTTCGGACGCTGGTATTGAAACGGCGTCGTTTTGGGGAGTAAAGGGGAGTCGCGCCATGCGCGGCTGTAACTGTGTCGACTGCCAGGCCAAACGACGTCGTTTGGCTGGCGTAAGCAGAGGATGAGGCCACGCAATGCGCGGTCGGCAACGTGGTTAATTACCAGCATGCCCTGGCCTTTCCCCCAAATACCGAATGTGTCCCTAGAGCGCCGAAATTATGAAAATAGCCCCAAACTTTTCGGAAAATGACCAAAGTGTCCCTAAAGTTTCGGAAATTACCAAAATGCCCCCAGAAAGTGATTTTTAATGTTATAAATGTTTAAAAATTGTTTAAAAATTATAGAAAAATACTAAAAATATAGAAATGATGATTGAGCATTAAATTTAATATTTTTGTAAAAATATTAAATATTGGGGATTAATATTTAATTGTTTAAATATTAATCTAATAAGGTTACTATTTAGAAAATGGTTAAATAAAATTTTTGGACAACCAGATATGCTAAATTTTATCTGATAAGTCGGGTTGTCCGTATTGAAGGTCTTTGATATTGAGTTATATTAATATTTTAAAGGACGAGGTTAATATAATTAATCGTATTATGTATTAATTGGCCCAGAGATGATATTAATTTAGTAAATTAATATCATAAGAGGATAAATAATTATTATTTGATTATTTTATGATCATAGGTTGATCGAGTTAAGGGTTTGAGCTATCAATTTAAATAATTGGACGACAGGCAAGTTCTTTAGTCCTTTAATATTAAATGTTGTCTGTTATGATATGCTAATACTTGTTTAAATACATATAAATTATGTGTTATGTGATACGTGATTAATATGACCACAATGTGTACTTGGTGCAATGATATGAATATATATGAGATATATTACTATAGTAGAAGCACAAGCACATGATGTATGACACACACCAAGCATGATAAGGTATGTGCTATGTGAAGTATAACTGTTGAACTTGCTGAACCGTTGTGCTCATTACTTGCTTAATAAACATTTTTGCAGGAAATAAATAAATTTCAAGAATTTCAGATTATATAGCGACGATTTACCAAGGAAGGTTGTGACTGTTATTATATTTTAATACTATAAATCAATGTGAATCAATTTGCCAAGTTACTTTGATATGCTATATGTATAGATAAGTGAGATATGAATATGATGTGTATAGTTAAACTATAAACTGAAATTGTTCAACATGAATATTGATAGAGACGATTATATATCTATGTTTGAATGATGAATCATGAAACAAAGAATATCGGATGGATATAAACAACATTGAATTTGATTGTTGAGTTTTATTAAGCTTTATGATAATGATGATAGAAAGAAAAAGTAAAGGTTGCGATCCAGGGACTAGGATCACGATGTAAGGATTTTACATATTCAAATATTTTAATGCAACGATTGGATTGAGAAAAGAAAAAGAAAAATTTTATACCGAAATATTTGGTAATTGTTGATTTTAAAATCAATTATTGGATTAAATAAAGGATTGAAGATTTATTAATGGACCAAAATTTGGACATAAGGAAAATAAGGTTTCATAAATATGAAAATTAAGGTAATAAAGTTGGTCGAATTTCGGGGTCGTTACAACACATAACCAACCTAGGCATCCAACTAGGGTTTTAAAACCAAATATGCTCGTACGACATTTTCTTTCATCATTTTACATATCACACATGTTAGAACACATATCTAGCATATTTAACTATAGATCTTCTTCACATAGAGCCTTCTATAACCAAGATTGCTCAAACTCATACATAAAGAAAATAACAACTAGGGTTTGAGAGACTTTTAAACCTTCTATGAAAATCTTTTTCTTGGAAATGGTTGAAACTCCTTCTTTATCTTCTTATATGGACCAAAAATAATCCACACTTAGTAACACTCAAACTCGCAACTCACAAGGTAGCTCTTATTTTTCTCTAGAGTGTCTCTCACTAGAACACTTGAACTAGCTAGCAAATGACCAACATTTGCTAACTCTTTCTCTCTTCTCTATATATAGCACTTAGATAAGTTCACTTAACTTCCTTAATCACCTAATATTGGTCAATTAACTCTCTAAATCATGCTTACTACTCTCATTGAATGACTAGCTTGATTGACCATCTTAAATGACAAATATGAATGACATCTATCAAAACTTAAAAGAAGCAACCAATAGAGTAATTTTCACTCAACCACAAAGCTACTAGAATACCCCATTGGGGCCCTACACCAATCGGCCATTTGGCCTTTTTCTTTACCATTTTTGATTTTCGTTTAATCTTATATAATCATTTATATACACACACACACACACACACACACACACACACACACACACACACACATATATATATATATATATATATGTTGACCAACCTTTTGACTGTGTATTGGACTCTGCATTGGACTTAGGAATAAATTTCATTTGGACTTCTCATTTAAAGTGTTTGGGCTCAACAATTTATTCCATTTGGGTTACTATAAACTAAGTCATGATACCTGGAATTAAAATAAGCATTGGGCTTAATTTAATTACAATATGGACTCATTACATAGACTAGCCATTAACTAATTACATAGCCTTCTAGTTTAATTCATTTGAACTTTAATTAATTAATCCATTAGATTTATCACATAATCCAATTAGACTTGCTATTTTAAAAGTCAATTGGCTACCAAATTAATTTAGTTTACAAAACACTATCACTTATTAATTCTTGAATTTGCTTTAATAAAACCCTAATACATATTAATACAAGTAGTTTGATTTGATTAAATTTAATCCATTAACTACCTCTTATCATCAACTTGGGTGTATAATATAGTTACCCATATACATACAATTATTCCCACATTGGGTTATCTTTACTAATTCACTTATTTCTTCTTTCTCATTAATCATAAAAGTAATTCACTTGTTCATTATTAATCTTCTTATTTTTCATACAAGGCCAACATTCAAGTTTTGTGATCTCATCACATAAACTTATCTTACATTCATTTTTCTTCTTTAGTTAATTCAATTAAGTTTAATTAACTAACTTAATATAACTCATGACATGACATATTTGCATAAATAAAACCACTTCACACATCATATTTTCTCATGGAGATAAATAAATATAAAAAAAAATTAAGTTCATAATTTTCTAGGTTATTACAGAGAAGCAGTCAGTGTCTCATTCATGAATCTAGAGAACAACTGCTTAATATATGCTAAAATGCTAAATCATTAAGAAAAATTTGGGGAGTCTCATCTGAATGCATGAAGAAGCTTCCTGGAAAAAACATTCTTCTCAAATAAAGCTTATTACAAAAAGAATGTTTATACTTCAAAAATCATGTGAGCTCAATCCAATCTCAATCCTCTAAAAAATAAAGTTAATGGTCAACTTGTCTTTAAACTATTGAATATCTCACGAGGACAAGGGCTACCTTATCTAATCTCCTCTCTGCAACATATTGAGCATTTAATCTAAAAAATATGTGCTTTTGTTAGCCAGATCACTATGATTGTTGTAACTTCTTCCTTCACAAAGGAAGATATCTAAGAATCAGGGTGGATTATCTGAGCAACCTTATGTTGTTGTTATTGTTGGAGGTCATCAAACTCAACAATGTCTGATGTTACCTAAGAGTGAGAGAATGGGTATGCACAAAAAGAAAGGAATGCATAGCCCAGAAAGAAAAAGAAGAAATAAGATATGAGTGCAATGAAGACTAAGAGCTCAAGAAACAAAGAAACTGAAGTGCAAATTAGAGTCAATGGACAGAAGGAAGGAAGAAGCTAAATGGACATCACCACTGGTAATCAAGTAATTAATTTCAATGAGGTATGTCTTAACGCCTCTTATTGAATGCATGCATAAATCTTAATTGTCCTATGTGCTGACATGTAACTTGCATACACACATGACACTATTCAAAGAAACTCTTAATTGATCATTATCCACCTAAAATTTACATAGGAGAAAAGCACTGACTAAGTTAGGCATAATTCAGGAATTTTCGTTCTCTACATATAAATCTTAGGAAGATAATAATATTTTAAGACTTATTCTGAAATAATATGCACTAGGAGATCTCACTCTTCTATTGATCATACTATCCCACTAAATTGTAGATCGCATACTAAACTTCAGTTTGAAAATACATAATAAAATTAAACCTTATGATCAAAATCTCGAAAAATCATAGAGTTAGCAAAAGCAAACTCCACGATTCAACCTAGTAAACATTATAGACTTGATTATTGTTCTGAGAACTCAAACTTCATCTTAGTGTGACAAATGCAAGGTAAACGGATCTACCAGGATAAAAATGTTTTCCATAAATGAAGTAAGACTCCTAATCACACACACATAAAACATGCATCACCTATATGCCCAAATGAAAATATGTGTCTAGATTTAGAAAAGTGATTTCTTTGAGTTTTCAAACTTCTGTGATAAAATGTGTATTTTCATTTCACATCTTTTTCTCTTAAGCTATTTTAAAGAAAAGAGTACTAAGGGTTACTCATAGAGATAACGTGTTGGAATGTCATCACCATCCTAAAGTAGCTTTTGTTCAAGGATTAAGTTATCCGTTAATCAGTCAATCATGTATTGAGAAACTTCAATTATTTTCCTAAGCAACCAAAGTCAAATAGAATTGATTGAGAGAAAAAGCTTTAAGTCTTCTATGAATGAAATGCTCTGAAAAATGCCATTATGAATCCACCTATATCAAAAGCTTCTTAAATGAATTAATGCATAAAAGAATATAACTTCATTTAAAGCATGAAGGACATTTCTGGCCACTGGGATGTCAGAATACTATTTGGGAATACTTGTGAAAGCTACCTGCCTCATTTGAAAGAAATCTCTCAATCACTCATCCTCGTAACGTCACACAAATCCTTGGAAGAAAAGGAAAACAGTTCTTGAAAATGTATACATCCTTGGTTGGCTATATACATAAAATCTTCAACAAATAGTAAAGGTTAACTGGCTACTATAACTTGAGCAAAATAAAGACATGATCAATTAATCATAGAACTTACTAAATTTAATATTGTTATTTATTGTCATCATATCGTACTAAAACTAACAATCTTGATCAAGAAATGCTACTAAGAGTAATGAAAGTTAACTAAGATGATATCATGATCCCTAATCCTCTAATCTAAAGAAAGAGTTAACCAGCTATGCAATTAGTACTTTATTAATTGTAGAGTTGAGAGATGAATACGATAGATATGCAAACACTACTCCAAGATACTGTGATCGTAAAGTTAAGTAGTAAAAGTCAACTTTTCGAGTCTAATTGCTTCACATGTTAGCTAACAAGTAACAAAACTTCACACTAAGAGATGTAAAGGAGAAAGCATACAGAGAATACAAAAGCAAGGGGATCATTCATCAAACCTTATTAATGATCCTTTATATTTAAGAGTCATGTTCAATTCAGCGCTAGCAATGACCAATTCCATAAAGGATACTAACTCCAAATGAAAAGAAAAATGAATCAACAAAACTCTTAGAAATACTAACTGGACAAAAGGAACAATCGAATCAAAAATTCTGGGAGCAAGATTCTAGAATAATAAAGATAACCAATTTTTAGCATTTAAATCAACTTCAATCATAATCTGATTAAAGTTAGAGCAACAATGAGAAACAAGACCAAACTGGTTACACATGAAAATCAATCATGATTATATCCATAAATCATAATTTCAACTAGGCAAATACTCTGGTGTTTCTTGTTCATTCTGCCCTTAAGAAGCTAAAAATGTGTCACAAAAGTATAAAAAGTACTTTCTCAGTTACTGATCTCAATAGTAGACTATGTTAAATTACCTTCATACTTTGGAAAGTTCAAATCTTTGAGTTATGCATTAGACTTGACAAATTACTCTTCAGAATAAGATAAATCAACAACTATAGTTGTTGGTGCAGTGATAAGCCAATATCTCTCTTTAAAGATAGATTCATGAGTAGAAGAGACGTAACACCATTTGTTTAATATAGAATACTCAATATTATTAGTACAAATTTATGAAGACTATATAATTTTTGATCTTACTGTCAAATAGCTATGTGAGAAGTAAATTGAGCATTCTAGAAACTGAAGGATACATAATAAGTGTGTTGATAATGCCAAAACGTGATCATTGGCCAAACCAAGTGCATTAACTATATTTAAAGGAAAAAATGGTTTGGAAAAAAGACATTATCACTAAATAATGGCAAAATTGAGAAAAGTGTTGATGTTACTTAATACAATGACAGAATTGACACTTCTCACATATCAAATTGATAATAACTCATAAATTAGAAATCTAACGTAGAAATGTACTGGAACTTAAAGTAAATCCCATGAAAATTGGATAGGTGCTATTCTTAAATAATGCAAAATGAAAAACTAAAGTATGAATGGAAATCATTATTACGACAAAGACATGAATCTGATCTATAGTCAAGCAAGAAGGATAATCAATCGTTACAAAAGCTGAAATCATTATAGTTGAAGAGCTGCTAAACTTTACAATATAGACAATCAGCTAACTAACTATGATCGAGATTTAAACTCTATTTGTCCATCATACTATAATTGGTAGAAGCATTCCTGAGTTTTAAGTTGTCTAAAAGCATCTGGTCATGTTGAGATAGAGGAATGGAGTGTAGAAATAGGTTACAAAATATCTCAACAAATACTTTATTGGAATCTTTCTGCTCAATGAATCTCAATAAATCTAAAGTCTGACTAGACTTGAAAGTTAATAAGTAAACATGTATGTCTAATCATAACTCATAGAGTACATTAATTTTTTAAAGTAAAGCATCGTAGAGTGATCTTTTAAAAAAAATCATAGAGCCCATATTTATTAAGATACACCCTACTCAATACAATGAAATTTCTTGAACTGAAAAGCTGATAATTGATGAGAAAGAAAAGTTAAAAAGTTTAGTCAAAGATTTCAGTTACAAGAAACTTATTCTTCCAAAGATCACTACTACGTAACTGTTCCTTCCAAACTAGCATCTTGACCAATCACTTATAGTATAAAACGTGTCCGATTTAGTCACTCAATATATTAGTTTGCAAATCTTCCATATAATCTGCCTAAAAGAATGAGCATATCTCGTTAGTTACTAATAACTGACTCCTATGGGCCTAAACAATAAATTAAATAACACCTTATCATCACATCTTAAAATACATAACATTTCAAAGAAAATATCATATATATCTATGAAACAAAATGTCTTCAACCTCAACAATATTCAGAAATCCCTTGAGCTATTCTTTCAAAAATGGTTCACATTCATGTAACATGTTCGAAAACTTTAATCTATGAAGTTACTGAAGGATATGATGAATCTGAAGATCATAAGACAAGAGTCTGAGGCATCAAAGCGTTCTTCATGATAAATGAAACAAGACATAACCTGAAGAAGAGATTTTAGTATAATACATCATATACCGTTTTTGAGTTTACTATTATAAATGTCAGAAATCTTTTCGTCGTAACTATCATGCATCGTCTTTACTCTTTCTTTCCATGAAAGATTCCACGAAATGAGTGATCTTCTTCTGCAAGATTATCTGTCAAAGCATTCTACAAAAAAAGATAGACAAATTGCTAAGAAGGATAGCTTAAAAAGAAAAGATGGGATGAATTCAAAGCTATTACAAAATGCATCTTGTACGCAAGTCGTATTCTATAAGTTCGTCCCTACTACAATAAAACCATCTCAATGCCCTTTTAGACTTCTGTCAATTCTAGAAGATCTAATGAAGGCTCATCATCCCTATTTGATGTTGACAAAAAGGGAGAGAAGAGAAATGGGTAAAATCAAAATTCTCATATGTTTCTTAAATCCTTCCTAAATGTCAATACTAAGATTGCGGAAGAAGGGAATCAGATAAAAACTTTGATGAGAAAACGGTTTGTTCTTAACCACTATAATAAAGATCTACACAAGAAGTTGTCAAGTCTTACATGGAATAGGTGGAGTGTGGAGGACTACTTCAAGGAGATGGAGCACTATGATCCGTTCAAAGGTAGATGAAGATCGAGAGGCTACCATGGTGAGTTCTTGGCTGGATTGAACTGGGAGATTGCCGACGTGGTGGATAGACAACACTACGCGGAGTTGGAAGACATGGTACACATGTCATCACGATTAAGAGGCAACTCAAGAGGAAGGGAAACCATGCTCGACCCAATCCTAATTCGAGTCCATGTCCATTATAGAGTCCAAATATTTTGAAGAAAGATGAGAAGTTAATCATGATCAAACCTAAAACTGAGCTCAGGTAGGAAACATCTAGCCATGGAAACCAAGGAAAAACTAACACTGCTACTACTAGAAATTGTGATATTCAATGCTTTAAATGCCAAGGCAAAGGTTATATATCAAGTCAGTGTCCAAACCGAATGGTTATGGTGATGCGAGATAATGGTAAGGTGGAGATTGATGATGAGGATGATACTGAATCCATGCCACCCTTGGAAGAGGTGGATGAAGGAAAAGATGCTTTTACCAGAGCATTGTTGGTAAACAGACTAACTCTTAATGTGCAGGTGAAAGAAGATGACAAGTTGTAAGGCGAGAAACTCTTCCATACTAGGTGTCTTATACGAGACAAGACATGCAGTGTGGTTATTGATGGTGAGAGTTGTACTAATGTGGCTAGCACAACCAAGGTGGAGAAGTTGGGTCTATTGATAATCAAAGATCATCAACCATACAAACTGTAGTGGCTTAATGACAGTGCAGAAGTGAAGGCGATTAAGCAGGTGAGGGTTCTATTCCGCATTGGTAGATATGAGGATGGGATAATATGCGATGTGGTCCCAATACAAGCTGGTTATTTGATCGACGTGTGAGGCATGATGGCTTACTAATAAGTACTCATTTGAATTCAACCAAAAATCATACACTCAAAATCCTATAACACCATAACAGGTTCATAAAGATCAATTGAGCTTATAGAAAGATAGTGTTCAAAGGGGTGAGAGTGAGAAAAAGATAACAAATGAGGAAGAAAATAAAAAACAAAAAAAAATATGGGAAAATGAGAGAAAAATAGAGTTTCTATGCAAAAGAAAGGGAGGTAAAAAGAGCATTGTATTAAAAAAAATCGATAATTGTACTATTGTACAAGGATGCATTTTTAAATACTAACCAGATTGACACTTCTTTGCCTAGTTCTATTGTCTCTCTTTTGCAAGAGTTCGTTGATGTAATTCCCAAGGAGCTGCCATATGGACTACCGCCTATTCGAGGAATTGAACATCAAATTGACTTCATACCCAGCGCTACCATCCTTAACTGACCAGCCTACCAAAGCAATCCTAAAGAGACCAAGGAATTACAGAGGTAGGTTAGTGAGCTAATGGAGAAAGCGTTCGTGAGGGAGAGCATGAGTCCGTGCACAGTTCCAGTAGTCTTAGTGCCTAAGAAAGATGGGTCTTGTAGGATGTGTGTTGATTGTCGAGCAGCCAATAATATCACAATGAAGTATAAACACCCCATTCTAGATTAGATGACATGTTAAATGAACTAAATGGGTCATTGTCTTTTCAAAAATTGATTTAAAGAGTGGGTATCATCAAATTAGGATGAAAGAAGGTGATGAATGGAAAACTATATTCAAACAAAATATAGTTTATATGAGTGGTTATTTGACTAAAGTTGTATTTGATGAAACCATGTTTTGCGAGCTTTTATTAGAAAATTTGTAGTAGTCTATTTTGATGATATTCTCATTTATAGCAAAAACTTGAGCAATTATGAAGTGCATTTAAAGTTTGTTTTAGATGTACTTAGAAAGGAAAAGTTATTTGCTAACCTTAGTAAATGCACGTTCTATATAAATAAGCTTGTATTTTTTCGCTTTACTATTAATGCACAGGGAATACAGGTTATCGAGGAGAAAATACGTGCAATTCAGGAATGGCCAAGTCCTTTGAACCAGTCTGAATGGCCTTGTCAGTCAAGTTCATAGCTTCCATGGGCTCACAAGCTTTTATCGGCAATTCATACAAAACTTCAGCAGTATCACCGCACCACTTGCTAAAATTATCAAGAATAACGTGGAGTTCAAATAGGGAGAGGAGCAAGAACATACGTTTCAATTAATTAAACAAAAATTAACTCATGCTCCTTTACTTGCTTTACCTAACTTTACCAACACCTTTAAAATTGAATGTGATGCTTCAGGTGTGGGGATAGGACCAGTTATGATGCAGGGAGGATGACCAATTACTTATATCAGTGAAAAATTGAGTGGGACAGCCTTAAACTATCCGACTTATGACAATGAGTTATACGCATTTGTTCGTGCCTTGGAGACATGGTAACATTACCTATGACCGAAGGAGTTCGTGATTCATACCGATCATGAATCTTTAAAGCATTTGAAGAGAAACATAAACTGAACAAGAGGCATGCATGGTGGATGAAATTCATAGGTACATTTTCATATGTCATCTATTATAAACAAGGTAAGGAGAACATCGTGGTTAATGCTCTATCTCAAAGGTATGTGTTGATTTTGACTCTCGATGCAAAGTTATTTGATTTTGAACATATTAAAGAATTGTATCCTTTAGACTGTGAATTTTGTGCTGAGTTTTAGGATTGTGAAAAGAATGTAGTGGGTAAGTATTTCAGGCATGATGGGTTCTTATTTCGAGAAAATAAATTATGTGTGCCTAATTGCTCATTGTGTGAATTGATGTTAAGAGAATCCCATGGTGCGGGATTGATGGGGCACTTCGGAGTGGCTAAAACTTTGGCAGTATTGCAGGAACGCTTTTATTGGCCACATATAAAGACGGATATTAAGAGAATCTATAATAAGTGTGTCACATGTAAACAGGAAAAATCCCGAATGCAGCCCCATGGTTTGTATACACCAGCTATTCCTAGTAAACCTTGGATTGATATTTTCATGAATTTTTTATTGGGTTTAACTATGTCTAAGCGTGGTAATGATTCAATTTTTGTGGTTGTGGATAGGTTTCCAAAAATGGCACATTTTATTCCATGGCATAAAATTGATGATGCTTCTCATATTGCAAATTTGTTCTTTAAGGAAATTGTTAGATTGCATGGCATGCCTAGAACAATAGTGTCGGGTAGAGATGCTAAATTCTTGAGTTACTTCTAGAAAACTTTTTGGTGTAGGTTAAGAACTAAATTATTATTTTCTACGACTTATCAACCCAAAACCGATGGTCAAACAAAAGTAGTGAATAAAATTTTATCTAGATTATTAAGGGAAAAAATTCAAAAGAACATCAAAACTTAGGAAGAATGTCTACCACATGTTGAGTTTGCATGCAACAGATCTGTTTATTCCACTACTAGCCTTTCTCCATTTGAAGTTGTATATGGTTTTAATCATTTAACTCCATTAGATCTAATGTCGTTACCTATTTCTGAATTTACTAACTTAAATAGGAAAAAGAAGGTTGCGGTTTTGTGAAGCATATACATGAAAATACAAAACTCAACATAGAAAGGAGGACGGGGCAGTATGCCAAACAAGAAAACAAGGGACGCCGTCAAATGATTTCTGAGCATAGAGAATGGGTATGGATGCATTTGGGGAAAGAATAATTTATAGCCCAAAGGCATTCTAAATTACTTCCACGAGAGGATGGTCCTTTCCAAGTCCTTCAGCGCATCAACGATAATGCCTACAAATTGGATTTATTAGGTGAGTATAGTGTTAATGCTTCCTTTATTGTTATTGACCTAAGTTCGTTTGATGTAGGTAATGATTTTAGGTCAAATCCTACTCAAGAAGAGGGAAATGATGAGGACATGACAACTAAGGGAGCATGGGGAAATCTTATTCATGTTCTTGTTTGACCAATTACTAGGACTCGAGCAAAAAGGTTCAAACATGGTCTCAATGGATTGATCCAAAATATGTGGGTTGAAGCTAACTCCAAGAGACTAAAGGAGGAAGTTAAGGCTCAAGGAAATCAAGCTTGGACTAACATGTTACAAGCCTATCTCGGAAGAAGGGGAGCTGATCATGAGGGCAACCCAGCTCGGCATTGTTTAAAGTCCAACCACAAAAGTGTGGAGCATGGAATTGGCAGCAGTCCATTTGAAACCGAATGGCAGCAGCCCAGCAGTCCACTTGGAATTGAATGGCAGTAGCCCAAAAGCACTATACTGTGATAACAAAGGGTCTAGTTCAGCAGCATTTTTGGGCAACCCAAATTAGCTAGAGCACTCAACATTGTAAGGGATTAGGTTCAATGGAGTTGGGCCTAGTTAGGAAACCCAAGACATCTAAGTCTCGAACAAAACATCCTGGAACAAAGCTCGGCAACTGCACACTTTAAAATCCTAACGAAACCACAAAAATAAAGGCTGGATTAAAACAAATTTTGTTACTTGAAATTTTTGCCAGCTTGTATTGTATATTTTGTTTCCTTTTGCTTAGCTAATATAGCAAGATTTTAGGGGAGGTTATGATTTATTTTTACTACAATTCAAGAGACTTCTATTAGGGTAAAATTAGGGCATAACTTAGGATTTTTATTACCATAATTAATGCCCTTGTACTAGTATAAATAGACCCCCAGGCTGAGGTTGTTATTCATTCATTCAATTAATAAAATATCGAGAGTTTTCTTGTGAGAGTTCTTCTCTTTGGTACTTTGAAAGTTTGTAAGCGTAGCGAAGGTTCCGCGGCGTTCATCACCGACTTATCAAATAACAACACATAGTTATTTGTGGTCTTCTCTACCTAAACCAAGGTTCCACTTCCATATAAATAGCGGGTTACGATTCTATTCAAGACCAATATCCTTATACCAAGGTGCTTACCTCCATCTAGGCAACGGCTCGTGGTTCCATCATTCCACCTGTTCTAGAAACGATCTTGGATAGCTTCATCTCATGATTCAACCACTTCGTGTCGTGAAGTTCATATCAATTACGATCTAGCTCTACATCCATGAACTCCATGATCTAACTCTATGCTCTTAAGCTCTACGACCTCTCTCTACATTCGTAAATTGTTGATCTTTTAGCAAGTCATTCTATGATTATTCAAATCTTAAAGTTAACATAAAGATTTTTAACCTATCACATGAAGTATTATGAGTCAGCCTATGCATTTGGATTCTAAACTCGTTCTCCTCTACTATTTTTTACAACTCACGCTAACTTTTATCAAAATATAAAATTAATTATATTTTTTGAAGGGTTTTACTTCATAAATTTAAGTAATGTAACTAAACACAACATACATCAATTAATCATTTAAAGATGATGAACTAGAAATTCAAAAACAATTTATTTTATTCATTCATCTCAAACATTTACAAATAATAAGCTATGACAAAAAATGAAAGTATAAATAAAATGTAATTATTACCAAAAAAATTACAACAATATATGTGATAAAAAGTTAAAAATCATGCCTCATGGAAAATATCATCTAAAGAATTCCTTCACTCTAAATTTTGGTTGAGTATGATCTCATATGCTTCTCTCCCTTTTATTAGAGTTGTATTTTAATCATCTTTACCTATTTTTTCTCTTTAAAAACTTTCTAATCCGTAAGAATTGCAGTCACCTTTGCTTCACTTAAGTTGCTAGCATTGAATTTCTCCCTAGCTTCTTCATCTTGCCTTGGCATGATCTATAGCTATAAATTCATCATCTTCTCCCATAAATCTTGTGACATCCCCAAATCCGGGTCATATAACTCTGGATATGGTGCTCACGATACACACATCCATCACATCTATCTATGTTCTAATGCAGAATTAAATACAAATAAATATGCTTATTAAAATTATATACCCAATATAAATCCCAGGTTCTTACAACCTTTACTAATACATTGCATAACTTTGTTCAAAAGTTAACATAAGTCTTCACATAAAAGTTATATACATAATTAGCTTAAGAATTACTCATTCTTCGACCTTTCCTTTTCCTTTGTCTTTTTCGGATCCACCGGACTTCTCGGGTTTAACTGTAAAATTGATTAAGTAAGAGTAAGCAACTAATTGCTCAACAAGTATATAACGTACAATGAATAAGAATTCAAGTAAAGGATTAATTAACATTTTTGAACTTCCATAATATTCAACGATGAAGAAACAATAGGATTAATAAATCAATTCCAATAAACGAATAGTTTTAACTTTCATATTGAGAGGTCACTAAGGACCACGAACTTCTCGAGGGATTATCAGTATTTCTCTGAATTACCTCAAGAGTGGACATTAGTTACAAAGACTAATTTTCACTCTCTGCAAGTACTTAAGGTGATCATCGTATTGTACCTTATGTGTATGCAAAACATTCAAATATCGAGCGCAAAGTCGGTCCCCAACAAATAATACCCCTTTTATCAGGGTTATTCATCTCAGTCTCATCATAAGAGTCTGTACCAAGGAAATTAATTTGGATTAGCTTTCAAGGAATTATATCCATTTGATAAATCATTTAACATATGTCTAGTCGAAACAACTGGCATAGACTTGTTGGTTTGCAAAAACTATACACATATACAATCAAATTGATGTAACGCAACAAAATGGGGCATAAATTCTATTTAAAATTTTTCTATAACATATAATTCATAGATCTTACAAATAACACAAATATCTTGATTTACATTGTTTTGAAAATCATGTTACCACTTGATTAGAACATGTTTCATGCTCATATTCATATATCTTGCACTCTTAAGCAACAAAACACATACTAACGCATAAACTCCTTCATAAGCCCATCCTTATACCTTCGGATCCTTCATGATCCCACAACACACAAACCTCCCACAACCAAGCATGCATAAGGTTATTCTACAACATAAAAACTATTGAGCTAGGGTTAAGAAAAAATTTAAACCTTAATAGTTGATCTTCCTTCTTGCTAGGTTGATGGTTGTGGCTTGTTAGACTTTTCCTCTTCCTTGCTCCACCAAGAACTCTTTATACTTAGCAATTTTCTCGAAAACTCTCTTCTCTTTCTCTCTACCCTCTCTAGCTGGCTTCCACACTTAGTGAATTCTCCAAAATGAAGTAAACTCTTAGAATTGTACTAAGGGTCCTTTATTTATAAGGGACTTCTCATACTCTCATACACCTAACTTTACTAGGTTATCATCATTAGCTTACAAGGTTAAGTAAAAAGCCATACATAATCCCTTGTTTTATGTAAAAAGGAGCATGGCATGAAAGATTTAGCTATTATTTTTATTCATAGCACATTTTGCACATGTTTGGGAGAGCAATGGAGCATGGCCGAATTTTTAGGGCTTTTCCCCTTATATATATATATATATCTTCCACTAATGCGCATGAGCTCTGTGACGACCCCAAATCTGAGTTCCATAACCTCGGATTTGGTTCTCCACTGTACAATACTTACTAATAATTAAATACATAAATTGCATTTAAACTTCACGGAATAATACAAAAGGTTCCTTATAAAAAGGTTACACTTCCCAAGGTCGACTAACCTTAATCGTAACAAGTGTTTGCTTTCCCCTTGCCTTTGTCTATTTTAGAGCATTCAGGCTTAGCTGAAATATAGTCATGATATAACAAGAATGAGTAATTAAATGGCTCAGCAAATTTATAATCAACAACAATAGATATATCATGATGAAAAGGAAAATAACATCAGGGCTTTCAACAATGAATAACAATTGTGAAAGAAATCAAGAATCAATGTTTCAACATAAGAATGGATTGACTCTTTACTGCTGAGTGGTCTTTAATGACCATGAACTGTTACTAAGGTAGAACAGACATGTATATATATCCGACACCTCGAAAAATGGGACACTCGAGGGGATCAGTCCTCTTATGTCCTATGTATATGCATAACATTTAGATTTCTTGCGCAAATTCGATTTCCCGACAAATAAAAATCCCCTTTAACTAGGGTTGTTCATTCTCAGTCTTACTATAAGAATCTGCGCCAACAATTGGTTTGGATAAGCTTTTAAAATATTCAATTTGAAGAATTTAAACATGCATTGTCTAGCCGAAACAATTAACTTAGACATTCTTAAACAATTCTTGAATTAATTAACTATAACATTTATAAAAGCACTAAGTGCGAATACAATAACAAATAATGATGTGGAATATTTTTTAGATAATTAATCCACTTTGAGCTTTGTCAAATAACTACGAATGTAGATACTTGCTCAATAATAATTGAATTGCTCAATGTAATTACAGTTGAAGACATGCAACAATAAATACAAGTTAGGGTTAAGAAGAAACTTGCCTCGTGCGTCGTCTACAGCTAACCAACTTAATTTAATAATCCTTAAACGGTCCTAACAATTAAATCAGTTTGATCTTAAATTAGTATCATATACCCATAGATATGATGACCTTTATAACTCTTACGAACCACACAATTGAATAATTACGGGTATTTAAACACTTAGGTAATATTATCACTACTTGATAATCTTTTATACACAAAAAACCTATATTAATTATTTAATATAGTTCAGCCACTTATCTAATATTATTGACAATTTAATAATATTTTATTGGCCTTGTAGTATTATTCATCATTTAATAACACCTTATAAATCTTCTAATACTATTAACCATAAGATTTCATTAACTAATATTATTAATCATTTAATAATATTTAATTCATTATCTAATATTATTAACTATTTAATAATATTTTATTAAGTATCTAATATTATTAATCATTTAATAAGATCTTAATTAGTATCTAATATTATTAATTATTTAATAATATCTTATTAATTATCTAATATTATTAATCATTTAATAATATTTTATTCATTATCTAATATTATTATTCATTTAATAACATTTTATCTTTTTATAAATATTATTACATATTTAATAATATTTTATTGACCTTATAATATTACTATACTTTTAATAATATTTTAATAATTTTCTAATATTATTATTTATTTAATAATATTTTATTAACTTAATTTATATTATTAAATCTTTAATAATATTTATTCTCTTTTACTTATTAATTCAACTATCTTTAAATTTAAAAATACTCTTAGTGAGTCCAAAAATAATAAAATAATTTTTGGAACATTTTTAATTTTCTGACCCGGACAAACCCGACAGGGCCAAAACCAACCCGACCCAACCCAACAAACTGGGAATCCGGCCCAGCGCTGTTGGCGCTCAGTTTTGAATTGAGGTAGCGCCGCCAGCACTCAGGTATTTTGTGTCCAAAATTTGGGTAAATTCCAACTTGAGTTATTTTGATTAAAACTTTACTAAACGAAATCTACACATCCAAATGACACAAAATCAGTGTTGATGTGTTCCTAACTTCTTGTTTTACAACATTTCATGGTTCAATCATTTTTTTGAAAACGTTTTACACAAAATTTACGAATCGAACCATCTAGGGTTTAAAATGACGTCCTTTGCGGTAAAAGCTATAACTTCTTCGTTTTTCAATATTTTTGAAAGCTTCAGGTTAGGTTTTCTTTAAAACTCATATATTTAAATTTCTAGCCATAAAAATCCAATTTCCAACTTGTACATTTCAAACTACAACATTAAATATTACATGCTTCGTTAGGGTTTTACTGGTAAAGTTTGTTATGAACATTTCTACCATTTTTAAGCAAAATACACGTACCAAATCATGATATAAACACATCAAACTATGAATATACATATATTACATAGTTAAATTCTTCTAGACCATCAAAACAAGTTTTGATCGATTAAAAATGGATTTTAACCGTTCAAAAGCTATCTAGACTACAAAAATGAAATATAGGAAGTTTAGAGCACTTTTAAACCTTGTGGTCTTGGATGCTCTTCTTCTTCTCCTACCAAAGTATGTGGTGAAGTTTTGTGTCATCTACCAAGCTCAACCTCTAGCTATTTCGTTAAGCTCATAAGTGTTTCTTTCTTTCCCTCTAGGAAATGCTCTCTATTTTTTCTCTCTAGAACTCTAGCAAATGAACTAATAAACATATGCAAGTAGCTAAATTTTGATTACTATTGGATGGATGGACAATGTGATTGACTAGTTGAATGACTAGGTTTGGTGAGCTACTATGACATGGAGTATTTTAAAAGCAACCAAGCAAAACAAGTCACCCCCAATGGGCCCCACAATGGTCGGCCAATATGTCCTTTTTCTAGCTAATTTTCATTTATTTTTCATGGTTTTATTATGCATATATATATATATATATATACACATGTGTTCAATTGTTAACCAATTTTGACTTCCTATTAGGCTCCACATTGAACTCTAGGATTAAATATATTGGGCTCATCCATTTAATTATTTTGGGCTCAATTTGATTAACACATTGGGCTAGCATTTAAATAACTATGCAACCTTTAATTAAAATAAGCATTGAGCTTGTTTAATTAATTACATGGGCTAAGGTTTAATTTAATTACTTAGGCTACTAGGTAAATTTAATTGACGTAGTTTAACAACTTATTTGGATTTAAAATATAATTCAATTAGATTTGTTTTAGTTAATTATAACCTCTTGCTTCATTGCTTTAAATAAATATACACATACATAAGTATATCCATTTAATTATCTACTGCACAATTAATTAGTACGAAAATTTTAATTCATTTCTAATTATTTAATTATCATAATTACAATGTCTAATGAGATTCATGGTCATTACAGGCTCTACCACTTGGGCTAAACAAATTAATTATCATTGGACTTCTTATTAATTATATTGAGCCATACTACAAGTGTTCTTATTGGGCTAATAAATATACTTGCAAGCATAACTTAACTTAGACTCACATTTAATTTGCCTTAGACTTAGGTTTCTAGCACCTTAATAATACATTGAGTCATAATACATTGAATCACATTGCATGTAAATACTCACATTGGGCTTATTTTAATTACCCCTCTTAGACTATACTTGGACATACCCCTTGGGCTAGTACATTAAATACATATTTAAATTTCTTACACTTCTTATAAGGTTTAGTTTATAATTCAACTTAAGCCTCTTACATCATCACATAAGACTAACATTTAAACTTGGTTAATTCATAACTCAAGCTTGGATAATTCATAACTTAAGCTCTTAATCACTTGATTAGTTGTTGACTAATCCTTCTCTTCATTCATCTCTTATATATACATATTATATATACATATTCACACAATTAAATAACCCAATTGCACAAAGAAAAGTTTAATTAATCTTTATTTCATCACTAATATTAGTACATAATTTTCTTGTTTTTTACATTCTCCCCCTTATAAAGATTTCATCCCCGAAATCACCGCTACATTATTAAACAAAAAGATGGGGGTTAATTCTCTCTCATCTTATCTTTCCATGTAGCCTCCTCTGCATTATGGTTCCTCTACACTACCTTCACATAAGGTATTATCTTATTCCATAAAATATGTTCCTTCCGGTCAATTATTTGGATTGGAATTTCTTCATACGTTATATCTTTTTTGACCTATATAGGCTTATAGGCTATCACGTTCTTGTAATCCGGCTTATATGGTCGTAACACTAACACGTGGAAGCATTATGAATATGCTCCAATTCATGAGGTAAAGCTACCTCGTACACCACTTCGTCTACTTTCTTTAATATCTCGAAAGATCCTTTGAACCTAGGGTTTAGCTTCCCTTTATTTTTAAATCTTATTTTCCCTTTTTAGGGCGATACTTTCAAAAATACAAAGCTACCCACTTCAAAATCTCTGTTTTGCTGATGTAAATTTGCATAGTTTTTTTGTTTATCTTGAACGACTACCAATATAACTCTTATTACTTTGACGATCTTCGCAGTTTGTTGTACTAATTATGACCCCAAAAGTTGACGTTCCCCTACCTCGTCCCAACACAAGGGCGTTCTGCATTTCCTTTCGTACAAGGCTTCGTAAGGCGGCATGCCTATACTTGCGTGGTAACTGTTGTTATATGCAAACTCCATTAGAGGTAGGTGGTCATCCCAATTTCCTTTGAAGTCCATAATACAGGCTCTCAACATGTCTTCCAATGTCTATATTATTCGTTCACTCTGCCCGTCTGTTTAAGGATGATATGCAGTACTCAACCTTAGCTATGTTCCCATTCGCTCTTATAGACTTCTTTAAAAATTTGACGTGAAGCGCGGGTCTCGGTCTGACACAATTGACACCGACACTCCATGTTATGAAACAATCTATTTGATATAAGCTTGGCCAACTAATCCAAATTAAATATGACCTTGATCAGCAAAAAAATGTGCTGAATTTGTTAGTCGATCTATTATAACCCATATGGCATCATAACCCTTCTACCTAACTGGAAGTCCCACCATAAAATTCATCCTAATATGTTCTCATTTTCATTCTGGTAGTTCTAAGGGTTGTAGTAGACCATTTAGTCTCTGATATTTTGCTTTAACTCTTTGACAGGTTAGACATTTGCTAACATACTCTGCGACTTCACATTTTATTTTTGGCAACCAAAAATGCTAACGAAGATCTTTATACATCTTCATACTACCCGGATGGATCGAGTATGTCAAATTATGGGCCCCTTGTAAAATTTTCTCCTTTAATTTTGGTATAGCCAGTACCTATATTTGTCCGTCAAATCTCAATATTTCATCTTTAGCCATCTTAAATTTCTCCTCCTTATTTTTCGAAATTCGCTCCTTTATTCTACCACGTTCTTTATCTCTCACATGTGGTTCCCTTATTCTATCCAACAGGGTTGGACGTACCTCCATCAAGAATAATTTCTCTTCTGACTTCATCGGACACTTTACTACTATCTCCATACTTGCCATTTCCTTTATTAGCTCCTCTTGAGCTGTTAACATTGACAACTTCTCTCTGCCCTTCCTGCTCAAGGCATGTGCCACCACATTCACCTTTTTTAGATGATAAAGAATCTTGTAATCATAGTCCTTTATCAACTTCAACCATCGCATTTGCCTCATGTTCAATTCTTTTTGTGTGAAGATATATTTCAGACTTTTATGGTCTGTATATATCTCGTATTTCTCTCCATATAAGTAATGTTTCCATATCTTTAGGTAAAAACTACCTTTTTTAATTCAAAATCATGGGTGGGATGCCCTGTCTCAAAATCTTTCAGCTGTCATAATGCATACGTTATGACCTTTCCATTCTACATCAACACACACCCCAGTCCTTTACGCGATGCGTCACTGTATACCACAAAACCCTTTGTATTATCCAGTAAAGATAACACAGGTGCCTCACTTAACCTCTTCTTTATCTCTTGAAAGCTCTCATCATACTTCTTCATCCAGACAAATTTTATCATTTTTCTTATCAAGTTGGTTAACAGTCGCTATCTTAGAAAAATCTTTGAAACATCTTCGACAGTAACCCGCCAACCCTAAGAAACTCCGCACCTCAGTTAGTGTCTTCAGCTGCTCCTGGTTGATCATTGTCTTCACCTTCGCAGGATTCACTGATATCCCGTCTTTATCGATCACGCGCCCCAAAAAATACACCATTTCTAACCAAAATTCACATTTCGAAAACTTTGCCTATAACTTCTCCTTCCTTAGTGTTTCCAGCACTAGCCTCAAATGTTCAGCATGCTCTTCCTAGGTCTTGGAGTAAATCAAGATATTGTCAATGAATACCACCACAAATTTATCCAAATACGGCTTAAACATTCGATTTATCAAATTCATAAATGCGGTTGGCGCGTTTGTCAACCAAAACAACATTCCCAGAAACTCGTAATGCCCATATTGAGTCCTAACTGTCGTCTTTAGAACATCCTCCTGCCTCACGTTTAATTGATGATATCCCGTTCTTAAATCTATTTTAGAAAAATACTTTTCGCCCTTCAATTGATCAAACAAGTCGTTGATCCTCGACAATGGATATTTGTTCTTAATCGTTACTTTGTTTAACTCTCGATAGTCGATACAAAGCCGTAATGATCCGTCTTTCTTCTTGACAAACAATACTGGTGCTCTCCATGGAGACACGCTCGGTTCAATATATCATTTATCTAGCAACTCCTATAACTGGACCATTAACTCCTTCATCTTAATTGGCGCCATTTTGTATGGAGCCTTCGATATGGGTGTTGTCCTGGGTACTACGTCTATTACAAACTCGATCTCCTTATCTAGAGATAGACCGGGTAACTCTTTTGGGAATACATCTACAAACTCTTTCACTATGATGACTGGTTTTTATACCTATGTATTTAATACCTTTTAACTTTATTATATTGTGAATTCTTTAGCATTTTGGTTATTTTATATGTTTCTATATTATTATTGTAAAATATGATTTAATATTATTATTATGTGTGTTATTTGTATTTTAGGTTATTTATATTATTTATATATATTCTAATTATTCTAATTTAATTTTTGTAGAAAATTCATGCTGGAAGGGCATTTTGGTAAATCTGCACAGAGGCCACCGCTGCGACGCTCAATTCCACTGCCGCGGCGCCCAAAGTTTCTGCAACTGAAAGTTAACACTACCGTCGCAGCACTCCCCCGCTACTGTCGCGGTACCTATGCGTAAATTTAGCTTTTTAAGTTATTTTTCATGCCCTAATTTCATATCCTCTCATTTTCCTTTTGATTTGGGGCGAGAGAGTGGCGATTCTATAGAGAGAGAAGATAAGGGAATGTGGTTTCCTTCATGGGGAACTACCTAACCTTTGATTCTTGAACCCTAGATCCCTAATTTTTGGAATATTGACAATGAAGAAGATGAAGAGCAAGCAAGGAGCTATCAATGGAGTCATGATTCGATAGAGGAGGAAGTTTGGAACTTGGATGACAACTAGTTTTCTTTCCTTATCTCTTATTC
The DNA here is from genome assembly GCA_947179155.2 of Hedera helix. Lineage (NCBI taxonomy): Eukaryota > Viridiplantae > Streptophyta > Magnoliopsida > Apiales > Araliaceae > Hedera > Hedera helix. Next base: position 17,478,704 of record OX359280.1, read on the forward strand.
GTCTTTTTATTTCATTGTATTGGTTTTATTGTGCATTATGTAATGAATATTAGCTATGCTTCTTACATTGGAATCTAATTATTGTTTGGAACCCAAATGGTTGTTTGAGTTGATTTTCTCTCTCTTGATTGGCACCATATGAATTGGCTTAACATATTTTGTTCTTCATATGTATTGATTTCTTGGCTTAATGATTAGTTTGGATTCCTATATGAAATTGACAAATGGATTATAGATTGACCTTAATTTGACAACATGTGTTCGTGCTATTCTACATTGTTGGGATGCATGATTTGCGTATTGAATAGGAATATACATGTATGCCATGTGCAACCAATAAAGAACTTGTGCTTCAAACCCTTGCTTGTCTTGGGTTGTTCCTGCCTGAGCTCGATCGAATAGGATAGGTTTGGGTTAGAATTTGGTTGTATTGCTATCAGAAGAGGCATATAAGTACTATTGTGTTCTTGGTTGACCATTCGTGGGCTACGGCTCTATAAATGGGTTGTCATGTTTATGCTTATTGTTAATTGTTTAGCTTTGCAATCACTTGGGTAACTTGTATGAAATCGGAAGATGGATTATGAGTTTAGGCCTGAGTATGTTAACACGTGTTAGGTTATTTAATCTTAGGATTGAATTCCTAATTTTTGCGTAGGATAGACATATACCTATGTGTCGCGTGTAGCCGTGTGAGAATTTGTGCGTAAGGTTGTCTTGTCTGAACTCCGTCGAATGGGATAGGTTTGGGTAGGATATGCTTGTATTGCTATCGACAGAGGCGTATAAGTACTATCGTATTCTCGATTGATAATTCGTCGTGACTGTTAAATTGTTAGGAGATGATAACGACATGTTGGGGGAAATTTCAGACTTAGATTCACCTATCTTTAAATGGTTTCTAGTTTAATTGTTAATTTGCATTATGTCAATTTACATTTCACTTCTTCATTCAATTAAACGTTCGAACTAAGATTGGCTCGATGGATTCGATATTCGGAACTCGTTAGAACTAATTCCTCGTGGGATCGACTTTTACTTTCACTTTATTACTTGTTGACCGTGTATGCTTGCATGTTATTCATTCAAACGAATTCAAGATCGGAATTTAACTACTAAATAAGATATAAATAAAGAGTTCTGATTTCGACCAACACACTACAGGTACCTGGCTCATCTCTACTTCGGCTTTCTATGTATCAATTATGTGAGCTAGATAACCTACACACTCTTTACTCAATAACTTATTGGCCTGCATCATCGTCAGACAACAAGATTTCCTAGGCGACGTGCTACCATAAAACACAACCTTAGACTGCTTCGGAGTCTGAAGGTTTACACATTTTCTTTGGAAATCGATCATTGCCCTGTGGTTGTGTAACCAATCCATACCCAAAATCACATCAAACTCTCCCAATCTAATTAGGGATAAATCTACTGGCAACTTATGCCCTTTTATCTCAACGCAATAATTTTGATGTACGTGTCTAACAGGAATTACTTCCTTATTCATAACTTTTATTTTCAAATGGCAATCTAAATTTTCTAGGGGTAAGTTCAATCACTAAGCAAATTCATCAAATATAAATAAATAGGTAGCACTCAAATTAAATAATACATAAGTATTTATATTATTGATTGGGAGAATACTTGATACCACATCCTTCAAGGCGACAGCATCCTACACTGTTATGTTTAAAGTTATGGCAGTAGGGTGACTTGGCTGGGCAGGTCCCGTGATAATCAGTTTGCTCTGGTTTCCCCTATTGCCATTCCCTCCTTATGTTCCCTTCTTTAGGCAGTTTCGAGCTAGATGATCTGGTGATCCGCACATAAAACACCCTTTTATTTTTTTCGAGTTGGGGAAAATAGGATAGATGTGTTCCTCCTACCCACAGTTGTAGCAAATATTTTTTCCCTTCAAGTAAACTCCTTGGTGATTCTTCCTGCAATTGTTGCAAACTTCACTTCTCCTTTTAAACTCCTCATGTTTGCTCCCTAAGTTGTTATTGTTGTTATCCCACTTCTAGTTACTTGAATTACTTCCCCCACTACTTGCTCCTCTATTCTCTCTTCCACTCTTCTTATTCTTCTTCTCCCTATTGTATTGACTCAATGTTTAGCTCCCTCTTTCTATTATAATAGTTTTCTCTGACAACATTCCAAACCAATCAATTTGAAATACCGATAATTTACTATATAGCTAGGGTTTCAACCCCTGTTCAAAACAAAGAGCTTTTCGTTCATCCGTGTTCACTTGATGTGGAGCGAATCGTGCTAGCTCACTAAACTTGGCGGAATATTGTGTCACCGTCATATCTCATTGTTTCAACTCAAGAAATTTCATCTCCATGCGGCTCTGCATACTTCTTAAAAATAATTCTCATAAAATAGCTCTTTAAAACGCTCCCACGACACTACTCTTTCGTCTGCCCTTTATTGGTTGGCCTCCCACCAGTAATTAGCCTGGCCTTTCATTACGTATGTTACAAATGTAATCTTCTAATCTTCTCCAATTCGAGCAATTATAAACGCTTTCTCTATTTCCTTCACCCACGTTTGGGCTTCTATCGGGTCTAGGGTTCCCCTGAATTTCGACAGACCAATACTCTTAAAATCCTTAAAATTGGTTATCTGAGCCACTAAAGGATTTAGGTTTTTGACATTCTGGTTTCTTCCCTGTAAAGCATTTACTAGTAAGTCTACAAACATCTGTTTGAGATCTATTTGATCCATTGGTTCATTAACTGATGTTTCTGGAGTATCTTGTACTAGTTGATAAACACCCAGTGGCATGTTCTATTTATTAACATTTACATTATTATCTCATCATATATCTTTAAGCATTTAAAATTCATCGTAAAATACATTTAATAACCATGTTTATATTCATATGCCACCTTCTTGCACATAATACATTAACATCTAACGGTATACAACTATATAAACACTAGTTATCCCACTATTACATCAGAGTTGGGATTTATTAACATCATACCCCCTAGCATAACAAAAGTTGGGGTTAACACTACCTATCCCAATTTTTACACAAAAATTAGGATTTACATAGTTACACATAAATATATAATACTAGTTACATACAACCATCATACTAACGTCACATCCCACGCCGAATGGCATTCTCGTATTCTTGATTTCCAAAGTGGATCATCAACTCCCTACTCACCATATAGCGGGTCTGTCCCTCCTCTGCAGGTGTTAAAATACCCGATCTGCCACCTACTAAAGGCGATCCTGAAAATACAGCACATTCTATCCATCCTTCTCGTCTTACATCTCACCTCATCTTCCAAGTCATCAATCATCTCTACTGCATCATCCCATTGTTCCTCTATTTGCACTATGTCAGCAACTTCTTCCTTCAACTGAGCTCGAATGGACTCCTTCTCTGCCCTCAAACTATCCACCTTATGGTCTTCTTCCTACAGCTTGCCCACCGGTTCCACGTTCCGAGCCAAAAGGTGATGTACCAAGGCTCCTAGCTGGCTCATGGCCTCCTACCGCTGATGACTCTGCCCCCCCCCCCCCCCCAAAAAAAAAAAAACTCCTGGTCCCTATCCTCCAACTCCATGTTATGGTCCATCAGCTCAGCTAACAAATCATCCTCAAATGAGGCATTATACTGGAGTGCTCCGTCTGAGTCCTCCACGGATTCATCCTCCACTAGGTCCTCCTCTGAATCCATCTCTGGGTCTGACTCTTCCTCAGCTGGTGCTATTGCCAATATCGGTTCTACCTCCAATGGTGTCTCTGACACCACGTGTATATCACGTGGCCCTCCTCTCAGATATAGCTTGGCTCACCAATCTCTAGCATCCTACATCTACAAACACGAAAAACAAACTTAATCAGTATCTCGCAATAAAATATATTCATTGTATGGAATGAAAATATATTTTATGTCACTGCTAACTCTGTACAACAAATCTCCTAAATTCATCTGGGAAAACTCTACATGAGTTTTATTTCTTTACTATCTCCTTCTTACTTCTTCTAATGTCATATTCCTAAGGTTTAAAACCTATCAGTTTTGATACTAACCTGTGACACCCCTAAATTCGGGTCCTCTAACTTCAGATATGGTGCTCACGATACACACATCCATCACGTCTATTTATACTCTAATATGGAATTAAATACAAATACATATGCTAATTAATATTACATACCCAATATAAATCCCAGGTTCTTACAACATTTACTAATACATTACATAACTTCGTTCAAAAGTTAACATAAGTCTTAACATAAAAGTTACATACACAACTAGCTTAAGCATTATTCATTCTTCGACCTTTCCTTTTCCTTTATCTTTTTCGGATCCACTGGACTTCTCAGGTTTAACTGTAAAATTATTTAAGCAAGAGTGAGCAAATAATTGCTTAGAAAGTATATAATGTACAATGAATAAGAAATCAAGTAAGGGATTAATTAACATTTCGGAACTTCCACAATATTCAACGATGAAGAAACAATAGGAATAATGAATCAATTCCAATAAACAAAGAGTTTTAATTTTCATATTGAGAGGCCACTATAGACCACGAACTTCTCGAGGGATTATTAGTATTTCTCTGAATTACCTCAAGAGTGTACATTAGTCACAATGACTAATTTCCACACTCTGCAAATACTTAAGATTATCAACATATTATACCCTATGTTATGCATAACATTTAAACATCGTGCGCAAAGTCAATCTCCCGACAAATAATACCACTTTTATAAGGGTTATTCATCTCAGTCTCATTATAAGAGTTTGCACCAAGGAAATTTGCTTGGATTAACTTTCAAGGAATTATATCCATTCGATAAATCATTTAACATCTGTCTAGCCGAAACAATTGGCATAGCTTACTTCTCAAACAATTCATGAATAATAGAAAATTTATGCTTCAATAATTCAATCTAGAATAATCTTTCGAATGCACATAAGTGCGAATAATATTCATCATCAATATAGAATAATTTTCAAGAATATTTGGATCAAGAAATTTGCACAATATCATATTTTAGTAGGTTCAGGATACTTGCCTGAATCATCGCCTAATATTAGTTCGAAATTCTTGTCCTTCGATTGACCTATAAATTGATCTATCAATTAGTCATTATCGGACCCACATACTAAGTTAATTCGACTCACACCTTAGTGTAAGCTTCTTTCTTATATTGTTATATTCGAATTCTACAAATAAAATAATTTTTATTATTATTTTATTTGTTTACTCTTTATTTATTATTTATTTCATTTTATCTTCACAGATAAAATAATCTTCAGTATTATTTTATTTTTTCATGTTTTAATTATCCATCTAAATAAAATAATCTTTATTATTTTATTTGTTTATGCTTTATTTCTTCATTACTATTCATTTCTTATTTATTTTATTAATATTATTTATCTTTATTATTTTATTATTATTATTATTATTATTTGAAAAAGTCCGACCCGACCTAGTTTGACCCGGTCCGACCCGATTTGACTGGATCTTGTCAACTGAAATTCTGGGGCAGTGCCCCGGTGCTGAAATTATGCTTAGGGACAATGCCTTGGCGCTGTGAGGCAGATTGTTTTGACCTAATTTTCCAACTTTTAAAATTTTTGTCCGTTTTAATTTTCCCTGTTTCAAAAACTTATAACATAATCTTCTTACATCCAATTGAGTTCAAATTTGATTTATAACTAGTCAATTACGTGTTTTACCATAATCCAAGGTTTCACAGCCAGTCAAACACATTTATTAATCAAGAACATTGATCAAGTTTTCTAGGATTTATTAAAACACCATTTACTAGAAAAATCACTGTAAATTTATTTTAACTTATTGTTCTTTCGTTCCTGTAACGCCCCCAAAATCCCCGCACTTTTACCTGTGGCGAACCTTATGCGTTAATTTCGTACATTATCGACTTAACCAATGATCTCATAATCATATTGGTTGAAATAGTCTTATTTTAGACTATACATTTAAATTTCTCTTAACTTTGTCCCTGAATCTTAACTTGATCTCGGTCTCATAAGTATACAAGTATCAACTTGTATTTCATCCATATAAATGGATAACACCATATATTAAATATTCTATAACTTTACATGTTCCAACATCCACGGCATTAAATCATTAGGACGGCTCTTGGGAACAGAGAATCCCGCGGTGAATGTTTGTATTTTCACTCGTGATAAATGTTTGCATCTTTATCTGTGACAAATGGTTGTATCTTTGTCCGGTGCAAAATTCTCTTTCCGTACAGAACATTACCTTACTAGTTAAAACCCTCATTCGAAACATATTTGTTTATAGTGATATCTCTTCATATCAATAATCCTACTTATATGGTATTCAGAATAGAAATAACGAGTTATACCTGGGTCCGAGGAACCTTAACGATGGATTTGACCAGTCAACATCGCTTAATCCTGTCTCGAATGTACAACATTCACAAGTTATTTACCGATTCTCATCCAGATAAGTAGATCATTATCAATACTATGTTAAGTCTTAACAATTCTAGGTTATATCAAAATAAAGACATAACAACAATCTGATGATAATAATTTATATCATTCATTCAATATTCGGTTACATATTTGTTTGTTCGTATTACAACAGTCGTTATGACTTATACAAATACAAGTAATAAACATGAAAACCTAATCTACACTACATATTTACGTTCATGATCTTCTTAACGTTCATCTTTAATCTGCAAATAAAGTTTTATTTGCAAGAGTGAGCACGACGGCTCAACAAGTCTAACATACAGCACATACACAGTTTATGCTTTCATATAAACTTTAGCATGCCTTGACTGAACATAATTCTCCATTTAATATCACATATAACTCACGTTCCAACAATTTATATCACATCGACAGACAAAGTATATAAATCATGTTCATAACTCGTAAACATAACACATAAAATTTAGAAGGCTTGCAACCATCAGTTAAAGACGTCACATGACATCTATCACATAATAAATAACACATAAGGGTTTAGAACTTGCCTTGAAACTGTTTTAAGGTTTCCCGGGAAATCGTTAAACGCCTACATAAAGGGTTACGCGACCCCGAACGTTAGTTTATCAAATTTTCCTTTTGAATAAGTCTTAGAATAACTTAACTAGACTATTTTCATTGGTGGAATCATTTCTTTAAGTGGCGAACTCAAAATCCTAATTTTAAGTGCTTCCACCCGAATAGTCCTTTAATTTTTCAACTTTGACGTCATTTTCGGTAACTGCCATAACTTTGTCATACAGAAATATTTTTGAGTGATTCTTGAGTCTAAATTACTTAGAATTTCATGATATACAACTTTCATTTAGGTTGCTAAGACAGATTCAGATTTAAAATCTTGGATTTTAGCAAAAACATTCTGCGACTATATTAGACTTATCTTTCTTTGATCCAATTGGTAAAACATGATACCTCAAGCGTTAATTTGCTAAGATAACATGTTCTAACATTCCATAACACTTCATAACATAAAAAAAAATTAAAAAAAAAATCATAAACCTACTTATGTATGATTTATGATTTTTTTCTCAAGAACACGAAAAACAAATCGAAGAACACGAAGAACAAAGTTTCGTCGTTCTTCGTTTTGACTTCTAAAACTTGATGCCACAAGCATTATTTAGCAAGGACATCATGTTTCATCATCCCATAACACTAAATTACAAAATCATAAACCTACTTATGTAAGAAATTAAGACTTTTGCTCAAGAACATACGAAGAACGAAAAATCGTACATAGTAACGACTTATGTTCTTGAGCTTTTGGATTTCATACTTAAAATAATTTGAGCATTATAACTGCTTACATATGTGATTATAACACTTTATAATTGACAAAATTTGGTCATTATAACGACTTGTTTACTTGATTATAACAATTTATAATAATGCTCCAGAACATACGAAGAACACGGAGAACGGATAAGCCGTACATGGCTACGACGTACGTTCTTGAGCTTTAAACTATGAAATAAAATTCGACATAACAACGACTTGCTCAAGTCATAAGGAACACGGAGAACGAAAAATCGTACATGGCTACAACTTATGTTCTTGAGCCTCATCGATAAAATAAAACTTTAAGCATAATAATGATTAAGAATCGTACATTTTATTATTGCTAGCTTTAACTATTTCTTTACAATCTCTTGATTATAGGAATTTTTCTTTGTAAATTATTGAAGAAATAAATGAGGTTAGCTCTCTATTTATAAGAAAACCAAGGGCCGGGATAGTTTGGTCATTAGTTTAAAAGCCAAGGTTATTTTAGTCTTTTCGCACATTATTTAATTAATAAAACTAAAATAATATCTAGATATTTTCCAAGACAATACCTCCCACTAGCTTCTAGAAGCTTCCCGAGCTGTTTTGTCGTTATTTCTTCCGATTTCGATATATCGGATAAATCGCATGCGATTAATTTAAAATATTTCACATTAGTAATATAAGTTTTAATTACTTATACGTATTTTATTAATAAAATACATCATACAGTATTAATATGATGTCTTGTCTGACCCTCGAAGTTTTTCATGAATTAATCTCGAATAATCGTCCGTGTATTTTTCTTAAATATACCTACCGGGCGATGCAATTGATAAATTTCTTTCAATCTAGACACAACTTATTATTGAATAATATAATTAGGTATTAATCTAATAAATTTGATTATTCAAATTTAATGTTAACCTATCTCGTGTTCCGTTTGATGAAAACAATACGGATGAATTAGCAGTTAATTATATAACAGTCTGATTCCAACTAAATGGCTAACTTCTACTGATTTAAAATTTTGATTTTATTGAGTTTTGTTCCAAATGAACACTATTCTATAAAGTGAAAAGTCCAAAAGACTTGACACGTTTTTCAATGAATAGTGTTTTTGGCGACCATTTCTCAGAAAATGGTTAGATGACCAAAAAGTCGAAAAAAATATTTTTCGTCTTTTTCTTATTTTGTGTTATTCCCAACGCGCTTTTCGAGAAAAACTTTTATTGCTTATTACACATCGCTATTGCATACAAACACAATATCCTTCAACGGAACATTCAAAAATGGAAAAGGTGTTTGAAGAGCGTTTTACATTTTTTTTTTGAAAAAATATCAGTGGCTCCCTGGTATCTATTCCCCGTATAAATACTATATCGTGAAATGTAAAAAGTCAAAAAGTCAAGAAGAACGTTCAAAAAGATGACAAACGTTTTCTCGTAAATCGTGACATTTTCATCTTTTCCCCTTAAAATTTTATTGATTCCCTGACATCTAAATCACATATTATCACTATGTTGTGAAATGTAAGAAGTCCTACAGATGAAAGAAACAGTCAAACAAATAAAAAACGTCACCTCGTGAATAGTACTTTTATACGTTTTTCGAGAAAAAATTTTATTTACTGTTACGTGTTTTCAAATTGTGGGAATGTTAAATCTTGAAACGGAATGTCAATTTGACTTACACGTTTCTCTCAAGAGCCTAAGTTATTTTAGACCCTAGGGTTATGGTTTAGGTTTTAACTTTTTTCCCAATTTAGATTTTTGTCCTAAATTGACTTCTGATTTTTAATAAGTGTTAAGGTTAACTACTCAAACCAAAACACAAAATTCTACACATAGATAATTCACATATCACATTTAAAAGCTCAATTCAAGCTTTATTATTCACATAACACAATTAGGTTAAAGATTTTTAACTCTTAGTTGTATACGATTGTAGTTTTGAGTCGTATATATTCTTTCAGATAGCTCAATGTATGCTTGAGAAATCCTTCTTTAGGTTTTGAATTGACAACATTGCTTAGATCTTGTTAGATCACTTTTAAAATATTTGGGATATTACAGTTCCATTTGGATTGTCTTCGTATCATTTAGATCTTCAACATATAATTCATAGATCTTACAAATAACACACACATCTTGATTTACATTGTTTTGAAAATCATGTTACCACTTGATTAGAACATGTTTCATGCTCATATTCATATTTCTTGCACTCTTAAGCAACAAAACACATACCAACACATAAACTCCTTCATAAACACATCCTTATACCTTTAGATCTTTCATGATCCCATAACATCCAAACCTTCCACAACCAAGCGTGCATAAAATTATTCTACAACATAAAAACTACTGAGTTAGGGTTAAGAAAAATTTTAAACTTTAATAGTTGATCTTCCTTCTTGCTAGGTTGATGGTTGTGGCTTGTTAGACTCCTCCTCTTCCTTGCTCCACCAAGAACTCTATATACTTAGCAATTTTCTCTCAAGCTCTCTTCTCTTTTTCTCTACCTTCTCTAGCTAGCTTCCACAATTAGTGAATTCTCCAAAATGAAGTAAACTCTTAGAATTGTACTAAGGGTCCTTTGTTTATAGGGGACTTCTCATACACCTACATACACATGTGTACATGTATATTATACTCCCAACTTTACTAGGTGTTGGGATATAATTATTTGGGTCCGGGTATGGTGTAGTCCACTTTATTTAAATGGCCCGGATCCGATGTTGACTCATATACATTTATTTTGGCAGCTTGCATAGTGGGAGAATCCTTATTAAAATAGGATTATGTTTCCTTATTTGGGAAAAATAAGGAAGTCTAATTTGGAAGAAAATCTATCAATAATTAATTGCAGTCATTAGGAGATTTGGAAAATAATTCCTACTCCTAGTTGGTTTCGGATGGACATGACATCTATAAATACAACCACAGGCAGTGAGTTGATTCATTCATTATTCATTACAGAAGATACACATTCTCCATTACTTACAGAACCATTAATTTCTAGTATATAGGCTCTTCATTATTCTTAGAGAAATCTGTAAACACAACCATCATATTAGTGAATTCATCCCTTTCCCCGTGATTTTTTCCCAATTAGGTTTTCACGTAAAATTTCTTGTGTTCTTGCATTAATTTTTTTTGATTTATTTGTGTTTGGCGTCTAGTTTTATTCGTTGTTTTCTAATTTAAACGAGTGGTACAAAATTTGGCGTTAACATTGGCGTTAACATTGGCGCCAAAAACTTGTTGGATGTCAAACCGTGCGTATGACAAATCAACACTTACACGCAAGTGCACGTGGTCAACAAGTAATATAAAGTAAGTAAAGTATCGTTCCCACGAGGACTATGGATAGCTATTACACTATCATGCAGCAGCTTTATAACTATTTTGGTTTCTTTAAACAGTGTCAAGTAAATTAAGGAATTGTGAAATGAATTTAAGTTATGAAAATTAAAGACAACTAATTAATAAACGATTTTAGCAGACAAAGGAGGTATGGGATTATAACTTCACCTAGGGCGTCATTCAACTGTGCTACTTCCTGTTAAACCTAACTGATTATTTCGGATTGTTAGTCGAAAACACGAAACTAAAGTATGACCAACTCTCGTTGCATCATACCCATATCCAACCCAGATCCGACCCAAAGGGCAACAGAACGGGAAAGAACACCCAAGTTAAATACATCACTATATGTCTATGTGACCTAGAGAAAAACGGGTTTAAGCACAGGTTTTCAAAAGACTACGTGTGGTGCTTCGGATATGTCTATCCTTAGCACTAATCATGCAATCCAACGTCATGTGAAATCATGAACACAAGCTAACATGGTCGGTTCTAAACTCACACTCCCCATCTCGGTTCCGTGTGAGTTAACATGGTAAATGATGATCAAGCATTTAAACAATTAAAATAAACCACATTAGACAATCCATACATAATCATTTAGCCAAAACAAGGAAGCATACAAATTGAACTAAACCCTAGGTTTCATTATAATCCCATAAGAGAAGTTAGTTCATAATAGAAATAACAACCATCATCCACATATGTTCATACATTGAAGCTACAAATGAAAAGAAAGAGAAAACAAAGTTAAGAAATGCAAAGCTCGGTTTCTCTTCTTCAAATCCGAAGTTACAAGGTTGACACAATGCTTCAAACGTCCAATGCCCAGCTCTAAGCTATACTACTCTAGCTAAATCACAAGGAACAAGAGAGAACAAAGAAAACGAAGAATGAAATGAGCAATGCACTCTCTCTTCTTCCTTTTGACCTAGCTTTTCTATTTCTTATCTTCTATATCTAGCCTTGGACTGATACTACTGGTATATATAGCGTCAAGCTGCTCCCTCGCGATCACTGTAGCAAGAAGATTGCGATTGGCCCGTTTAAAATAAGTCTTCTCAGATTTTGGAGCGAAGGACCGGCGCAGCTGCGCCGTGATTGTACTGAAATGGGGCGCAACTGCGCCTCACGGCAGTCAAAGACTCAGCAGAGGTTCTGCGCAGCAAATGCGAAGGAATGCGGTGCAGCTGCGCCGTGCACCAGTCGAACAGCCTGTAGAGCTACTGCGCAGATGCGCAGGGTTTGTAAAGGATTGCGGTGCAGCTGCGCCGTGCACCAGTCTTGGACTCTGTGTCATCTTTTCTGTTGCACCCGTTCATCACGCATATCGCTCTCGCATTGAGCCACTTTTGTCCCAAAAATTGCAATTCTTCCTCCCCGCACAAGTTCTAGTCCAAAACGCGCCGGTTTGTCCACAAAAAGGCGGAAATGGCCAATAATAAACTATGGAGCATGAAACCTACAAAAGAGACGTAAACGCATGAAAAGTAATAAAAACTAATGAGAACAAGCGAAAGTTAAAGCAAGTTGGCATCGAAATAGTAGGTATAAAACCTACTTATCAAATACCCCCAAACTTAACCTGTTGCTTGCCCTCAAGCTACATAATAAGCAAACTGAAATGCAAGTTAAGCTACAAATGCAGTCTACGCTACATGCAAGTGAATCCACGTCAGTCAGTACAAAGCTTAATTGAATAGCCTCAGAAAAGATGCAAAGATCATTAAACATAGCATCTAACCAAGAAACCGTCAATAGGTCATATCAATCGACAATTCCACAACATATTATTACTGATGCAGTGTGTAGTGTGGTTGGCCATCATTAAGGTTGGTATGATGCAAATATTGTCATAATGCGCTTCTTAGAGGGAGAATCACAGTTTTAACTCAAGAAAGACGATAATAGGAAAATGTCAGCTAAGAGTTCACATTAATCAATATCAGGGTTATTCAGAATTAACCGACTTTATATAGAACCACGAGGGCAATAATTGCACTATCTCGCGTTTACACCCGGCTATGCAATGTCTAGTCCTATTAGGCTTCGAAGATACCCATGTAGCAAGCTTTCGACCAACGACTCCCAAACCAGTCGGCTTTAGGGCGCCTAGGTGTAAAGACACCCCTACGGGCCTATTAACTCAAGTATCTACGGTCACAGAACTAAACTAACCAACGTGCTTATTTTTTTTTTTTTTATTTGATTTTTTTTTTTTTATGTGAGTGCGTTTTAACGCTCCATCTCACGCAATAGCTTTCTTAACCCCCAAACTTGATTTCTGTGTTATTATAGCCGACACAACCCATTCACCAAAATTCTATTGTTTTAACGAAAAAATTTCCACCAGAAGACACTTATGCACAAATTTAGATTAAACCAAACAAAACGATTACACATAAAGTGTTATCCGGTTATATCAGAGTCAAATAAGTTAGGAATCGTAAATCAACATGACACTAAGACTATGACTCGATTTTCAACCTCGTTACATGATCAAGCAAAGCCAAGTATCATCATAGGCCAATATGACTTCGACCGACAAAACGGTAGGATTCATGCAATAAGATGCAAATAACCTAAATGCAGTACGAGAAATAAATATGATGCTTTATTTATTTTTATTTTTTCAAATTTAACTAAATGCGATGCAACTAAACATAAACTACAAATTTAAATGACAAGCAAAATATGATAATAATTAAGACATAGCTAAACATGACATGCACCTAATACCCCCAAACTTAAATGTAACAATGTCCTCATTGGAGATAAAGGTGAGAGAAAACTCCCCTAGGCCTCGGGTGGTGAATCTGGCGGTGGGTACAAGCCTCCTTGCCCGAAGGTCGGGAACTGTACGTCCGCGCCTAGCTGAGAGAATGCACTGGTCAATGTCGCTGAGAAGTCGGCAGTATATGAACTGAAGTCCGTGTGCATCGCGTCCATGCGCCTCTGCAAGCGACGCATCTTTCTATCATGCCTAGCTACAAAATCAGGAGGAAGCCCTCCGGCCTTTTGCTCCTCAACTGCCACACCCTGCTCCTCCGGAACCTCTTCCCTAATAAAACCGAGACCCCTTGGATGCGATCTCATACCCTTCCAGACCGTGAACTTCTCAATGACAGTATGATCGATATCCCTCATCGGCAACTGAGAAGACTCCTCGCCCCACTCTACCTCTGCTGCTGAACATAACCGCGTAATGATGGAGGCATGCGGGATTCCGCCTGAAGTACTGGCTCTCATGAATTTCAGCATAGAGTGATGGATGATGTATCCTACATCCATACTCTGACCCTTGCAAATGTCATACAAAATTATCGCCCTCTCCTTAGTCACGTCCTGATGGTGGGTCGTCGGCAGTATGCTGCCACATATGAAACTGTACCAGGCCTTAGCATACCTGCTCAAGGCCGTCTGAGGGAAATGCACCTTCTGATTCGTATCTGGCCTAATCTTCCATTCCACACCCGGCCTGCACATCTCCTCCATCAGGGTGTCTAAGTTGGTCTGGAACCGCAGTTCTCGCGTCCACTGAATCGCCTCCGCAGTCAAGGCTGGCATCCTGAATAGCTCGTTTATGGCTCGAGGGGAGTAGTCTACTTGCTTGCCCCGAACATATGAAATCCCATTCTGAGTCTCTCGGGCATTAGCATAGAACTCCCGCACAATAGACATCGGTGCCGCTATGGGCGTTTCCACCAGCAAAACCCACCCACGACTCCTGATTTGTTGTAGCAACCCTCCATCCGCAGAACTGGGCTTGAGGCCCCTTTCTAACACAAACGATTTCGTTATCATGACGTCCCAGTAATAGTGTTGTGCAGAAAGGTTGACAAATCTGGAGGCATCTAGCGTGTTTCTGTCATCGCCTTCTCCCCCCGCATCACTACTGGCCGATGAA
The DNA here is from genome assembly GCA_947179155.2 of Hedera helix. NCBI lineage: Eukaryota > Viridiplantae > Streptophyta > Magnoliopsida > Apiales > Araliaceae > Hedera > Hedera helix. The sequence continues at coordinate 17,493,783 of OX359280.1, forward strand.
GACGACGGGGTACGGATGCGCTTCGGCATTTTGAAAGTGTTAGGACTAGATGTGTTTCTCTGTCAAAACGTTGCTTCTCAACCTTGAAGAACCCCCAAACTTGCTTCACACAACCCTAATGTTGGTAATCTGATTGTATGCTCGACTAGGGCTAGGTGAGGATGGTGTGCTAGGAGGATTCTATGGATGGAGAATATTGAGCAAGAGTGTGATAGGAAATAGGTAGGGGAAATTAGGGTTTGCTATTCTTTGAGAGCTCTCGTGATCTGATGAGGAAGGGAATAAGAAACTGATATGATGTGACGTGAAGAGGGAAGCCAATCGGTCGGGTTTTAAAAGAGATTCGAAAACTGAAACTGGTGTGCGACGCAGCTGCGCAGCAAATGAACGGGGACACGGCGCAACTGCGCCTTTCCCTGTCTTCAGAAACTTGCCCTGCTACTCGGCGCAGCTGCGCCTCTGGGCAGTGTAAATACGGCGCAGCTGCGCCTTCTGCCAGTCAGCCCAAAAACTGAGGCTTCTTTTTTCCTGTGATCCCTTATGCAAATTCAGTTCAACTCCTCCTGAAAGAAATCACAAAAACAAAATTCAAATCTCCAAGAGAATTTCAAACATTAAGCTTAACAATTTCATAATTCAAAAATTAAACAAATGGAGATTTAGACAAAAAGTGGGGTGCCTCCCAACAAGCGTTTTAGTTATAGTCGTAGCTCGACTGTTCTTCGGCTCATTCGGCCTCCTCGAGGGCAATTGAGGACTGTTGGCGATCAATATCGCCTCCCCAATAATGCTTCAGACGCTGCCCATTATCCTTGAACGGTCGGTCGTTCATGCTCTTTTCCCACAATTTCGATGGCGCCATGAGGATAGACAGTTTTGATTGTGAATGGTCCTGACCATCAAGACTTGAGTTTGCCCGGGAAAAATCGAAGCCTGGAATTGAATAACAGTACAGCTTGCCCCGGCTCGAACTTCCTTTCGATGATTTTCCGATCATGCCATCGCTTCACCTTCTCCTTGTACAATTTCATATTCTCATAGGCTCGCAGTCGAAATTTATCTAACTCATTAAGTTGGAGCAGTCGCTGCTCTCCTGCGGCTGAGAGATCGAAATTCAACTTCTTGATGGCCCAGTAAGCCTTGTGCTCTAACTCCGCTGGAAGGTGACAAGCCTTACCATAAACCATCTGAAAAGGTGACATGCCAATGGGAGTCTTATAGGCTGTCCTGTATGCCCATAGTGCGTCATCAAGCTTCATTGACCAATCCTTCCTTGACGGATTTACCATCTTCTCTAGAATTCTCTTCACATCTCGATTAGATACTTCCGCTTGGCCACTGGTCTGGGGGTGGTAGGCTGTGGCTACTCTGTGCTTCACCCCATACTTGGCTAATAATGCTGTGAAGAGCCTGTTACAGAAATGGCTCCCTCCATCACTGATGATTGCTCGAGGAGTGCCAAATCTAGTGAAGATGTTCCTTTGAAGGAATTTCAGGACAACTCTGGCATCGTTGGATGGTAGAGCACTGGCTTCTACCCATTTTGAGACGTAATCGACTGCCAAGAGAATATAAAGATTTCCGGACGATGATGGAAATGGGCCCATGAAGTCGATTCCCTACACATCAAAGATTTCCACTTCCAGAATTGAATTTAATGGCATTTCATTTCGTCTGGACATGTTACCCACTCGTTGACATCGATTGCAGCTTTTTACAAACTGGTGGGCATCTTTGAATATAGACGGCCAATAGAACCCTGCTTGAAGCACTTTAGATGCGGTACGTTCTGTTCCATAATGACCTCCATAGAGAGAAGAATGGCATACATGCAGTATACTGGACGTCTCACTGTGAGGGATGCATCTGCGGATTATCTGATCTGCACACTGCCTGAACAAGAAGGGTTCATCCCACAGGTAACTCTTTACTTCATGGAAAAACCTTTTCTTTTGCTGGCGAGTTAACTCTGGTGGGAGAACATTGCTTACTATGTAGTTGACAAAGTCAGCGTACCAAGGAATCTCTGAGGTCATAGTGAAGAGCTGCTCATCCGGAAAATACTCATTTATATCTGCCTCGTCCTTCCTATCCTTCTCCTGATGTTCCAATCTAGAAAGATGATCTGCACTTGGTTTTCTGAACCCTTTTTGTCTCGAATTTCTAGATCGAACTCTTGGAGAAGAAGAATCCATCTGATAAGTCTCGACTTTGCATCTTTCTTAGAAATCAGATATCTAATAGCAGCATGATCCGTGTACACCATAACTTTTGTTCCAACGAGATATGACATGAATTTGTCGAAAGCGTATACAACCGCTAATAGCTCTTTCTCGGTGGTGGTGTAGTTAAGCTGAGCATCTGTTAAGGTCTTGCCGGCATAGTAGATAGCATGAAAAAAAATTTCCTTGCGCTGACCCAAAACTGCCCCCACTACATAATCGCTAGCATCGCACATCAGCTCGAATGGTATAGACCAATCCGGTACTACAATTATGGGTGCTGATGTTAGCTTTGACTTTAACAGCTCAAATGCCTTTAAACAGTCTTCATCAAATTTGAACTGGACCTCTTTTTCTAGTAGACTGTATAAAGGCTTGGAGATTTTGGAGAAGTCCTTGATGAATCGTCTGTAAAAGCCCGCATGACCTAAAAAACTGTGCACCCCTTTAACAGTTGTAGGTGGTGGCAATTTCTCAATAATCTCCAGCTTCGCCTTGTCAACCTCCAATCCTTTCCCTGAAACCTTGTGTCCAAGGATGATTCCTTCCTGTACCATGAAATGGCATTTCTCCCAGTTTAGAATCAGATTTGTCTCTATGCAGGGTTTCAATACCAGAATCAAATTCTCCAGACACAACTCAAAGGAATCCCCAAATACAGAGAAGTCGTCCATGAAGACTTCCACATTCTGCTCCACCATGCCAGAAAAGATGGCCATCATGCACCTTTGAAATGTTGCTGGTGCATTGCAGAGCCCAAAGGACATCCGTCTGAATGCAAACGTCCCGTAAGGGCAAGTGAAGGTTGTCTTTTCCTGGTCCTCAGGTGCAATGGCTATCTGATTGTACCCCGAATAGCCATCCAGCAGACAGTAGTATTCATGACCCGCAAGTCTGTCCAACATTTGGTCAATGAACGGCAATGGAAAGTGGTCTTTTCTGGTTGCCTTGTTCAGCTTTCTGTAGTCCATACACACCCTCCAACCGGTCACTGTCCTTGTCGGTATCAATTCATTATGCTCATTCTTCACAACTGGCATCCCTCCTTTCTTGGGCACACATTGGACAGGGCTCACCCATGCACTGTCGGAGATAGGATATATGATCCCAGCATCTAGCAATTTCAGAATCTCCTTCTTGACAACCTCTTTCATGATAGGGTTGAGCCTTCTCTGATGCTCCACAGTTGATTTATTGTCCTCTTCCATAAGAATCTTGTGCATACAGAAGGACGGACTTATGCCCTTGATGTCGGCTATTGTCCATCCGATAGCTTCCTTGAATTCTCTCAAGATTCTTATCAGCTTATTTTCCTGTAAGGGGGTTAGTGCAGATGCAATAATCACAGGTAAAGTATTTGATTCACCTAAATAAGCATACCTGAGATGTGATGGGAGCAGTTTAAGCTCAAGAGTAGGAGGTACCTCCAAAGATGGTTTCAAGCGATCTGGAGGTTCTTCTGCACTTTCTAACTGCTCAACAGGTATCTTGCATGTGTTCACCTGTGGTAGTGCCTCCAGCTCATAGATACAGTCATCCATCCCCGACTCATCATTGTCACTGTCACTATCCCTCACCAAGGTAGTCTCCATCGGATCTTTAATTGCAATTTTCAGAAACTCCTCTTCCATCATCTTTTCTACCACATCCATTCGGAAGCATTCTTCTTCATCGGTAGGGAACTTCATTGCCCGGAACACATTGAAGGTTATTCTTTGGTCCTGGACCCTCATTGTTAATTCTCCCTTTTGTACATCGATGAGAGTTCTCCCCATGGCTAGAAATGGTCTCCCCAAAATGATGGGAATATCCTTGTCCTCTTCATAGTCCAGGATAATGAAGTCCGCGGGGAATATGAACTTGTCAACTTTGACCAGAATGTCCTCCACAATCTCTCTTGGATATGTAATTGATCTATCTGCGAGCTGTAGGGATATGTTTGTGGGCTTTGGTGCAGGAAGTCCCAACTGTGTGTAAATTGACAATGGCATGAGGTTAATGCTTGCTCCTAAGTCACACAAGCATCTGTTGAAAGACACACTCCCTATCTCGCAAGGAATGGTGAAACTCCCCGGATCTTTCAATTTAGGAGGTAGTTTTCTCTGTAAGACCGCACTGAATTCCTCAGTTAGAGCCACAGTCTCAAAGTCTTCCAATCTCTTCTTTCTTGACAGAATCCCTTTCATGAACTTAGCATAGCTCGGCATCTGTTCTAAAGCTTCTGCAAATGGTATGTTTATTTGCAGCTTCTTGAAAATTTCCAGGAACTTAGCGAACTGCTTGTCCAATTTCTGTTTCTGAAGCCTCTGTGGAAAAGGTACTGGAGGATAGACTCGTGTGTGAGTAACCGGAGGCTTTTCTGGTTGATCCTTGTTTCCTGCTTCAGTCTCTACAACAACTTCCTCCTTTTCCTTAGAGCTTTCTGCACCAACTGAGTCTGAGGCGGGGTGCAACTGTTCTGTTTCTATTTGTACTGCCGGCTCATTTGCGCCAGTTGGCATAAACTGTTTCCCGCTTCTAGTCATGACAGCTTTGCAGTGCTCCTTTCCCTCTCTTCTTGGGTTTTCTTCTGTATTGCTTGGAAGAGATCCTTGAGGTCTGTTTGCCAGCAAATTGGCCATTTGGCCCACTTGGTTCTCCAAATTTTTGATGGAAGCAGACTGACTCTTTATCAACACATCAGTGTTAGCCATGTATTTCAACATTAATTCTTCTAAGTCTGGCTTTCTCTCTGGTTGGGACGGTTGTGCTGCATGTTGATGACTCTGAAATCCGGGAGGATAGTGTGGTCTAGGAGCTTGTTGATGGTTCTGATTGTTGTTCCATGATGAGTTTGGGTGATTCCTAGCTCCAGAGTTATATGTATTCTGATACTGATTCGGTTGCCTCTGGTAGCTACTCACAAACTGTACTGATTCTGAGTTGATAGCACATTGATCTGTAGGATGTTCCCCTGCACATAGCTCACATACATAAGCCACCTGCTGCACTTTATTATCTGCAATTGCATCAATCTTCTTGGACATGACTGATAATTGAGCTGCTAAGGCTGTGATAGCATCTACTTCTATAACCCCGGCCACTTTTGGTTGATTTAGCCTAGAAATAGGCCATTGATAATTGTTGGCAGCCATAGTTTCAAGCAGCTCGTATGCCTCATCGAAATTCTTTGCCATAAATTCCCCGCCAGATGCTGCGTCAATGCTAGTCCGAGTGTTACCACTCAAACCACTATAAAAAGTGTTCATCTGCATCCATTGGGGTAGTGCATGATGCGGGCATCTTCTTAGCAACTCTTTAAACCTCTCTCATGCTTCATATAATGACTCTCCATGTTGTTGTGCAAACATAGAAATATCATTTCTCATTTTATTGGTCTTTGCAGGAGGAAAGAATTTCTTCAGGAATTTCTGTGCCAAGTCTTCCCATGTAGTGATTGACCCCGGAGGTAATGAGTGAAGCCAACTCTTTGCTTTATCTCTCAGTGTAAATGGGAAGAGTCTGAGTCTCACTGCATCATCCGTTACTCCATTAAACTTGAACGTATCACAGATCTCCAAGAAGCTCAGCAAGTGATCGTTCGGATCATCATTAGCCATTCCCCCAAACTGTACTGAATTCTTCACCATTTGAATGGTGCTCGGTTTAATTTCAAAGGAGAGGGCTGTGATTGTCGGCCTTGTGATACTTGCTTGCAACTCATTTATCCGCGGCGTTGCATAGTCTCTTAGTGGCTTGGGTGCCTCTTGCTCTCCTGCCATGGTTTCTAGCTGTTCAATGTTCTCTTGACTATCAGAGCTAACCTCAATCACTTGTTGAACTTGTGTATAAATGTTGTCATTGAGAGCCAACAACCTACGTTTCTTTGATCGAGTTAGCATGCACAAGTCACAAGTACCTGAAACCAAAGAAATAGATAAAAAGAAATGAGGTACGAAAAGATTGTTTAAATAAACCAATCTAATTTAAATTGACGATGAAACTAATAAAAACTACTCAAAGTCCCCGGCAACGGTGCCAAAAACTTGTTGGATGTCAAACCGTGCGTATGACAAATCAACACTTACACGCAAGTGCACGTGGTCAACAAGTAATATAAAGTAAGTAAAGTATTGTTCCCACGAGGACTATGGATAGCTATTACACTATCATGCAGCAGCTTTATAACTATTTTTGGTTTCTTTAAACAGTGTCAAGTAAATTAAGGAATTGTGAAATGAATTTAAGTTATGAAAATTAAAGACAACTAATTAATAAACGATTTTAGCAGACAAAGGAGGTATGGGATTATAACTTCACCTAGGGCGTCATTCAACTGTGCTACTTCCTGTTAAACCTAACTGATTATTTCGGATTGTTAGTCGAAAACACGAAACTAAAGTATGACCAACTCTCGTTGCATCATACCCATATCTAACCCAGATCCGACCCAAAGGGCAACAGAACGGGAAAGAACACCCAAGTTAAATAAATCACTATATGTCTATGTAACCTAGAGAAAAACGGGTTTAAGCACAGGTTTTCAAAAGACTACGTGTGGTGCTTCGGATATGTCTATCCTTAGCACTAATCATGCAATCCAACGTCATGTGAAATCATGAACACAAGCTAACATGGTCGGTTCTAAACTCACACTCCCCATCTCGGTTCCGTGTGAGTTAACATGGTAAATGATGATCAAGCATTTAAACAATTAAAATAAACCACATTAGACAATCCATACATAATCATTTAGCCAAAACAAGGAAGCATACAAATTGAACTAAACCCTAGGTTTCATTATAATCCCATAAGAGAAGTTAGTTCATAATAGAAATAACAACCATCATCCACATATGTTCATACATTGAAGCTACAAATGAAAAGAAAGAGAAAACAAAGTTAAGAAATGCAAAGCTCGGTTTCTCTTCTTCAAATCCGAAGTTACAAGGTTGACACAATGCTTCAAACGTCCAATGCCCAGCTCTAAGCTATACTACTCTAGCTAAATCACAAGGAACAAGAGAGAACAAAGAAAACAAAGAATGAAATGAACAATGCACTCTCTCTTCTTCCTTTTGACCTAGCTTTTCTATTTCTTATCTTCTATATCTAGCCTTGGACTGATACTACTGGTATATATAGCCTCAAGCTGCTCCCTCGCGATCACTGTAGCAAGAAGATTGCGATTGGCCCGTTTAAAATAAGTCTTCTCAGATTTTGGAGCGAAGGACCGGCGCAGCTGCGCCTCATGGCAGTCAAAGACTCAGCAGAGGTTCTGCGCAGCTGCGCAGCAAATGCGAAGGAATGCGGCGCAGCTGCGCCGTGCACCAGTCGAACAGCCTGTAGAGCTACTGCGCAGCTGCGCAGGGTTTGTGAAGGATTGCGGCGCAGCTGCGCCTGCACCAGTCTTGGACTCTGTGCCATCTTTTCTGCTGCACCCGTTCATCACGCATATCGCTCCCGCATTGAGCCACTTTTGTCCCAAAAATTGCAATTCCTCCTCCCCGCACAAGTTGTAGTCCAAAACACGCCGGTTTGTCCACAAAAAGGCGGAAATGGCCAATAATAAACTATGGAGCATGAAACCTACAAAAGAGACGTAAACGCATGAAAAGTAATAAAAACTAATGAGAACAAGCGAAAGTTAAAGCAAGTTGGCATCGAAATAGTAGGTATAAAACCTACTTATCAGAAACAACTGTCAGCACCACTGTCTTCTCATATTGTGAGGGGCTCTATGAAGGATAGGTTAGGCCCATTCGGCCAAAAATGAGGATCTACAACATCACGCTCTAATTCGATCAGGCGACGACTATTCTCCTCCCCTAACTCTCCAAACCTGATCCGATAGAGGGGAACAAACAATCAATCTTCTGCTCGGGAGAGAAGGTGTGACGCCCCCAAATTCGGGTCTCAAATACCCGGATCCGGTCATCACGATTCAATACAAACATCCACCTCTAAACAACATACAATAACTAAATGCGGAGTAATAAACATATGTTGTTCATTCAAAAGGTGTTACTAGTCCCAAGATACGGTACCTTACACAAAAGTACATAAATACCCTTAATAAAGTACTTAGGGTTTACATCACAAAACAAGTAATTTTAGCTAGACGGATAAACATCATTTCATCTTTCCCTTACCCTTGTTCTTTCCAGAAGTCTTGGGTTCCACTACAATAAGGTTCATGATATAGCAAGGGTGAGCAACTAGTTTGCTCAACAAGTTTAAATAACAAAAGAAACAATATATCATGAATGAAAGGGAATAGCTGAAATATTTCAACAATATGAATAACATAAGCAGGAATAATGATTTGCTTTTAAAATCAAGATAGTCAAATAGACTATGAACTATAAACATCCACCGGAGTCAATAATAGCTTGACCCAATGGTTACTACCAAAAATATGTACCCGAGGGAATCAGCCTCGGTACAATATGTGTATGCATAACATTTAATTTTCGTGTTTTGTACCTGATATTAGATACAGGGTACTCCCCTATAATAAAGGGGTGTTCATAATAGTCTAAGACTCCGCATCTTCAATGATTTGGATAGCTTTTAAAATCTTTAACATAAATGTCTAGTCGAACAATGGCTTAAACCTACTTTGAACAGTTCTTTAAACAGTAGAACATTAAATAAGGTACAAGTCAAAGACTGTACAAGATCAAGTGCACCAAATGCGAATAACAATAATATCGATGTAGAATAATTGTAAAGTAATTTAAACCACTTAAAGCATGCTTGGAATTATAATTCAAGCTTAAATAAATAACTTGCTCAATGAAATGAGTTTAGAGATAAGGAACTTGTCTGTCTGCTCAGCTACAATTAATGTCTAGCTTTAACTAACTGGCTTTGAAAGACCTAACATTAATAAAGTTGGTCTAATAATTAGTACGGCGTATTTGCACAACTATATGCTCACTAAGGAACTTATCTACCACATAAGTAATAAAATATAATTCACATCAGTCAAAACAATATTATTAACCTTATAGACTCTTAATCATATTAGGTTAATAATTTAATAAGTTAAAAAATATTTCTTCTTAAGTGTTGGACACTTATTAAACTCTTACACAATTTATTACAATTAATTGCAATATTAACTTCAAATTATCTTATTAACTCAAACTATATTTAATTACTATTTAATCTTGATTAAATAGAAATTAATTAATTATCTTTAGTTATTATTTAAAACAAATAATAACTAATTGTACTTACTTATTATTTAATAATAATTAAATATTAAATAATTATTGATTTAATTTTGAACTTCTTTAATTTAATATTAATCAACTAATAATTAACTAAGTAATTAACCTCACTTATTATTTAATTTAAGGACATTAAATAATAGCTTACTAATTTTAATCCTCTTTAATTATTATTTAATGTCAATTAAATAATAATTAATTATTTAATTAATTTTAATTATTATTTAAGGTTAAATAATAATAAATTTATTTATCCTTATTATTTAAATTAAATAATAAATTATTAATTTAATAACTAAATTTCCATTAATCATTATTTAATGCTAATTAAATAATAATTAATTACTTAATTATCATTATTTATTATTTAATAATATTTAAATAAAAAATAATTAATTTATAAATTTTTATCTCTCTTTAATTATTATTTAATAGGAATTAAATAATAATTGCTAATTTATCACCTTTATTTATTATTAACATTTTAAATAATAAATAATTAATGAAATTTTTATTTATTTAACTTAACCATAATTTAGCTAACTAGATTAATATTTAAACTATTTAAATATTAAACTTAATGAAAAATATCATCACAAATATCATTTTTGTATTATTATTATTTTTGTTATAATTTTATATTAATTTTCAAATATTTAAATTAATTAAAATTTATCCAGCATGACAATTCTGTAAATAAATCGAAAAACCGGACGAAGGGGCAATTTTTGTAATTTCATCGAAAAAATTTCCTTCCATGCATTGCGCGGACATAACCGAATCACGGCCCAAAATGATGTCGTTTTGAAGAACCGGAAACGACTTCCACGCATAATGCGCGGAGTAAAAATAAAAAATCTTCTGCGTCAAACGACGTCGTTTGGCTCCGCGTCTACCAGCTAGCAACCATGCGCGCAATGCGCAGCCAGTCGGTTTTTTTTCCTTTAGCAGAATGTCTACAGTGCTCGGAAAATACACCACTTAGTAAAAATTATACCTTCAAGTAAGTTTTAACTCCTCAATAAAAATCTAAGAAAATTATCAATCACTTAATATCAATTTATAATATAAAATTTTAATTTCTCATGATTTAATACCATTTTTTTTTCATAAAAATCATCGCACCAAATAAACTACTATAAATCATAACTTTTTGTGTATAACTCCATTTTGAGTTATTAAAACTTTGTTTTTCTCATGATTTAATGTTTTATAATATTATAACATTAAATCTAAATTTTATAAAAAATATTTTTGGTCATTATTTTGAGACTTGTTTACACACGGTAAAACATATGTTTTTAGCATACAAGATATACCAAAATACAAACCAAACATTTTAAACTCAAGCATGGCATAAATATTACTAATACACATTACTAACTATATTAACATGTTTATACTAACATGATGGTTTATTTAATTTAAAAACAAAGCTAGATTTAAAATAACAATTACCTTGTTTTAATGTCTATCTTCTTTTTTCTTCCAAAATAGGTTGTGAAACTTGAAGACATGAACAATACTAGCTTCTCCTTTTTTCTCCTTAATCTCTCAAGTATTTTGCTCTCACTCTAGTTTTCTCCCAAACTCTCTCTTGGACTTGGAAAGAATGAAATGCAAATGCCTTACTAATGCAAGTATACTTGAAAAATAATAGATACAAAAATTATATCTAAAAGTCATGATGCACCTATCTTGGATACTTGCATAAGAAATGACTTAAGTACCTAAGTTGGTGAAAAGAGAGATGGTGTGACGACCCCAAATCCGAGTTCCTTTAACTCTAGACTTGGTACGTCACGATACATCATCTTCATACATGTTCTATAACTAATGCGGAATATATAAACATAAATTGTTTATTTTACAACATTTCCCAAGGTTTCTAACCTTAACTTACATATATACCTTTAGATTCATAAAAAGGTTTACAAAATTACTTACATCATATAACAATTTAGTTATAATACATAACACTATAATCTTGTCTTTTGCTTCTGTCTCCGTCTCTCCTCGGACATTCGTATTATTCTGAAATTTGTTATCATGATATAGCAAGAGTGAGCAACGACTTTGCTCAGCAAGTTTAAATATGATAACGATATATCATGATTGAAAGAAAGAATAAGTTTTTAGATTTTCAACAATATAATAATTGTGAAAGAGTACGAGTCATGATTTCAATAATTGAATGACTGAATTAATAAATGTTGAGTGTCAATAATAACCATGAACAATTTAACTGAACCTTATGGTAATGAAGGTGATCATCCTTTCATACCTGATGAACACATGCAACATGCACTATGTGCGAATCAACAATTTAAAGAGGTGGAATAATTATACAGAATTAAACCATAGCATGCTTGAAACGTAACAACTTGAGTTTGAGTTAGGAACTTGAACAATAAAATAATATATCCTGCTCGAATATAAATTGAGTAGGGTTTAGGAAACTTGCCTGTTTGCTCAGCTACAATTAATGTCTAGCTTTAACTAACTGGCTTTGAAAGACCTAACATTAGTAAAGTTGGTCTAATAATTAGTACAGCGTATTTGTACAACTATACGCTCATTAAGAAACTTATCTACCACAAATAAGTACTAACACATAATTTACATCAGTCAAAACAATATTATTAACCTTATAGACCCTCAATCAAATTAGGTTAATAATTTAATAAATTAGAAAATATTTTTCTTAAGTGTTGGACACTTATTAAACTATTAAACAATTTATTATAATTGTTTAAACAAAAGAGTTAAAAGACATTTTCTTTATTTCATTAAATCAAATTTCATTTAATTACTATTTATCATTAATTAAATAGTAAGTAATTAACTACCTTTAGTTATTATTTAATAATAAATAATAACTTACAAGATTTATTTATTATTTAAAATTAATCAAATAATAAATAATTATATTATATTAAAAATAATCAAATATCTTTAGTTATTATTTAATAATAAATAATAACTAATTAACTAGATTCATTTATTATTTAAAGTTAATTAAATAATAAATAATAAAATTATATAGTAAATACTCAAATATCATTAGTTATTATTTAATAATAAATAATAACTAACTAAATTTATTTATTATTTAAAGTTAATCAAATAATAAATAATTAAATAATCAATCCTAGTTGTCTTTAATTAATATTTAATAGTAATTAAATAATAATTAATTAATTTATCATCCTTGTTTATTATTTAATATTAATTAAATAATAATTAGTTTAATCATAAATTCAGAAGATATAATATTAACTAGATTAATATTTACAACATTTAAATATTAATCCTAAATACTTATTATATTTGAAAAAAAATATAATATTAAACTAACTAGATTAATATTTACAACATTTAAATATTAATCCTAAATACTTATTATATTTGAAAAATATAATATTAAACTAACTAGATTAATATTTACAACATTTAAATATTAATCCTAAATACTTATTATATTTGAAAAATATAATATTCAACACCTAAATATCATTTTTGTATTATTAATATTTTTGTTATAATTTTAAATTAATTTTTAAACATTTAAATTAATTTAAATTATCCAGAATGGCAAAATCGTAAATAAACTGAAAAACCGGACCGATGGCAATTTCGTAATTAATTAGAAAACCGAACGGAGGGGCATTATGGTAATTTCCGCCGAAAACTTACGCCCGCGCATTGCGCGCTTTAAGAAATTAGAGGCCCCAAAACGACACCGTTTTGGGGATATGTCGGCTGGCTTCCGCGCGTTATGCGCGGAGACGTTTTTTATAGGGAAAACGGCGTCGTTTTTAGCTCCGCGTACGACAATGAACAGGGTCGCGCGCATTGCGCGGCACCCCCTTTTTCTTTCCCCTTAGCAGATTGTGAATAGTAATTTTAATACACCACTTTAATAAAAATTATACATTCAAGTAAGCTTTAAAAATCCAAAAAAATTACCAATCACTTGGTATCAATTTATAACATGAAAATTTTAATTTTTCATGATTTAATATTAAAAAATTTTATAAAAAATTTTACATCACATAAACTACCACCAATCATAACTTTTTGTGTATAACTCCATTTTGAGTGATTCAAATTTTGTTTTTCTCATGATTTAATGTTCTATAATATTATAACATTAAATCTAAATTTTATAAAAAAATAATTTCTTGTCATTACTTTGAGACTTGATTTAACACCACCAATCACATGTTTTTAGCATATAAATTATACCAAAACACAAACCAAGTATATTAAACTCAATCATGGCATAAATATTACTACTACATATTATTAACTACATTAATATATTTATACACACATGTTGGTTTATTAAAAAAAAAAAAAAACTACATTTAAAATAACCATTACCTCATTCTAATGGCTATCTTCATTTTTCTTCCAAAATGGGTTGTGCAACTTGAAGATATGCACCAAGATCTCCTTCTCTACCTTCTCCATGCTCTCTCTCAAATTCTTACTCTCCCAACCTATTTCTCTCAAACTCTCTCTTTTGGAACTTAGGAAATAAATGAAGTATAATTGCCTTAATAAAACAAGTATACTAGTAAAATTCTTAGATACAAAAATTGTATCTATTATTCATGATGCTCCTACTTGGATACTTGCTCAAGAAAGCTAGCCCATGACTTAGTTGGTGGAAGAGGGATGGTATCATGTACTTGAAATAAATAAACAAGCAATCCTTTATTTAATTAAAAGAAAAATAAAATAAACTAACAATCAATTAACTACTTTTTACTCCCTTTGCCGGCAACAAGCATGTGAGTGTCCCAAAATGAATGTCACTTTTCACTTTTTAAGAATTAATAGTTTTATTAAGTATTTTTCAAGTGGGCCAATCATTGGGCTTTAATTTAAAATACCAATTGGGCTTCTATTAAATTGTTTGGGCTACTAAATTGTCAAATTTTATTATTCTCCACTTGGGCTACTAATTGACCCATGTTGGGCTAATTTAATAATTTACACATTAATTATTCAATCCATGATTAAATAAATAATTAGATTGAATAAATAATTAAATATTCTAACCCATAAGTATTAAATTACTAAATGGACTAATAATATTATTAATAATATTTTACATTATTTACATTAATTAATTATCATATTAATTAATTTATAAAATTTAATTCACTCATTATATTCAATTTAATTGAATATTTAATTAATGACAACTTGTCAATTATTTTGATATTAAAACTTTAGAGTGTGTTCGCTAATAATAATATATATAATCTATATATATTATTTATACACATTACTTTACCTCAAAAACAATTTCACAATAAATTATGAAATTAAAATAAATACAACATATAATTTAATATATTATTTAGGCCATAAATTAAATTATTTAATACATTTACATTAAATAATTCATTTCTCATCAATTATGGAAATAATTCCATTTACCCGAAAATACATTAAAATAATAATATATTTACTCAATTTCTTATTTAAATAATTTATTAAATTATTTAATTAATATTACACAAATAATTGTATAATAAAATTTCTCACTCCCATAAATCATTTACAATGATTTATTTAATTATAGAATATATTCATTTAATATATTCAATTACTATTTAAAATTACCTAATTAATTTAATCACTTTATATATATGTACATATATATGAAATTAAATGTTGTACATATATACCATTACTATGCTCCCTTAATTAATTCAACTACTTTATATAATTTATAATTATATAAATTACATAATTATTCCTCACAAATAATTTATCAACAATTTGCATAATTGTTGATTAATGAATAAAAATTAATTCCACAATAAACCTTTTAATTCAATTCGGATTAATTTAATATTAATCTATCTATTTATCACAATTTAATTAATCATTAAATTATGTTACTAAATATGCACGCATATATATATTCATATAAATACATATTTAATTTACACGCAACCACGTCGCGTAATTACATAACTCCACTAATTAATTCTCTTAATTTAATTAGACTTGCTGTTAGTCAAGTTTATTGAATTATCACTTTACTTGCTAACTTATCAAAAATTTTGATATCACCATATCTAAGTTAGTCCGTTAAATTTAATTTGGACCTCTATTTATCTATCACTACTAGGTTATCAAACTCCAACCTTTATTAAATATTAAATATTTTATTTCTAATTCATTTAAATATCCGGGATATTACATTCACCCATTCTTCTAAAAATTTCGTCCCCGAAATTATCTCATACACATTTCTACCAATTTTCATCTCTGAGTATAACTTTTTACTCATCAAATTCTATGACCACCCTTTTCTAGGAAGTTCGTACTTCTAAACTCATAATTCCAGAACAATGGAATATATTTGTAGAAGAATAAATTGAAAATCAATATCTTACAGAAGAATAAATTGAAAATCAAAATATTCATTAAAACTTTCATAATATGCTGAGGGGTCATCAAGACTGTGAACATGGAATTAACTGAATTCCGAATAAATAGTATTTATCCCTGTAAATACTTATAAACAGAGTGTTTATCAATCACAAAGACTGAAAACATTCCATAGGTGTACGCTAGGTGATCAGCCTATCGTACTTCTGCGTTGTGCACAACGACTTCTCACGGGGTCGAACTCTTTGGATTTACCAACCCATATCAGCATGCCACCACTGTTGGGCGCCCCCTCGCGGGTTCTTTATTCATGGCTCTGACATATCCCCCATTATGGAGTTGTTCACCTCAGACTTACTACAAAATTCCGCTCCAGCATAAGTTGGATTGGAAAATAAAACTCGAGTCATTTCTGACCAAAAAGTGTCCAGTCAAAATAAATGACATAGACTCACATCATTGAACTGTTCGTATATTACGACTCAAAAAATCATTTCAGATTAGTTAAAATAACAAAAAATCATTTATAAGACTTCATGATACCGCACCATTGCAACAGTGCGTTGAGGATTCCGTCTTTTCATCTCTGCACCATGGCTTTAATGGCGTGTGATGATTTTATAAATACATTTTGATATTTTCAAATCAATTTGTCTAGCCGAAACAATTAGCATAGACTCTTCTTTAAACGTTTCAAAATACTAAAAATCATTTTGACTTTGTCATATTACATCATACCATAGTGGGCTTAAAAATACATCCAACACTAGGTTACTCTGCATTGATGACTCCATCGGTTATCATCTCTGCACTAAATGCATTAATGATTTCAAAAATACATTTGTCTTTTCAAAAGCACAAAAGTGCGAATTTGGCACGATTTTTAAGAATTTCAAAGTCTAGCATAGCTAGAAGATTTGGAATATCCTAAAACCTCAAAACACCTCAAATTTTTTTTCCTCCACGTTCTTTTCCAGCTTAATAACTATATCTATTATAGCCTTAACCTGATTACTTAACTCTATCCATATCTACTGTTCATCAAACTTACCACGTATTTGGGCTCAGCAACTTACCACAATCATATGGTTTGAGGAACTTGTCCTAGTCAAGCCAAAGTCGCTCATTCGCTGAGGGGCTCCACCATATGACTATGAGTCACGAACTTACTATGCGTGTCAGTTCTCAGAACACGAACTTATCTTAACATCCTCTACCTATCCGTTATACACATGAGAAAAGAATCACCTTCTCAACATACATATAGTGAATATCGCGACACCAGGTTTCAGTTGATTATCATTATAGGAAGCCAAGTGGTCGTCAAACCAAACACAATCTCCTGCCCATACAAGAAATTGGTCAACTCAGCCACTAATCAATATAGGAAGTTAAGCGATCGTTAAACCAAGAACAAATCCCCTGCCCATACAAAGGACTGTTCAACTCAACCACTGTATCAATATAGAAAGCTAAGCGGTTCTAAAACTAAGCACTAATTCCCCGCCCATACAAGGAATTGTACAACTCAGCCACTAATATGAGTCCTTAATTAAAAACCTACAAACCTCTAACTTCTCTTAACTTGATATGAATTTTGTCAATTCATACCTTATCACACTCAACACTTCAAGAGTTCACTTGTTACTATTTCAGTATCTTCATTGTTATAGCACTATGCTATCAAAACCACCTCTTTAATCATTTAACAGACCATTTGTCATTCCATGATTTTACTATGATCATCGTGATCTTATAACACAATTGATTTCACTGTACTATTTCTCCTTTATTCTAGGATCGTTTAATTCTATCATCTTATCATTCATCTCTGATCATTTTACTGTACGATCCTTCTCTTTTTAAATTCTTGAATCAAGTGTTCCCTGATTCTTATTCCATTTATTTGGATTACACTCATTGAAGATCCTTCTTTGAATCTTTTCATATATCTATGTATCTATATAGATTTATTTCCTCCTTTATAAACTGTATATGTTCATTTCTAAACTCTATCTGAGTTTATCCTTTCACTGTCTTCATTATATTTCCATGATTATAGCCTAAGGTACTGCTACCTAAGAACTATAACCTATCAACTCTGATACCAACTTGTGACGACCCCAAATCCGAGTTCCTTTAACTCTAGACTTGGTACGTCACGATACATCATCTTCATACATGTTCTATAACTAATGCGGAATATATAAACATAAATTGTTTATTTTACAACATTTCCCAAGGTTTCTAACCTTAACTTACATATATACCTTTAGATTCATAAAAAGGTTTACAAAATTACTTACATCATATAACAATTTAGTTATAATACATAACACTATAATCTTGTCTTTTGCTTCTGTCTCCGTCTCTCCTCGGACATTCGTATTATTCTGAAATTTGTTATCATGATATAGCAAGAGTGAGCAACGACTTTGCTCAGCAAGTTTAAATATGATAACGATATATCATGATTGAAAGAAAGAATAAGTTTTTAGATTTTCAACAATATAAAAATTGTGAAAGAGTACGAGTCATGATTTCAATAATTGAATGACTGAATTAATAAATGTTGAGTGTCAATAATAACCATGAACAATTTAACTGAACCTTATGGTAATGAAGGTGATCAGCCTTTCATACCTGATGAACACATGCAACATGCACTATGTGCGAATCAACAATTTAAAGAGGTGGAATAATTATACAGAATTAAACCATAGCATGCTTGAAACGTAACAACTTGAGTTTGAGTTAGGAACTTGAGCAATAAAATAATATATCCTGCTCGAATATAAATTGAGTAGGGTTTAGGAAACTTGCCTGTTTGCTCAGCTACAATTAATGTCTAGCTTTAACTAACTGGCTTTGAAAGACCTAACATTAGTAAAGTTGGTCTAATAATTAGTACAGCGTATTTGTACAACTATACGCTCATTAAGAAACTTATCTACCACAAATAAGTACTAACACATAATTTACATCAGTCAAAACAATATTATTAACCTTATAGACCCTCAATCAAATTAGGTTAATAATTTAATAAATTAGAAAATATTTTTCTTAAGTGTTGGACACTTATTAAACTATTAAACAATTTATTATAATTGTTTAAACAAAAGAGTTAAAAGACATTTTCTTTATTTCATTAAATCAAATTTCATTTAATTACTATTTATCATTAATTAAATAGTAAGTAATTAACTACCTTTAGTTATTATTTAATAATAAATAATAACTTACAAGATTTATTTATTATTTAAAATTAATCAAATAATAAATAATTATATTATATTAAAAATAATCAAATATCTTTAGTTATTATTTAATAATAAATAATAACTAATTAACTAGATTCATTTATTATTTAAAGTTAATTAAATAATAAATAATAAAATTATATAGTAAATACTCAAATATCATTAGTTATTATTTAATAATAAATAATAACTAACTAAATTTATTTATTATTTAAAGTTAATCAAATAATAAATAATTAAATAATCAATCCTAGTTGTCTTTAATTAATATTTAATAGTAATTAAATAATAATTAATTAATTTATCATCCTTGTTTATTATTTAATATTAATTAAATAATAATTAGTTTAATCATAAATTCAGAAGATATAATATTAACTAGATTAATATTTACAACATTTAAATATTAATCCTAAATACTTATTATATTTGAAAAAAAATATAATATTAAACTAACTAGATTAATATTTACAACATTTAAATATTAATCCTAAATACTTATTATATTTGAAAAATATAATATTAAACTAACTAGATTAATATTTACAACATTTAAATATTAATCCTAAATACTTATTATATTTGAAAAATATAATATTCAACACCTAAATATCATTTTTGTATTATTAATATTTTTGTTATAATTTTAAATTAATTTTTAAACATTTAAATTAATTTAAATTATCCAGAATGGCAAAATCGTAAATAAACTGAAAAACCGGACCGATGGCAATTTCGTAATTAATTAGAAAACCGAACGGAGGGGCATTATGGTAATTTCCGCCGAAAACTTACGCCCGCGCATTGCGCGCTTTAAGAAATTAGAGGCCCCAAAACGACACCGTTTTGGGGATATGTCGGCTGGCTTCCGCGCGTTATGCGCGGAGACGTTTTTTATAGGGAAAACGGCGTCGTTTTTAGCTCCGCGTACGACAATGAACAGGGTCGCGCGCATTGCGCGGCACCCCCTTTTTCTTTCCCCTTAGCAGATTGTGAATAGTAATTTTAATACACCACTTTAATAAAAATTATACATTCAAGTAAGCTTTAAAAATCCAAAAAAATTACCAATCACTTGGTATCAATTTATAACATGAAAATTTTAATTTTTCATGATTTAATATTAAAAAATTTTATAAAAAATTTTACATCACATAAACTACCACCAATCATAACTTTTTGTGTATAACTCCATTTTGAGTGATTCAAATTTTGTTTTTCTCATGATTTAATGTTCTATAATATTATAACATTAAATCTAAATTTTATAAAAAAATAATTTCTTGTCATTACTTTGAGACTTGATTTAACACCACCAATCACATGTTTTTAGCATATAAATTATACCAAAACACAAACCAAGTATATTAAACTCAATCATGGCATAAATATTACTACTACATATTATTAACTACATTAATATATTTATACACACATGTTGGTTTATTAAAAAAAAAAATAAACTACATTTAAAATAACCATTACCTCATTCTAATGGCTATCTTCATTTTTCTTCCAAAATGGGTTGTGCAACTTGAAGATATGCACCAAGATCTCCTTCTCTACCTTCTCCATGCTCTCTCTCAAATTCTTACTCTCCCAACCTATTTCTCTCAAACTCTCTCTTTTGGAACTTAGGAAATAAATGAAGTATAATTGCCTTAATAAAACAAGTATACTAGTAAAATTCTTAGATACAAAAATTGTATCTATTATTCATGATGCTCCTACTTGGATACTTGCTCAAGAAAGCTAGCCCATGACTTAGTTGGTGGAAGAGGGATGGTATCATGTACTTGAAATAAATAAACAAGCAATCCTTTATTTAATTAAAAGAAAAATAAAATAAACTAACAATCAATTAACTACTTTTTACTCCCTTTGCCGGCAACAAGCATGTGAGTGTCCCAAAATGAATGTCACTTTTCACTTTTTAAGAATTAATAGTTTTATTAAGTATTTTTCAAGTGGGCCAATCATTGGGCTTTAATTTAAAATACCAATTGGGCTTCTATTAAATTGTTTGGGCTACTAAATTGTCAAATTTTATTATTCTCCACTTGGGCTACTAATTGACCCATGTTGGGCTAATTTAATAATTTACACATTAATTATTCAATCCATGATTAAATAAATAATTAGATTGAATAAATAATTAAATATTCTAACCCATAAGTATTAAATTACTAAATGGACTAATAATATTATTAATAATATTTTACATTATTTACATTAATTAATTATCATATTAATTAATTTATAAAATTTAATTCACTCATTATATTCAATTTAATTGAATATTTTATTAATGACAACTTGTCAATTATTTTGATATTAAAACTTTAGAGTGTGTTCGCTAATAATAATATATATAATCTATATATATTATTTATACACATTACTTTACCTCAAAAACAATTTCACAATAAATTATGAAATTAAAATAAATACAACATATAATTTAATATATTATTTAGGCCATAAATTAAATTATTTAATACATTTACATTAAATAATTCATTTCTCATCAATTATGGAAATAATTCCATTTACCCGAAAATACATTAAAATAATAATATATTTACTCAATTTCTTATTTAAATAATTTATTAAATTATTTAATTAATATTACACAAATAATTGTATAATAAAATTTCTCACTCCCATAAATCATTTACAATGATTTATTTAATTATAGAATATATTCATTTAATATATTCAATTACTATTTAAAATTACCTAATTAATTTAATCCCTTTATATATATGTACATATATATGAAATTAAATGTTGTACATATATACCATTACTATGCTCCCTTAATTAATTCAACTACTTTATATAATTTATAATTATATAAATTACATAATTATTCCTCACAAATAATTTATCAACAATTTGCATAATTGTTGATTAATGAATAAAAATTAATTCCACAATAAACCTTTTAATTCAATTCGGATTAATTTAATATTAATCTATCTATTTATCACAATTTAATTAATCATTAAATTATGTTACTAAATATGCACGCATATATATATATTCATATAAATACATATTTAATTTACACGCAACCACGTCGCGTAATTACATAACTCCACTAATTAATTCTTTTAATTTAATTAGACTTGCTGTTAGTCAAGTTTATTGAATTATCACTTTACTTGCTAACTTATCAAAAATTTTGATATCACCATATCTAAGTTAGTCCGTTAAATTTAATTTGGACCTCTATTTATCTATCACTACTAGGTTATCAAACTCCAACCTTTATTAAATATTAAATATTTTATTTCTAATTCATTTAAATATCCGGGATATTACAGATGGTATTCGTGTACTATAAAACCAGACAAGCAACCATCATTTAAATAAATAAATAAAAAAATTATCATCTCACTCTCTCTTTCTCCTCTTGCCGGCAACATCATAAATTGTCCCCAAAAAATGTCACATGTGCTTACTTTAATAAATAATAGTTACACAATTTTTTTTCCAAGTGGGTTCATGCTTTGGGCTTTATTTAAAATACCAATTGGCTCCTATTAAATGACTTGGACTATTATTTAGTCAAGTCCATTTAATTTAACATGGGACTAATTAATACAACCCAAAAGATTGGTTATTAATTTTGTTACACATTAATTATCCAATCCATATTTAAATAATAATTGAATTGTTTAATTAATTAAATAAACCAACACATTAATGTTAAATTACTAAATGGACTAATAAATATTATTATTAATATTTCACATTGTTCACATTAATTAATTATCATATTAATTAATTTATTAAATTTAATTAACTCGTTATATTCAATTTAATTGAATATTTAATTATTAGAAAACTTAACAATTATTTTAATATTAAAACTTTAGGGTTTGTTCACTAATCTAAATAACATATTAGTGACCCCCTTTAATTAATTCTAGCAATTAATCACATAATCATTTAATCACGTAATTAATTAATCACACTAAAAGATTTAATTAATCTCGTCAAACTAATTCGTTAAAAATTAATTTAATATTTTAATTAATAATGACGTGAAAATTCTAGGACATTACAGAAGGTTCAGGGAAGAAGGATCCCGTGATGAAAGAGAGGCGATCAAAAAGAGAAAAATTCGGGAGACGGAGGATGCTATAAAGGCTCTACGACTGCAGCAACGAGAGCTTGATAAGCAGTTGTCAGAACTGAGAGGAGACGACGACCTTATAACTACAACTAGGAGATCTAGAGGGTCAACTCCACCGAGTCGACACCAAAGGAGGCGGGTTAACGACCCCCCCCCCCCCCCCCCCACTTCACAATTGAATGATCAGCCTAGAGGCTATCACTGGGGGATAATATTAACCCAGAATCGACATGGAGACAAAAGGCAGGCTTCACATCGAGATAAAGAATCTACATATTTGAACTCGACTCTGTGTGGACGGTCTCATTCGCCTCAGTACGACGCCATGATCGGGACCATGATGATACAAGGCGGGTCAGACGTGATGATACAAGGCTGGACGATAGACGTGATGATATAAGGCTAGACAATTGTGACGGCGTAAGGTAAGATAACTCTGACCCCGTCTTGAAAAGAATGGCCGACTTGGAGGGACAGTTAGCAAAACTGAAGGCAGGTCCAAAGCCGGTGGATAGTAAGTCTCCTTTTCAACAGCCATCAATCAGGAGAAGGCAGATCCAAAGATGAAGTTGCCACCTTTGGAGTCTTTTGATGGCACCAGGGACCCCTACCATCACACCAATTCATACGAGAATATCATGGGATACTACAACCACCCAGACACAGGGATGCGCAAGATCTTTGTAACAACACTGAAAAAGACGGCAAAGCAGTGGATAGTTTCCTTACCCCCAGGTAGTATAAATTCATGGAAGGAGCTCTTGGAGAGGTTTCATGATCAGTTCGACAGTAACAAGAAGAGGGACAAACTCACAGCCTCACTAATGCAAATCAAACAGATGAGTAACGAGACATTGGCGCAATATGTGCAGAGGTTTAGAGATGCGGTCAACACGATTACCAACCTCAACATAACACAGGCTTTGGAGTTCTTTACTACTGGATTGGACGTCAACCGATCAAAGAAGCTCATGAAGGATATCATGTTCAACCCCCCGAAAGCCTTATCAGATGCTATTGAGGAGTTTATGAGCAACCTAAATCAAAAGATTTTAGATCGATCCCAGGGCGAAAAGGGGAACCTCCCTCAGACAGAAAGACCACCCCTCCGACCAAAGCAGGAGAATAAAGTGTACACTCCTTTGAACACTAGTAGGGTACAAATTATAGAGGAGATAAAGGAAAAACCATTCTTTGAACCACCACAACCAAATAGTCATCTATGGAGGGGAGCTAAGAACATTTTTTGCAAATATCATCAAGTAGCGGGGCATTCCACTGAAGCTTATAGGGACTTAAAAGATTTGATAGAGAAAAAAGTCCAAAACAGTGAGCTAGTATAGTACGTGGCAGGTCAGGGGGCTTTATCCCCAGATCAGACAAGTGGTACATGTCGGGATAATGATTGTTCGGGTCGGCGACGTCAAGTTATTGATTAAACACAGGGAACATCAGGATTTTGAGTTAATTTGATAATGGGGGTGCATCGGTTATCAATAATATTTTGGATTTTACATTTTGAAAGGTTGATGTATCGGCATTCTTATAAATTCATCTATAAAGCATTATTAATAAAATTCCCGTATTAAAAATGTTATGGAAAGAGCAATATATTTAAATCTTCAAGTTCTCCATCAGACGGTCCTTCGAGATCCTTTTGCCTCGGCGGCTTCGTGTCTCGACGGCCTCTTCACCTCGGCGGCTTTGTGTCCCGACAGCCCTCACCTCGGCGGCTTCGTGTCCCCACAGCCACTTGCCTCGGCGGCTTCGTGTCCTGACGACGTCTTTGCCTCGGCGACTTCTTGTCTCGACGGCCCTTTGCCTCGACGGCTTCGTGTCTCGACAGCCTCTTCTCCTCAGCGGCTTCGTGTCCCGACGGCCCCTCGCCTCGGCGACTTCGTGCCCCGACAGCTCTTCACCTCGGCGGCTTCGTGTCCCGATGGCCCCTCGCCTCAGCAGCTTTGTTTCTCGACGGCCTCTTCGCCTCGGCGGCTTTATGTCCCGACGGCCCCTCGCCTCGGTGGCTTTGTGTCCTGACGGCTTTTTTGCCTCGGCGGCTTCTTTGCCTCGGCGGCTTTGTGTCCTAACGCCCCTCGCCTCGGCGGCTTCGTGTCCCAACGGC